>CM069445.1:65804984-66165687 GCA_035610835.1 Ophiura sarsii
CCCCCCCACCCCCCAACCTGGAAAAATCCTAGCTACGCCACTGCTACAGTGCAATAGAGCATTTACCGAAGTTGAATTATAAATATAGTGCCTCCTGAGTGAACGTTGTAATGAAAATTTCAATCCTAAGTATATGTGTATCATAAATAATCATAACAGCTATGTTTTAAATTACTCTTTTGTGTCCTTGTATGATTATAAGAATTGTTAAATTTCTTATTAAACCTTATTTCGGATTGGCCAATACTTGATTATCCATACACGCTCCAACCAGCTACTGGCTACTGGCTTTCATGGCATTGACTATTAATTAAACTTTTTAATTATTATTTAAACTTAGTGCATGCAGGCCTTATCATGGTACATTTTTGTACAGGCTTGCATGTCAGCAAAGTAACATACACCGTTATGCTCAAAACCCTTGACTGCAAACCGATGAATGGCATTTCAAGTATCTTGTAGCGCGAATTTCAAAACATTGGTCCCTTAGCGTGGGCTTGTCCTTGAATATTCCTTCCATTGTTTGCGTGCATGACTGAACAACTATTAAAATAGACTTTTGCCAAGTACGTGTACAGTTGTATGAAACACATTGTTATTGTAAAAAAAATGTTGCAAAATTAATGTATTTAAAGTTTTGATTAATATTACTGAAAAGGGAAAATTAAATTGAGAAATATGGCTTGACCATTTTATTAAGCATAATTTAAGGATTAATTTGAAACCTTACATAACCTTATTGGGCATACAAAAAGTGATTCAAAATTATTCCATTTAAACGCCTAATTAGTTAATTAATTACGCGCGTAAATTAATTACAAATCAAACATGTTAACGAATAGCTTGACAGATTTGTGTGGGTAACCGTAAACATCTTTCTCGGTGATTTTAGTGTTATTTACATGTTTAATTTATGAACCATTTGTTTGGTGGAAAGTATTTTAAATGCCAAAGAGATATTTAATCATCTGATCAGTTCATTGTTTTAAACACATATTTACCTTTAATTTGATACCTTGCAAGTCTGGTTTGGATACACAGTACTATTTAATAATTTCAACGAATTTTGTAATTAAAAATTAAGACAGATGTTGGTGTTAAAAGTAAAGATAAATGTGAACTTTTTATCAGACAGAATTGTTGACAATGACTGAGAACTTCATTTCCAGTAAATTTGGTGTTAATAGCATGTATTGTTTTTTGCTGAAAATTACAAAAAGCTAATTTGTAATGTATTTCTTTACAATATGCTAATTATATCCAAATAAGGTCAAACCATTTCTCTATTCTATGACATTATATCACCAAGCTGTATTCTATAATATGATATTGTCTCCTTGTCTTACATATAGGCCTATATGTTATTTTTGAATTAGAGCGTAATTTCAATAACATGCACTTTTGGTAATATTTGCTCTGTTGCACTGTAAAATAACGCATAAATTGAACATATCGAGTGCTTGGAGCGCAGATGTGCATTTTTGATGAATTTTAGATTTTGCATAATATGAAAACACTTTGACATTCTCGAGTTAGTGCACAAAAGCTAGAGTGCAAATGTATCTTTTGCTGGTGAAAATTGGATGGCAACTTCAAATTCCCCATTGCCCGACACAGAGTTTCTAGTTTTCAAACACGTTTATCTCAAAATGAACAAAATGCACTTAAGACATCTGCGCTCCAAGCACTCGATATCTTGCGACAAACATTTTACAGAAATAATGAGAAAAATAGGAGGTTTCTTCTGATACCAAAATAATATGTTTATTGGTAAAAAAGGTGATCGGAACATCCACCTTTAAGGAAGCTATACCGCTAATGTGTGCTAACCTTTGACCTAATGAAACTGATAGATGCTTAACTTGTACTTATGGCTACTATTCTTTTTTATGGCTCGTGATATCCTTCTGAACAATTGATTTGATAAACTTTTGTGACTTTTGAGAAAGGCAGTTTTTGTCTTCCATTTGAGCTGAGACGAATATACCTGAATATTCGTCTCAGATTTGAGCTCATTCAGCCATGAATTATGAACATCTTTTATTTTTTTAAAAACACTTAGGAAACAGTCATAGGATTATTTCTAATTGAGTTTCATTGGTTAAATGATTTACCTTACTATGTTATGACGAACTGTTGAGAATTTGCGCTATAAAAGAACATTCCCGTCACTTTTGAGAGGTGCATGGGAGCTCATTTTCTCTTAAAATGGTTCTAGTTAACAAATTCACTAAGAAACTAAGGTATCAAGAAATTGGTCACGGAATCCAAGATAATGACTCTACTAGTAATAAACACATCAACAAAAATAAGTCCTTGCAATCAGACGAATCCTTGCAATCAGACGAACAATTTGAGATATTGTTTTTCAAAATCGGAGCAAGTTTAAATTTTGACCCAATATGCAAAGGTCAACGACCTTTTTACGTTTTACCCGATAACTCGTTAACCAAACATCGGAAGTAGGGCAAACCATACTTTTTTGGAATCCTTGTGCTCAGCCGAACAATTTGGTGTGCTTTTTAGCTTAATTAAAGCCATTTGAATTTTTGGGCCCCTGTATGGCGGCCATTTTGAAATTTACGCTATAAAAGAACGTTCCCGTCACTTTTGAGAGGTGCATGGAAGCTCATTTTCTTTTAAAATGGTTCTAGTTGACAAATTCACTTAGAAACTAAGGTATCAAGAAATTGGTCACGGAATCCAAGATAATGACTCTACTATTATATATACATCTACAAGAACGTTTGTGGACTTCATCATGCATGCGGGATAAGTACAGCTGTGCTGACAAATAGGTGCATAATTAAAGTAAATGAATGAATAAAATAAATCAATAAAGGAATGAATGAATAAACAAACAAATAAACAAGCAAACAAAAATAACAAAACATTTAAATTGAAAAACAAGACTAGGCATGCCTAGTAGATCTGGCCGGATATTTGAATGTTAAATATGTTTTTGTCTTGTAATATGGCAGAATATAATTATGTAATTTGGAAAGTGGTGTTATGGTTCTAATTTTTATAACTGTGTTTATGTTTATACAAGATTGATTAGGATAAATTATATGTTAGTGTATTTTAACAGGCCCACAGTCTAAATGTATCCCTCAAAGGGGCATGGTTCCATAACAGGCTCACGGTCTAAATGTATCCCTCAAAGGGTGCATAAACCCATAACAGGCCCCTGGTCTAAATGAATCCTTCAAAGGGTGAATAGTTCAATAACAGGCCCACGGTCTAAATGTATTCCTCAGAGGGTGCATTATTCTGTAACAGGCCCTCGGTCTAAATTTATCCCTCAAATGGTGTATGGTTCCATAACAGGTTCACAGTCTAAATGTATCCCTCAAAGGGTGCATAAATCCATAACAGGCCCACGGTCTAAATGTATCCTTCAAGGGTGAATAGTTCAATAACAGGCCCACGGTCTAAATTTATTCCTCAGAGGGTGCATTATTCTGTAACAGGCCCACGGTTATAATGTATCCCTCAAAGGGTGTATGGTTCCATAACAGGCTCACTGTCTAAATGTATCCCTCAAAGAGTGCATAATTCCATAACAGGCCCACGGTCTAAATGTATCCTTCAAAGGGTGAATAGTTTGATAATAGGCCCAGTCTAAATGTATTCCTCAGGGGGTGCATGGTTCCATAACAGGCCCATGGTCTAAATATATCCCTCAAAGGGTGCATGGTTCCATCCAGGCTCACAGTCTATATGTATCCCTCAAAGGGTGCATGGTTCCATAACAGGCTCACGAACAAAATGTATCCCTCAAAGGGTGTATAATTCCATAACAGGCCCACGGTCTAAATGTATCCTTCAAAGGGTGAATAGTTTGATAACAGGCCCACAGTCTAAATGTATTCCTCAGGGGGTGCATGGTTCCATGACAGGCCCACAGTCTAAATATATCCCTCAAAGGGTTTCCTGGTTCCATCCAGGCTCAATCCAGGCTCACAGTCTAAATGTATCCCTCAAAGGGCGCATGGTTCCATAACAGGCTCACGGTCTAAATGTATCCCTCAAAGGGTGTATAATTCTATAACAGGCCCACAGTCTAAATGTAACCTACCATGGTGAATAGTTCAAAAACAGGCCCACAGTCTAAATGTATCCCTCAAAGGGTGCATTATTCCATCACAGGCCCACGGTATAAACGTATCCCTCAAAGGGTGCATCATTCTATAACAGGCCCACAGTCTAAATGTATCCTTCAAAGGGTGAATAGTTCAAAAACAGGCCCACAGTCTAAATGTATCCCTGAAAGGGTTCATGGTTCCATAACAGGCCCACGGTCTAAATGTACCCCTCAAAGGGTGCATTATTCCATAACAGGCCCATGGTCTAAATGTGCCGTCAATGCCTTCAAAGGGAGAATAGTTCAATAAAAGCTCCCACGGTTTATATGTATTCCTCAGAGGGTGCATTATTCTGTATCAGGTCCACGGTCTAAATGTATCCCCCAAAGGGTGTATGTTTCCATAACAGGCTCACGGTCTAAATGTATCCCTCAATGGGTGCATAATTCCATAACAGGCCCACTGTCTAAATGTATCTTTCAAAGGGTGAATAGTTCAATAACAGGCCCACAGTCTAAATGTATTCCTCAGGGGGATGCATGGTTCCATACAGGCTCATGGTCTAAATGTATGCCTCAAGGGGTGCATGGTTCCATAACAGGCTCACAGTCTAAATGTATCCCTCAAAGGGTGCATAATTCTATAACAGGCCAACGGTCTAAATGTATCATTTAAAGGGTGAATAGTTCAATAACAGGCCCACGGTCTAAATGTATTCCTCAAAGGGTGCATTATTCCATCACAGGCCCAAGGTCTAAATGTATCCCTCAAAGGGTGCATAATTTTATAACAGGCCCACGGTCTAAATGTATCCTTCAACGGGTGAATAGTTCAAAAACAGGCCCACAGTCTAAATGTATCCCTTAAAGGGTGCATGGTTCCTTAAAGGAAGGGTCCCGCAAGCACAACATTGAGCATTATTTGTTAGAAAAATAATTATCGAGCCGAAATTACGTAATTGTATAGAACAAAACATCATACTAGTCACGAAAATAAATAAAAACTGCCATCACTCAACATGCAATTTTTAAAATTCGCGGCGATCGAAAGTCCCGGTGTCGATGACGTCATGGGTATTGGTGCTCAAATTTGCGCATGTGCATTGTATAACTATGACTTCATCGACATCGGGACTTTGAATCGCCGCGAATTTTAAAAATTGCATGTTGAGAGATGGCAGTTTTTATTTGTTTTTGTCACAAGTGCGGTGATTTGTTCTATATAATTACAAAAGTTGGGCTCGATAGTTATTTTTCTAACATAAAATGCACAATTTTATGCTTGCGGGACACCTCCTTTAACAGGCCCATGGTCTAAATGTGCCGTCGATTAATACTCATTGGGCGCCAAATCACCCACCATAGGCAACATGGAACGACGTAAAGGCCATGAGTCAGTCACCGTGCGATTATAGGCTGATCGTGGACGACCAGCAAAAAAAAATCAATACATTTCAAAATAGTAAAAAAAGATGAATCAAATCAAATCACATATAAATATTTGGTGAGTTTAAAGAAGTACATAACAAATAAGGGTTAAAGTGAATCAATGGAAAATGGAACACATGGGAAAACACTACCCCGAATCAGAGTGGCGAAGTGTAGGCCTACATATAATGTGCACACAGATGCTGGCCTTCTTTCATGCTTCTGGACCAGATTTATGGAATAAAGCGCAATATATACGTTATTCCGTTTTGCGTTTAAGCTAGTAGGCTTGCAAGCCTTGTATTTCCTGCCTCCCCATTCCTCAACCGCCCGATTTCTTTAAATCTTTAAACAATGGTGTATCCATTCCTTGATGTCAAAATTCTTACCGTAAATCTTGTCCAGGAGCATGAAAGAGGGCTAGAATCTCTTGGGTGCACTGGCTTTCACCAATTCTCTTCACCAATCAGGGAGATAAAAAATTACAAGCAACATAATAGATAATGTTTAAAATGTTTGCCCAATCAGTGAGGTTGACAAGGCAGTAAAGGCAGCCCTCCTTGTATAGATATTTTGTTCTGATGAGAGGTTGTCAAATTTGTGTACCCAGATCAGTTTAATTTCAGGGGTTGAAATGTCCTTTTTATTCCAAAAATTGTGAAAATACCAAGCAATTTAGCGACACCATTGTCATGCAACCAGAAAGAAGTGCTATCAGATCATCAGAAGGTTTGAAAAAATCTTGAAATGTTTAAACATGAATAATAAATCCTATCTCATTATAGAACTATGTTGTTTTTCTTTTGGTCTAACATTGCATACAGTTCTCGAAAGAAGTAACTAACCTGAAAATAAATACGCCCATGACTCCAAAAAAATGTTACAAAATTATGGACTAATTTATCCTCTTTAAACTTGAGATATTGTTAGCGAAGTAAGTTAATATAATTAAGAACACTACAATGTAAAGAATGAGACAAAGTGTAATTTTCATTTTCGCAATTGGGGTTTTGAACATGCAGGATAGTGTAACAGGTATGTGTATAGGGCCATTTGATAAATTCAAGCATCCCTGATCCTCATTCTATCTACTATCGACTGGCGAGTTGTCGCTTCCAGTTGATGAATAATCTGCCTATTGCTTATAATTATACCAAAATGAAAAACACACTGTTTTTTTTACGTAGGAGATATAATAGTTAGTGTTTACTTTATTAGCTGGCAAGTTACTTTTATTTAAGGACAGTAGAGATCCGAAATAAACTGCTCAAAAAATGTTCGGAAATTCAACTTCAATCGCCAATCTTTAAAATATCTTGTGATATATTCATATTATTATGTTTCATATATATATGGAAAGCTGATGTGTTCCTCTCTTTCCAAAGATAACTCATTCGTAGCGATCACTTGTTTCAGTGCTTAGCCACCCGCTTGTGAATAACGGGAGGTCTCATTCAAAATGTGCCAAATTCACCACTATTTCGTGCTCAAGTGTTACATAGACAGCCAAGAACAACACCCTGCTTAAACGAATGTTTAAATACGAATAACCTGTTTTAAGCAGGGTACTTGAAGAACCCCGTTGTTTAAAACTGTAAACAACATTTTTACTGTGCTGTAGAGAGATGCTCTATTGACTTTTGAGGACAAAATAGTGATGATTTTGGCTTTCAGATTAAGACCTCCCTATAATTCTCAACCACGGAGCTGAGCTCTGAAACAAGTTATTGCTACTCATTTGGCATCACTGGAAAGACGAACATACAGGGTGTATCAGAATGAACTGTACCGAGGCAATATGATTTATTCGGTATGAATTTGATTGATATTGTTCAAACCGTTTTCATATATCTTGCGTAGACGCTCAGCTTTCATAAGAATTTTTAATTTTGAAAATCGGACATTTCTGATGGAAAATACAGACTTTTTGGTAAAGATGGAAGATTTCAATTTTGGTCGAATTGATCAATTTAAAAAATCTGTGAAATTACTAACTACCTGAGATATCCATCCGTCCATAGGACAGGGTTTTATTTTGGTCGCCATATCTCAACTTTTCACATCACTTGTATAACTATTTATTATTTGCATACTTTTGTGGGTGAAATTTGGATACAAATTTGGATTTTTAATCCGCAAGTAAACCAGGATTTGTTCTGCTTGAGTGGTTTTAACTTTCCTTTCTTTGGTGGGAGTTTTGAATATTGCTTATGTGGTGTGGGCTACATTGTTTGAAATGTTGGGGGTGTGGTAGAAAGGATTTATTGAAATTGAAAACATGTTTTTCAGCGATTTTCGATTATGTCTTGCCACATGAGAACAAAAAGAGATAGCTCAATGAAATTAACATAATATAGGAAACATGTTCATATTTATATTGCAGGCGTTTACATTTAAATCAATAATCATTTTGTATTTTTTATGTATTTTAGAAACATGGAACAGTTCATTCTGAAACAACCTGTATCAGCTTTCATTTGATATGTAATGCATCATGAATATGTCCCAGAGCTCAGCCACTTGCTTGAGAATATGGAGAGGTTTCAATCTGAATGTGCCAAAACCATCACTATTTTGTCCTCAAAAGTCAAAAGAGCATCTCTCTACAACACAGCAAAATGATGGTTAACAGTTTTAAACAACTGGGTTCTTCAAGTTTTGCATATTTAAACATTCGTTTGAGCAGGGTACTTGAACAACAGAAGTTGTTTAATAGTTTTAAACAGCGTTTTTACAATGTAGCTCTCAATGTAAAATTTCATTGAACAGATTACAGAGCTGTTCTTTTGAGCATGAATTAGGCTATTTTGAAAGAGACCTCCCCACATTCAAAAGCACTGAAACAAGTGATTGCTATGAATAAGGTAACGTTTTGGAAAGAAAAGCACATCAGCTTTTCATTGATATGAAACACAATATGAATATATCACAACATATGTGACAAATTGGTGATTGAAAACAAGTTTCCAAACTTGTTTTGAGCATTTAGTTTCCCCTTTATTCAACAACGGGTCCCTGTTCCCTGGGCAACAGACAGAATATGAAGCATAAACGACAACCGGCATCTATTTTACGATTTACTGCACAGTGATTGGTCAATTTTTAATTCATACTCTTGTTTCCAGTCATTTTATCATTCGCATTAACTTAGAAATTCCCTGTATGACATATGCACTCAAGTTTGTTATTATATTTGATATGATTAACACAACATGATACACCTGGATTAAGTAGAGTGTTTAATTAAGTGTAATATATTGCAATCATTTCATCTCATGCATCCTCATTCATTCAGTCAGTCAGCAAAAGGCAGGCACAATGCTCTCTATAATAAGGCATTAGCAGTTAGGTAACTAGCATGCGATACACAATCTGATACAGGAAAGAGGGCTGGATTTGGATTCTTTATAAAATAACTTTATAGACCAAATTAGCATATTGGATACAAGAAACCGGATATAAACATTGTCTCAGACTGAAACAAGCATAATGCTCTCAGTGTTATATAGTGAGCCTGACAACTATAATATCAAGGTCAGGCTGATAGGCTGAACCATAAAAGCACTCTACTGAGAAAGGCTAGGAATAATTGCTTGTTAAGTACAGAACATGTCATTGTAGCAACAGTTATTCCTTCCAGGATGGTAATTTAATGACAAGAGTGGATCCCATCCCCTAAGAGTGATTTTAAGATTGTAAAAGCTGAGAGTTGCCCAATTGGATCAGATTGTGATGTCACATGATGTATTGATTAGCATAAGTCAAGAAGCTTTACAGGCACACTGCACACTACTTTCTATGACAAACAACTGTTACATTTAGGTCAAATATACTAAAAGACTGGTGTAATTTAGGCAATTACCTTTAGAAATGGCCTGACGGTGTATTAAATTTTGACTTATTTGTTACATTTATGGCAAGTATAAAGGGTATTATAGTCGTCGTCAGAATACTTCGGCACTTTTTTCTGTGACAACTGCGTACAGCGTAAACACGGAAGTGCGTTGTAGAACAGCGTCACAACAGCGTTATCTTTGAGCAGTTAGACGCACTGCGGCCCCTGTAATCCGATTGGCCGCGATCGTATCTATGGGTCATGAATGTCCCCCCCCACGTGCTCATTAACTAGGTCGCGTGCATTGGCGGTTTTAAAAAGTGCCGAAGTATTCTTACGACGACTATAGTGAGTGCAAGAAGATTGTTAAACTCTCATAAGTCTTAAAACAAATGCAACTTTATTTATTCTTTAGGTGAAAGGCTAGCTTGATTCTTATTGCAATGGCAAGATTAGTATAACACATAATGCCTAGCTAATTTTCGTATTTGTTGTGATGAAATTATAGTCATTAGTTGCTATTCTCAAGCTTTTCTACTTCTCTACCTACGTACATACAATGACAGCAGTGCATTTCTGTTAAATTTACCGAACAAAATGGTATGATCTCATGCATGGTAACAGCATACAGAACAAAATCCAGTCACAGGGGAAATAGTGCACTTTGGGTCCCAGTCATGTATCAAGTCTTTGACGGAGTAAATTGCACCATACAATTACAACAAGGTTATTTTTTCTACCGTGTAATTGATGCATGCATGGGAGTGAAATTACACTTTATCCCAAATGACCAAGAATACATAAGATTCTTCCCATAAGACTTTGTATGACAAACTGGCAAATCCATCTACATTCTTGCAATCTTCTTGAGAACTTATGCAAGAATGAATTCTCTCCCTACTGGGTGGTATGCAAGCGAAGCACTATACAATGCAGCTATGCTTCGTTTGTAGCTATATCATGCTATATTAGTTTTGAAATTCTCATTTAATCCCCCCAGTCATGCTACTTATAAAACTAAATTCAATGTGAAAAGTAAATGTTCAACCGAAACAAAAATTCAATGAGGTAACTAAAAAAATGAAAATATAGATACACATTTTAGGTAGAAAAAATGAATGGAACCATTTAGGTAGAAAAAATGAGTGGAACCATATCTAGATAACAACATTTGATGGCAAAGGCCTTTTTCACTCTCATAAATAATTCCAAAGTTTGCAATAGTTGACAACTTTCACAATATGAAATTGGAACTAAATCAGTTATCTGTTTAGCGTCTAATCTATTAAAATGAACCACGCCTCCATGGCCTTAAACTTAATGAAATTGCAAAATGTCCCATATTGTAATTGGATGAGGCGAGTAAGTGTTACTTTATACAGTTCTTGCCTAGAAGCCTTTTTTATCTCTTGCTTCACATACATTATCATTACATACATCCCACCTTGGGAAAATATTTATAACAACTAACCAACTAATAAGCTTACTCCCTCACTAGAAAAAAATATTCATAATGATTAACAAACTTGTAAGCATACTCTCACTTAGTCATTATCTTTTATTTATCATGTTATATTGTTGATACAATATATTCCTTAATAGACAGGCTGCCATACTTATCACTAAATATCTGCATATATATACAATTATGTTGACTACACGGAAAAGGACAGCCATAGGGGTGCACTATAAAGACCAGACAAATTAAAATTGGTTTCTTTTTCGAAATATCAAACAAGGATATTGTTAATAAGTGAATTCTTATCATTAGTTAGGCAACATCCACGCCCCATGGTGAAATGCAACATACATGACACTTTCAATCAGATTTTGCTGAACGTTATGTAATGTCTACATGTGAGATGGTCATTGATAGTTTTTTCCTTTCTCTCTTTTTGCAAATGAATTCTTACAGGTTTATATAATTTAAGTAAAATCAGTATTTATTCGAGGGAGAAAACATCAAGTGTAACAGCAAGTGCAATCTTGTTAATCTCTTAATAATCTCTAGGTGGTTTTTTCCCCATCCATAAATGAATAAATGTTACGAATTACACAACCGTCAATAAAACAGTTTTACACTATGACGAAAAATGCTGTCATATAGAGACAAATTAATGTAAAATTATTTATATCATAGTTATGATGTTTGCTTTATTGAGCTGCCTTTAGCACACAATATGTAAAACGCAATGCATGGTTATGTATAGTAACATACAGATTTAAGCATTTGCTAAATATCAGAGATTTTGATATTCATATGGACAAATACCACAGCATTTGGTTCAAATAAACTTGTTCAAGTTTAATCACATTTCAGCTTTCATTTAAATATCAATGAGCTAGAGATAGAGATTTTGATTTCTATTTTCAGATTTTACTCATGAAGCTTATACCATGGTGCATTGCTCATTGAACATCGTTGTGTGTTTTGTTTACTAATCCATTATACTCTGTCCAGCTTTAACCCTCAAATGCCTACAATATCATGAACAATTACAATTTTAGGGGAAATTCTAACCCTGTTCAGATCGCTACAATTACTTTATGGTCTCTGCCAGTATTTCAAAACCTTTCATAAGGATAGCAACGACAGCACACAAAAATGTTCATATATATATATCACAAAAAAAGTTGTACAACAATTTTTCATTCCTTGGAATAGCTTTAGAATACCCTATACACCATCCTTTATCTTCAGCTTCATTTCATGAGCAGGTAAGAATGGTGAAGGGTATTCCAAAGCTAATCCCACTATTTTGTCAGCTACATTCACTTACTTGGAAACAGTAGCTTCATTATTATCAGATCCATAAGTAATCGGGACCCCAGACAAGACCCAAATTTCAAAATATTCTAATTCCATAATTGATGCCCAACACCTCTCTCAATTGTTTTACTGGATAGGTTTTTCCTACATGCAATAACTATGATTGTACAGGGCCAACATGGGTAGTTTGAAGGGTGGTGGTGATAGAAAGGAAGGGTGGGGTCGGGGAAAGTACTGAAGGGTTACAATTGACACATTAAAACACTCTTTTTAGGCAGAATGTCTATAAAACACAAGCTGCCTATTTCACACAACATTATGGCCGTATATCATCAGCATTTGCAATTACTTTGGACTTCTAAGGTATATTACTGATAATATTTATATACAAGTAAACATGGCATAGACTTAGTTTGTATAGACCAGATTTTCACTTGTATTATTATATTCACTGAATATTGATAACAGGTATAAGATCTTGTATAGATCAGTAATATCAATTTGTAAAACATTTTCCACCAATTGCAGGGGCCGTGTTTGACCAACACGCACGCGCTGATAGATTAGAAATCCAAAGATGTATCCCCAAACAGCAACAAAATTGGCAATTTATTATCAAATCATACAACCAGCTTTACATGATTACTGGCACATAAAAGACTATCTCAATCAATGGTATGAAAGTCAGGTATACATTCAAGGCCTATATCATGCCATATTTACTATACTTTTCAAGTGTTTACTATGATACAAGGCATGCCTAACTCCCACCGAAATGTTTATACGCTGGAATGGCAATGGCATGCACTTTTATTCAATAACAAGTTACAATATTATAAGAGGCGGTTACCATAATTACAGCCAGTGACGATGTTGGTTTATAGTGCAAGTGAATGTGATCATACCAAATATACAGGTCATGTTATAAAAAAAGTCCTAGTCCATATCACCTGAAGTTGACTGTCAGGTCAGTTTGTATTCTGTTCATAAGTGCGGCATTTTTGCACAGGGCTGACATTGTTCTTTGACTGCACACATCATCACAGTGCTACCAACTTCAGGTAATGTGGAGTAAATACCAGCACTACCAAAGAGTAAAGTGAGCACCAGTTCTGCCTATTTTTTTAAATTTTATACGAGGTGATGCACAGAATACATTCCAAAATGATCAAGATCAAGAAGAACATTTATTATTTATTACATTGTTAATCATATGTTGTCAAATGTGTGTATCGTGATCAAGTCTGCTGGATGACACAATGATACATAGCAGATTTTTTTTTTCACGCTCAGCTGAAGGCTGAATGCTAGGTCGCTACTTGATGCATGTAGTGCCTAACCGAGTCTCACCATCTTCTAACAAAGGTAAGTAGATTGCCATTAAGTGTATGTGACCCAATGTTTCTTAAATATTTCCGAGGCAAGAGCTAAATATAATGTTATAAGTGTTATAATTTATAGGAATTCGTTATAGACTTTAGTTATCAAAATAAAATTATCGTACAAACTAAACGGATGATACATGTATGCTGTTTATGTTTTCTGTGGTTTTTGCTTTAATCTCAGACGTTAGCTCAAATATCCGCCATGATCTCGGGGAGCACAATACGGAATTTTCATCAGCTTAACCATAATTTTTATAATATAGATAGACATTATATAATAAAAGAGTTAGCACTCTCAAAAAAAGTGCAAGCGTTGACAAGTTCAAAGAACCAATAGTTCAAATGACATAAGTTGAATCATGACCATTTATAAAATCAATGATTGACACAGATCATAATCCAATTTATGCCGAGTATACTACAGTTCATGATACATTCACTATTACAAACAGCCATAAAACCATAGAAGCCGATTACATCACACTCAGTGTGGTGCTGATGGTGGAAGTGGTGATGTGCTGGTTGGTAGGTAACCGCCCATTGGTTTTTCTACAAGGGTCAGAGGTCAGCAGCAGGTCATTCTGTATTCTGCGCATCGAGGTCGTGCTGCACTTTGCTGAAGTCGACCTTCTTGCCAGTGGCCCTCTCGTACACGTCCATGATGTCCCTACAGGTGGACTCAAAGTGAGTTGTGGCATCGTACGAAGTGGAAATGAAGATCTGTAGGGGTGAAAAGATAGTAGTGCAGCAAATATTATATTATAGAGTGAAATATTTCATTTGAGCTTTACACTACATTACGTCTAGGCTAGACACACGCATCCGTTTGCATTCACCATCTATGCAGTTTACATTGCAATCCTGCTGCAAGTAGTACAATTGATGTGATTTCACTTCAGTCCTCTCTTGTTTTTCTTAAAGACCATTTAAAAAAAAAATTAACACTTACTCAAGCCTATCTGTACCATGTATTAGAAGAGTGGAAGTCAGATGACATTAAGTGGCTTAACTTTTAGCACATGTTTGACACTGCCCTTTTCTGTTATTTAGAGAAAACAGTGATGCTAAGAATGCTGGGGCTGCACACAAAATCTTCTTTGGACACAACCTATTTTCCATTTGCTTATAGCCGTGTAACTTGAGTGCATTTGCTATGAAATAGACATATCTGAGATAGATCATCTGTTATCCGGATAGGAAAAACAACCTCCTTGTTAATGAGAACAAAGAATGATAACAATTGTACATGACTTCATTAACATATGGAGGTTATCCTGTTGCATCTATGAGCCAAATTTGCTCGCAATTGAACTTGCAATTGGACTTGGTTCCAATCGGTCTTAGTATTTTGAATGTTTTCAGTTTATTTTACAACTTGATTTCAACTAACCTTAATATGTGACCTCATTGACATATGATCAAAGTTAAGTTGCAATTGGTCTTTGTATGAAAAATAAATGTCATTTTTGGATGTTTTTAGCATATTTTACAACTTGGCCTCAGATGACCTTTGACCTTGATATGTGACCTTTGATCTCATTGACATATGAATATGAAGGTTCCCACGTTGCATGTAGGATTCACACCACTAAATAAATAATGGAAGAGTCCACGAAAGGCCTGTTGAATTGGTTGGGATGACACTCCTCTAAGTGAGATATAAAAAAATGCTTCAAAATAAGTGTTGTTGGCCAAACTTTTGATCGGATGATTATTAAATGAAGATTATCAAACAATTCAGTGCAAATTTTTCTTCTTTGACCAATATTTTATGATTTTTTAGTCATTTTAGAGACTTCAGATAATTGATTAGAATTGCTTAGACCTAGGCCTGGGCAATCTACAAACATGTGTATCTTTGACGGTGCATATCTCAAAAAAAATTCCTTGACCTTATATATATATTTTTTTTACAGGAAAGCCAAGACCATGATCTTCACACAGAATGCAAAGTTGAAGCAACCAGTTGCTTTATAAGCGAGAAAATGGTGAATTATCATGTTCCATTTTACACAGTAAGCAATGGGGAATTTATTAGTGGTGTGTACTCTGTATGATCTAAGTTTGGTTGCAATTGGTCTTAGCATAAAAAAGATATGGATTTTTAAAAATGTTTTCAGCTTATACTTGGCACTTGGTCATCCATGAAACGTGTATACATTATATCGTTGCTGTTCTGTTAAAACCTCTTGTTTTTTCAGCCTTTCAGAATGTATAAAGTAATACTGCTCAACGTTTATGCAACGGGAAGTGTTGTTTTATATATATCCAGAGGCAAGAGCACTTACAAGGTTTTGATACATGTGTTTTGGCCCTTGAACATATTTAGAGCAGACTGGATACATGCTGAAGGGCCAGATGGAGATACACGGTTTCGACAGAACAGCAAAAATATTAAATACCGATTTTAAAGGAAATATCTTATTGTAATATAGAAATATAGACTTACATTGTTGTCTTTGCCATCATTGATTGGTTCATATAAATTACTGACTTGGAAAAATTTCTCTGTGATTTCTCCGAGCAGCTTAAGTCCCGGTGTAAGTTCATTCTCTGGATTATCTGTTTCTACGTTGGTAGCTACTAGGGCGACATAGTATCCCTTCGCAGTCACATTATGGGAAGAGGATACACAGGATATATAGATGTCTAGAAAGAGAAAAAGATTTAGGATAAAATTAGTTAGATGATTTATTAATGGTAAAATATAATTGGCTTAAACTCTTAGCCCCAGGTTTTTATCAAAAATGAGGAGAGGGAAGAAAGGAGGAATAGCAATCGACACAAGGACCCTCCCATCGGCATAGGCAAGTCACGACGATCAGCTCCTCGTTCGTGCAGTATACTGCACGAACTCATTTTATAGGCTCGTTTGATTACGGCATCGACAAATCCATCCATGTATGTGCTGGGAGGCCTGGGAGTGAGATTTAGCGAGATTAGGGTCATTAGGGTTAAGGTAGGGAAGGCTGGTACACTAACAGATGAGTATTAAAAATGATGAGAAAAGACATCAATTGATTGTTCATATCAGAGATGCCGGTATTGCAGTGTTGAGGTCTACCGTCTAAGTGATCAAAAGATGTATTGGACTAATTGTCTCCTCTTAGATTCAAGTCATTGCACAATATTTAGAAGATGCACTTTTTGAGGTGCAAAGTCACAACAACATTCGACAATCATTACAATATCTTCCATCCCCTCTTTCGATCTATATGCTCAAAATAAGTTATATTAGGTCAAGTCTTGGTTTAAATAGTGATTAGTGATAGAAAGAGGAACCAGTTTACTAAAATATCATACCTCTGGCATTCAAACTAAAACCAAAGCTATCTTCTTCCGTCTTGAATTAATTTACGTATTACAATATAAATTTGAAGGCGATGAAAAGAACTACCTGTTCTATTGCCCGACTGATCCATCTTTTTTGATTTCTAGCCTTTTTTTATATACATTAAAAAAAGAATTGTGAAAAAAAAGCCTGTCCGACAGACCCAACCTGATAAGTCCGTTCGCCTGTAGTAATTTTATAAGGATTGTGAACACCTAAAACAGACCTGCCAACTTCTAAACTCACAAAACTGTATTTGAAATCCCAAAAGTCGTATTTTACCATACAAAAGCGTATTTTTGTAAAAATAACACCTAAAAGTCAAACTTGTAACTAACGAAACTGACGATTTAAAAATTTAAAAAAATTATCAAAATAAATACGGCGATTTGCGCCCGCGTTTGTGCATTACTTTGCTTGGTTTTTGCTTGTCCGAATGTGGTATGTAATGCCATGACCCACAGCCGATGCTAACATCCGGACTACATAATAATTACACATCTTGCGCAATTTTCACCTCTCTGCGATGACTTGATGAATTTTTGAAACTCCGTTTTCGTCACATAATAAACAACATGGCGGACGTCAGCGTGGAAATATCGTCGATACCAAACAATTGTGTATTCAATGTGCTGATTGGTCGTAAATGCTTTTGTTTACAAGTCACAAACCAATCACGGACACGCTATCGTACGAGATCGGGAAATGTTCTGCTAGTCTCATTCCATTTACCTCGCAGCCGTTTACGAGTATAGTCTCATTCGCGTCGTTTTAGAGTTTTGTATTATTATTTTTAATGACATATGGGAAAAGGGGAAAATCGTATTTTTGTGGGAACAAATCGTACAGTCGTAATTTGATCCAATTTCCGTACTAAATACGGGAAAATCGTTCTAGTTGGCAGGTCTGCTAAAGGGTCTTTTGTATAGGACTATCCTCCATTTCAATCTGAATTAAATGTTACAACTGGTTTAACCTTTTTTGTGTGTGCAAATGGATCTATTTCTTTTGGACTCTTTCACTCACCTGACTTTCTTCCTATTGCATTCTGTGGAATGATAATTTGAGCCGATGCGGCATCTTTTGTTTGGGGGATGGGGTGTTTCAACAGGCATATGCACCTCACCACCTGGCCCACTTGCTTGACTAGATCCGGGAAGTAGGATGGGTCACCTACAACCATTTTGGTCTTTGCTGTCTCCCCAGCTGATTTAACTCCCACCACTTTACCATCCTCCATTTTGATCTCCTCTATTGGCTTGTCCAGCATGTAAGTTCCTCCATAGATAGCAGATAACCTGTGGATATCAAGTAAGCAAGGTTGGTAGTAGAGACAGGTTATATATTGAAAATAGCCATTTGAAGTCTAGGCCTAAATGACGATAGAACTGTTCACACACTAGTTTTCTATCAATCAATCAATCAATCAATCACTGAAATTTATATAGCGCCAGAACCAAGAAACTTTTACTAAGGCGCTTTGGCACAGTGTACCACAGAGAAAACTACTTTACAAAAGCATGTTCAAAAAGATGACATTTTAAAAGTCGTTTAAATATGTTGATGGAATCTGCATTTCTGATATGATCAGGAAGCCGGTTCCATTGACGAGGAGCATAGGATGAGAAGGCACGATCAGCAAATGTGATAAGGTGAGTTCTGGGTTCAACCAAATGTGGTGCAGAAGAGGTGGAGCGTAGACACCTGCGACCAGTCTGAACATGGAGCAAGTTTGCAAGATAGTCCGGTGTTTGTTGATGGAGAGATTTATATGTGAGGACTAAAATCTTAAAATCAATCCTATCAGCATGTCAATCACACACACACACAGTGTTCGATTTCCAGCATTTTTTTTGTGTAGCAAAAAGTGCGATGCACTATTAGTTTTGTGTAGCAATTCACAAACTTTGAATAGCACTTTTTTTCTAGTAATAAAATTAATATTTCATCAACTTTGCACGTTCTACATAATCTGGCAGGCGCACGTAACACGGTTCAAAAACGCATGTATAACCCGTGTCCCGTAAGCAAAATACAGCATACGTAACGTGTAAACGATCTAGATTTTACAATTTGAACTAACACATTTTAATAATAAAACACAATGAAATACAGGCATTATTTCGCTCACGAGTCACGATGGATTTCATAATTGTTTACATCTTCTTACGATCGCACACCATTTTGTTATGATTCCTTGTATCCGTGGTGCACCACTAGTTTTATTCCAAGTCATTTTTATTGGCTCCTTTTCGTAACACTCGGCGGCACGAGAACAAGACTAGAATCAGAAGTGATGCCATGATTATTACATTCTCTTACTTGCGCAGAAATCCGCAATTTTGTTAATTTTAAACCGACAGAAAAAAATCTACGCACCTACGTGTAAAGCAATGGCAATTTTGACTCTAACGAAAATGAAATATTAACTTCCGATACATAGGATTTATCATACTTTTTCTAGTTATTTGAAGATGAAACTCAATCTTTTTAGGTTTGGCTTTGATGGAACGTGATCAAATATCAAGTAGGGAATCTACTTGCGTAGCACTTTTAGCTACACATTTGTGAAATTGAATAGCAATACTTGAAAAGTGTGGAGCATTTCGCGATGCGACACCGGTTATCACGAACGCTGCACACACAGGCAGAATATTTATCGTTTAGTAGATGTACATACTGCAATTTCATTGGTTAACACTTATGAAATCTGATCCATATCATGTAAACTAGAAAGTCAAACCACACGATATATTCCATATTGTTGATTAACCACGTCACCAGATGGCGCGGTATGATCGGTAAAAATATTATGTGTAGAGCGATTGCTTTGCGTCTGTGGAACAGTTGCTCACAATATAAACAATTAAAATGGCGGATGATTTAAACGCAACCGAGTCGATTTCCGTTACATTCTGAGGCCGAAATAGATCGCAAAAAGGTCTAACCCATGCCGAAAAATAAATGATCTGCATATAACATAACCAGGCATGTTTTTCGCCATGATTTTATGGACAGAGGTGACAGCGCAGAGCCTGTTAAAGGGTTGTTAAATTCTAGGAATTGTACGGAGGTAAGAAAGGGAAGAGAATTCAGCACCTTGTTTTGAACTTGTTTGAAGTTTGTTTTTCCGCGAGTGTTTAAATACCATTTTGTATAGTGGCCTTTGGACTAAACGATAAATTCGTTATCCCCTGCATGTTCACACAATACGGAAAAATACCTATGGTTTGTGCCATATCACATGAGGCCATGACATGCCAAACCATAGGTATTTTTCCGTATTGTGTGAACATACAGGGGATAACTAATAAATAAACTAGTAGCTCTGTTTGCCTTTTCCCTCCATGCACTAACATAAGTTCAAATTCAGATTATCTTGGCTCCAATGTGTTGACGAATCAAGTGAGTCAAACAGATTTTATAACATAGGTAATTCAAAATCAGGATTTTTTTTTGGGGGGGGGGGGGGCTCTCACATTTTTATCCCTGTAATTTTCCAAATTTCTGGTTTGCATTTTCTACCTTAACTGCCGAAGCAAAAGTCTGCCCGAAAACAACACCAAAGTACCTGATTGGTCTAATTTGAACTATAGCATGTCTTGTCTGCCACGCAATACACAACGCTGTGTGAAAGAACCAGCGCAATGTGAAATGATGGGTGTTACAAATCTTATGCTAATTCATGAGCATATCAGCGCACACGCCGCACACTTTTGGAACTATTTGTTTCATATTGAGCACCATTGCAGGGGCTGTGCGTAAATTGTGAAAATGGGGAGGATCAAGTCTAAGATGGGCATTAGACAAAATGAGTATTAGAAAAATACATTTGATTGAAATGGATATAAGACCATAACCCAAAAAGATATTATACACCACACAAAATCGAATGGGTATTGATTTCCAACTGTGTGACCATGTGGGCATTTGACCAATGGCATTCAGACCATGATAACAAAAATAATTGACTCACCTTGCAAACCCTTGAGGTAACTCTCCCAAACCGTAGAGTGGATATAGATATGGGGATTTACCGTAGCGGGCCAAAGATTCAGAATATAGTTTCACTTTCAGCAGTGCTTCTAATGCTGGCTTTTGTAAATAGCTATGGATTGAAAACACCAACAGATTAGAGATTTAAAAACAGTCATATCTCAGAATACTGATAAAAATTATCAGGTGAAAATTACTGAAATTCAACAAAGGGTACAATAGCTTAAGCTAATGCATCATTTATCACATAGGTTATAAGCTGAATGCACCGAAATATGCAATACTGTTACAACTACACATGTCGATGGAAATGGAATTTATACATGAAAACGTTTAATCCTAAAGGTTGGTTTGAAATAAGTTACGCTGTCATAAATTTAGTGTGTACATTTCCCTCTTCTGAATACCTTCAAAGTGGACATCTACATTACCATACCTTTTAATATTGTAATGTATAATGATGGGTAGCTACAAATAAAGTTTGATTTTATAATGTTATCTTTACTTGAGTTTTTTGGCAACTCTTAGCTTTTCATACAAAGTTTCAACATTTCTATGAAGCCACCATAACAGTCCTTTCTTCTGAAGTAAGATATCTATTTGAAAAAAGTGATGCCATCTCAATGCAGGCTGCGACAAATCGCCTGTCCGATAGCCCGGGGCAACCATTTTTTTGTCCGGGCTAGCTGAACCACAGGACATGCTGCCCGATCGGGCAAGTACAAATGCTCACAAGAAAACATAATTAAGTCGCCAATTTGGCAATAATATCACAAGTTTCAAGTTTGTAGTCAGTTTTTGAGTTTTACCTTTGTAAATATAATGAAACACAAAGATGTACCCATATTCCTTCTTTAATTCCCTTCCGTTATTATTTAATAAATAAAACAGTGCCGCTCGTAGCTTTTCATTCATAAAAACAAGAACCTCGCTATCAGAGGCACAATTTCGCCGATCGAAGGGCTTAATGCACATGTTTGAACCTCGCATGAGTGGCGACGTGGCGATTTCGCAAGATCTCTTGAAATCTCGAGTAATCTCGAGTTAAAACATGTGGTCTCTATTTATTAGCATGACGTCATTTTCTCGGGCTTCGGAAAGTCGAAAAAATCCGAAAGAAATGAAATATTGTAAAATGGACCTTTCCCACGGTCACAACGCATGCGTAATGATGATTTAGGTCAGTTGAAGATAGTGGCTATTGCATGATAGGAAGGAAAAATGGCAACTGCCGCGATTGTGTACCAATTGTCGAAATAAGGATGGCGAAAAATGGCATAATCGGCAAGAAATCTGACCCATCAAATACCATTTTAAAAGTCTTAAAAATATCGCAATATTATTTGGGCATAATCGGGCAAGTAAAAGTTGACCTAGCCTTGCCCGATCGGGCAATTAAAAAAATAAAATTCATCGCGGCCTGTCTCAATGTATCCCTCTTAAATGTCATCATCTTATGGTACCAACTTACTCATCATTCAAATACAATGCTAGTGCATGACCGGTGAAACTAGCTGTGTTAGCGTCCAGGCCAAACTTTTTGAACACTTCCTGCATTGTTGTCTTCTTAGGATCGATTCCCTTCCAGGTCGTCTCGGTTTCTGGGTCAAAGTCGTTGACAAAAACCAGAAAGTTTCGGAATCTCCTCTTTTCAAACATGCCCATCAAACCTGCAATGTTATAGGATTATAAGAATAGTGTGAATATTTCGAAAAATCTAACCAAGATTATTTTAATTGCAATGACATCAGATCAGGTGTTCTCAACTGATGACCAGGCAAACCCCAGCCCAGCAATCAATGGTGATTGAACAACATTCAAATACAGACAGGCCGTACTGTGATACAAAGAAAACTAGATCTAGTTCTGGTCTGAGACCAGGGCACCTTGATTTTTATGAGAAAATGATCCCTAGTGACCTCTTCTTGACCTTTGACCTGGTTATGATGATTGACTTTCATTCTTGCTTGATCGAACCAAACAAGATAAAACAGGTCCGATCTAATTCGGAGCATGTCTTGCAAATCGGAACATGTTTTAACTTTTACCCCTGTATAGGTCAATGACCCCTAGTGACCCCATACGACATGTCAATTTTAATCGCTGAAATAGTGGTATGGGCATGGACCTAAGGAATATTTTAACCAATTCTAATGCACATCAGTCATTTCCTCTGAGACGAGAAGCATTTTAGGTGAACGTATTGAAAATCGACGTTTTGACTCCTAGTGACCCCTTCTTGATCTTTGACCTGATTAAAATGATTGACTTATTTTCTTGGCTCATCAATCCAAACAAGATGCAACAAACCCAGTCCAAATCGGATCATGTCTTAACTTTTACCCCTGTAAAGTTCAATGACCCCTATTAACCCATTCTTGACCGTTGACCTGGTCAATATGATTGACTTATTTTCTTGGCTCATCAAACCAAACAAGATGCAACAAACCCGGTCCAAATCGGAGCATGTCTTAACTTTTACCCCTGTAAAGTTCAATGACCCCTATTGACCCCTTCTTGACCTTTGACCTGGTCAATATGATTGACTTATTTTCTTGGCTCATCAAACCAAACAAGATGCAACAAACCCGGTCTAAATCGGATCATGTCTTAACTTTTACCCCTGTAAAGTTCAATGACCCTTATTGACCCCTTCTTGACCTTTGACTTGGTCAATATGATTGACTTATTTTCTTGGCTTATCAATCCAAACAAGATGCAATAAACCCGGTCCCAATCGGAGCATATCTCACGTTTTACCACTGTATAGGTCAATGACCTCTAGTGACCCCGCATGACACGTCAATTTTAATTGCTGTGATCGCTGTATGTGCATGGACACAAGGAATCTTTTGACCAATTCTGACATTCATGAGCCCTTTCCTCTGAGACAAGAAGCATTTTAAGTGATATGGTTAGAAAATCAAAATTTTGACCCCTAGTGACCCCAAATAATTTCTGATTTTAAAAACCTACCTATTGTATGTGTACGGTCATAAGAAATATGTTGACCAATTTTGACGATCCTAGGTCATTTTCCACTAAATTGCAAATGCATTTTAAGTGAAAATCACGTTTTGGCCCCTAGTGACCCCCCTGTGACCTTTGACCCCAAACTGTGAGGTCCTGTAATGAAGGTCTGGTAGGGGGTCCTACTGACCAAATATGGTGATTGTAGTGTGACGGAAATGGATTTCCGTCTTGTAAAGTGTTTGCGTCAACAAATTTAATTATCCAATTGCTCAATTTTATGAATGATGATTTTAACAGTGATTATTTATATTGTGAAATTACCAAACCTTATCTCTACATTTAATGATGTTAGGAATTCAAATGTTCAGACTTATGCATGTTTTCTACATAATTGAATTATAAGCTTACTTGAATTATTTTGAGGTTAGCTCATCAATCGTTATAATTTTAGGTCCCGATTTCGTAATTTATGTGTTTGATTATTGCGATATAATTCATACTTTACTTGTAAATACATTGCTTGAAAGCGTCAAATTCGCTGTACTTAACTCCCGGATTTTAGGCACTTTTAGGACATTTATAGCAAAGTTATTACTTCTAAAAAGGGAGAAAGTTGTTTTGAACATAAACTGCAAGTCTTGTTTATTTTTGATATCTTTAGGTGTTGTTTTGAAACTATTTGAATTCATAAATTCCTTGCTTGTCCATTTTCTCGTGAGCGGCAGTCTTTTTCTCGTGAGCGGTCCTTTTTCTCGTAAGCGGTCCTTTTTCTCGTGAGCGGAGTTTGGCTCACGAGAAGGATGTTTGGCTCACGAGCAGAATATTTGCGCTCACGAGCGGACTGCAGCGATTACCGTGACGTCCGCAAATAGGTTACCTGTAGGGTCGATTTTGAGCTCACTTAAACTTTTAAGCTTTGGCTGAATTGCGAAACTCACGAGCAACTCACGAGCACTCAAGCAGGGCTCACGGCTTCGGCCGTGTAGCTCCTGTTTGAATGTTAATAAGACAATGAATAGATTAAACTCAGTAATTTCTACAGTTTACCTGAAATAGTGAAATAAATACACAATTTGTGCTTCGATTGTTTACCGAAAGTTCGATTGTAATCTCAGATTTCATTGTATTCCATTTAAGGCTGACATTACTACACCACAACATAGCGGTTTTATATTGAATAAGCAGCATGATTTTCCCACGCTGAAGTGGTGGACGACAATACAAGGTGTCTTTGAACACAATGAAACTTAATGTCTTGTCCTAGTTATAATTGTTTCTCTTTGCTTGATTTATTCAACCAAGGTTACTTATTATACAAACAAGGTAGATCTAAACAATTTACAAGTATCTACCGAATAGAATGCGGGATAGAATGGTGATGAAATATGGAATGATACCTTAATGTTGTGAGTCACCGGAATGAGACGCTACCATTGGAGATTATAAATTAATATACATAAATTATGCAAATGTTTTGCATTATTGGATTTATTAAGGTATCTGCCCTATTTCAAGCATCATTTAACACGTCAAGTCTTGCAAGCTTTTAATCAGTAGCTACCAGTCCGGGATATTATTCCAGCTCCATGAGTCTTCAAGCTCCAAGCTTTCCAAGATCTTCAAGTTAGGCCTTCAAAAGCCTCTTTCATTAGCATCATTGGTTTAAAGCTGCATCACAACAACAACCAGTTCATCACTGAGAGGGCTCTTATTATTATAACCGAGCCCTTGTCTCATCATCAGCGTCTTCCCTTCACCCAAGGTCCTTCTAGTACAGATTTTGGTGGTATTTAGCCCAACAATCTAGAGAGCCTCCCGTTACAGTAGCATGTAAACTGTAGGAGAAGAAGCATTTTGTAGATATTGCCAGAAGATGATGATGATGAGGAAAGAAACGGCAGAGATAGAGTACCTCGATTTTTGAAAAAATCAAGGTAAACATAAGGAAAAGGGGTGTTTTATCACCCTCTGAAAGTCCCTTTAACTATTTGTGGTCCTCAATTATAGCCCTCTGGTGAAAAAAAGTTGATAACCCTTGAATTAAAAACTTGTCAATTAATCTGCATTATTTGCTTGTGTTGTGTATCATGTGTGTAAGCGGTAACATTGGAACCGGTTTGTCCTTTACATTGTCTGCCTTATATGAATTACAGGTGGAGTGAGAAAAAAACAGGCCCTCTATTTTCTCCCTTACACTAGTATCATGAACATTCCAGGCATGTGTATTCAAAGTCAATAAAAGAACAACAACAAATATTTATTTTGCTTTAAAAACAGTTTGTTGTATTTGATGAGTGCCTTATGCTATACCAATTTTATCACAGCCCTCTATTTAATCAGCCAGTCTAGAAAACTAGATTTGGAGAAGATGGGATAAACTCCTATTTTTGTTATCTCAATGTACTCACTTGTGGATATCGCTTCCTTTTCATCAGCTGGCACTTTGTGGATTTTTTCATTGTCTTTGTAGACGTAGCTCCCATCGACAGATTTGAACTCCAGGTAGCGAGTGACTCCAGACAAGATCAGTAGTTTTACCAGCTCACCTAAAGGGAAAAAATTGTGTTAAATTCAAATGTTTAACATTTGATAAATGAAAGGCAGAGTTTCCCATTACCCATTATCCCACTGATAAAGATACAAGTTGGGAGAACATTTTCCATTTTAATAAACATACTTCATGCACATTAACTATAATATTTACTAGCGTCCCATGCAACTGGTGTGTATTGTGCGTAACCTCTTCATTCACGATGGCAAGGGTGCAGTAAAACCGGAAGATGTGACGTACTTGTAAACAATAAGGTAATTGACCAATCGCGGCCCTAATCAACAAGACCCCACGCCGCGTTGCGATTGTTTTGGAACGAACTGCATGCAAGGACAGGCTCAACCTTTGTAATGATAGCGAGCGATCGGATCATGACGCTGTGCTCGATAAATATTTGTTTTGATAATAGACTGTGTTACCAAACTGTACATTCTACATTTTCAAATATTAATCAAAAAGTGATGCATGATTCGTTATTTTCCCCAGCATCATTCCCAGCTTCATGCAAACTCTGTATGCATATGATTTTTACTCCCCAAATATTGCCTCCTCACCTCCAAATTGCTGAAAATACTATTGCACTATTTCTCCCAAAAATTAGTGGTAGCCCTGAAAATTTTATTCCCAAAACTAAACCGAAGGGAATAAGTTACCGCTCAAAAACTGTTACTAAAATGGAAAGATATGAAAAGTGTAATGAAGCATACTAATTCCTGGAATGGATGAGATTAATCCTCATGTTTCACAAAAAGTATAATGAAGCATACTAATTCCTGGAATGAATGAGATTAATCCTCATGTTTCACAATAGGAAACAGCTCTCATTCAGCTTTAAATCATGATTATTTTGGAGTGTTAAAATGGTTATATACACATGACTGACTGGGAACATATTTATTTTCAACAGCGTAAGTTGCATAAATATCGTTGGTATAATATAAACAAATAATTCTCACACAAGTACAATGAAAACAAACAAGTGCGTACAGGTTTTTGGTTAACTGCGTTTATGACTGGTACACACACAGGACACGCGCATATGGCTAATTGATCGAGAATTGTTTGCGTTGATTAGTGTGATTATTCTTCATGGGGTAGCTTTCCTGTGCAAGATTCACCAGTACAACTGCTGAATTCCGCTCTGCCAAAGCAACATTTTGTTTGCGCATGTTGCTGTTTGAATTATCATTTTGTATGTTGAATTAAATAGTTGTGTTATATATGTGACCTGTCACATCAGAAGGGGACTTCTGTCTGCAGCATGCCTTTGAAGATATTCATGAAATTAAGTATGAAAAAACAAAGAAAATAATTAAAGACATGAGCCCCCTTTAGATGTGACTGGTCACATATTTGTGGGCAAAATCTTTCTCTGTGCAAATGTTTGTGGATGTGAGAAAAACTGGAAAGTTATAATGTTGCACGGAAATGTCCAGTGTAACAATGTTGGATTACTCACCATTTGCCATAAGAAACTTTGGAATAAGGTCTACGTTCCAGTCTCGTCCTCTGCCATATTTGTTCTCTGGTGGAGTTTCCTTTTTATATTGTTTAAAAAGCTGAAAGATAAAAAGTAGGGTTTGCGTCTTGGTATTGTAATATTTGAACACTGAGGAAGGAGATAACACTGTTATGGTTCTTGATAGGTCCAAAAACAGCTCCGACAGTCAGTGTGTATTTCCTTTTTATGGTAATTGCACAGAATATGACTAGCAATACTCAGTTCATCTAACTCTGTGCAGTAACATCTGAGCAAATTCTAGTGTGTCACTAGTAAGTCACTAAACACACTATTTTAATCAGTTCCAAATTGGCGAGAAATATTTGTTTTTATCCCTGTATGCAGGCGTCACACATTATGATGCACAGTGCGCTTGTTGCCTTCATGTGCGCCCACGTCCTTCTGTATTCATTCGCTGCTGTTATGAGGCTTCACCAAGTTGGAACTGATCAAACATACTAGATGAACGAAATATAACATTGGCATCAATGTATTCTTTTTTATTACTGCTTCTGTGACACCCTTTATAATTCCAAATACCTTTTAACATAAAATTGCCAACAAAATGAGCATGCTATGATTAGTAGATCCCACTACCAAAAAATAATTAAGTTACCATGCTGTGATCCCATTTGTGGTGCTTAGCAACACATGGGCATGTGTAATCAAAATGATGGATTATGTAATCATCACTTGATTTTACCTGGTTGCCACGTCCAAGTGGTTAAGAAACTGTTCCTTTCTTATCCCCAGCTTATACTTATATAGTAGGTCGCACCATAACCAATCTCCGATATGCTGACGATACCACCCTGATAGCTAGAACTGGAGCTGAACTTCAAATTCTAATACGCAGAGTGAAAGCAGCCAGTGAAAAGTTTGTACTCTTCCTAAATGTTAAGAAGACCAAAGTCATGATTTGCGGAGGAAACAGCAACCAACAAGTGAAGGTCGATAATGACACAGTAAATTGTGTAGATTTCCTTGGAGCACTAATTCTTAAAGATGGTGGAAGCGCTGGAGAGATTAAAAGACATCCGAAGTCTATATACTCCTATGATTACTCCCGAGTACAGCTCTGTCTCAATCAAATCAGCCAGTCAGCCCATAATTCAGTGGTTTTTCTTAAGGCTATGGGAAGTAGCTCAATACGTATGTGTAGCCATTGATCTTACCTCTTCTAGTGGAGTGATAGATGCACTTTCTCCTCCATAGTACTTGTTTCTGTCCATGTGAAGAACCTTCTTGCCATCTACAGACAGGAGACCACTGATGATACACTCCTGAGAGAATTACAAAACAAATCAAAGTCATAATTAGTAATAATATAAGTAATAATATGTCACATGTCGGCAGTTTTTAATTTTGATATTTGGCCATCATTCAAAGGCAGGTGAAAAATGCTACAGTATGGGCCAAACCCTACTAAAATTGAACTTCTAGTTTTAAAGGTACAAACAGTTTACCAACTGAGAAAACAAAGTAAAACAAGAATTAGTCACTTCTTTTTATCAAATCAATATTCCTGACATACGACTCATCAGCCACTCATTCCGCTTGAACGTGTCACATATGGTCCCCTAAAGGTGCGTTCATACTCGCGTCGTTGCGTATCGGTCGACGTCGACAGACAAAAGTTGGCATTGCTTCAACTCGCACACCGATATCCGTCGACGTCGGCCGATGCGCAACGACGCGAGTATGAACGCACCATACATTTAGGTGATGCATTGGTTTTAAAGCTTTCAGCAAGTCGAAATACATTCTGTCAAATTTTCCCTTTATTATAATCAGACAATGACGAACATGGAAAAGAAAGTAATTTCAACATAAAGCATATTATATACATTGTAAAATTATATGCATACAATAATTACACATTTGACTAATTTTAAACATAACATTGTTGAGAACCTTCAAATAAAATTTAAAATGGCCAGCAGAAATGTTTGTTGGTGTTTTTGCTACTTTACTAAGTCAATACAAAATGCTGTTGACAACAAACAACAAGCTGTTGACAACAAACAACAAGAAGCCAATACATTTCAGATTGCACCATCACCAAAACGGCCAAAATATAGCCCTCTTTGTACCTCCTTGATATGGTACATGTACCATATTTACACACAATGCAAGTTTGCACATGTTTTTACTTCGCAAGTCCAAAAATCGGGCAAAATATTTTGTGAATTTTGGACATTTTGCTTGTGTAAACAGTAGCTTACACAGCCTCAACATGCTGTTGACAACAAACAACAAGAAACCAATACATTTCAGATTGCAATCATTGCACCATCACCAAAACGGCCAAAATATAGCCCTCTTTGTACCTCCTTGATATGGTACCATTGACAAGAATATTTGCCCAAGGGATTCCTCTGCATACTCATGTTATCATATTTACACACAATGCAAGTTTGCACATGTTTTTTACTTTGCAAGTCCAAAAATCGGGCAAAATATTTTGTGAATTTCGGACATTTTGCTTATGTAAACAGTAGCTTACACAGCCTCAAGCGATCACTAGAAACGATAGTTGAGTAGAGTGTACAAACTGATGTGTTATAAGCGTTTTGTTTTGTTGTCAATGGCAAATAACCCGGATGTAAAAAAAATACCCGGATGACCTGACACCCTATACCAGTTTTTACAAGTTCTCAATTGGCATGTGTAAATTCTGTGTAATGAGTGCATCACTGCATCCTGTTTTCCCTAAAAATGCATACAATGCATCATCAGGCCTCACAGAGACAACATTCATGTAGCAGTGAGATTCCACACCAACCACATCCAGACAGGACTAAACAAAGTGTCACTCTCACCAGGGTTTAAAAATGCAGACACCTATTTGCCTTCAATTTCGTGCATGCAATATTTATAATCGAGCATCACCTATAAAGATTTGTATGCCATGCATTACACTAACAGAATTGAACGTCTCCGTATACAGCCCGAGGTGATAAAACATGTACATAAGCAAAACAAAAAAAAATTGTTTGCCTAACATGGCCGACCCATAAAATCTTTAAAAACTGCTTTTTTGTCTTCTTTTTCATTTAGATTTTTTTTTATGGTGAAAAATGTATGTTTTAAATGATATTTTTATTTGAAGTTGCCAAATAGATAAACAATTGTCCTAGCCATTTTTCATACTCATATCCTCCTCGTAAATACCAAGGAGGGGCAAATTCAAGATTTTAGCAAAAAGAGGACATCAAGCATGGTCGGAGGGTATGTAGGCCTACTATACGGTCTGCAAGCCTGAGTGATCCTGGCATTCAATACACATATGTATGCTTTGATTGAGATTTTTCACATTTTTGGGGTATGGTGTTATTAAACAAAAGTATGAATAATATTCAAATGAAAACTTTTTTTCTTCTTCTTTTTCTCTAAACGTTTCGGGTAAGCATTAGAATAGAACTCTGAAAAATGTTAAAAAAATAAAAAATAAAAATAGGTAATTGACCAACCGACCCACTATTTTTGTTGTTTGGGCAAACAAACCCTTTTTTCGGGCCTTACTGGCATTTATTTCCTCAAGTGAGGCAAGTCAGCTTCTCCAGTCATTACCATCATAAATCTTGCTGGCTGTCCTTTAAGTTTCTACTCTCTATGAATATGATATAGGCTGAACACTGACTCACTATCAGTGATTATATCTGCCAAATAATTGATTTCTAAACAAATGCGTCGGTCGGGCCCATAGAATACGGTTTCTTTTTTTTGTTGCCTAATGGCAATTTTTTTAAATTTATTTGCTATTATGTAAATCTTAGGCAATCTTCTGCAATGAGCAGATGCATGGCAATCACGCCCTTACATAACATTCAAGATGCGTTTAAGCCCTCAATCGCTCCAACGCGTGCGTCTTAAAGGTCAGTCCCTGGACAATTAAAGGTTACGCAGTAGTATTGAAGATTTAGTTTTTGAATATAAATTACTTCAGAATTCAAGATGAACATAATTGTGATTTTTTTCTTCTTTCTGTGACCATTCACAAAATCACAAAAGCAGCCTATGCCCAGCTGCCCCCAGTATTATATTTATATTTTGGCTGTTAATAATAATAGCTGGGGAGCAAACACAGTTTTGAAACACAAGGTAAAAAGGTCAATTAATCAGCCACATTGGCAAGGATTTCCACCTACAATCAAGGAAAATAATAGTTGGCACACTTGACGCAACTTATTACAAATATCCCTGTGCTCGCAATTGAGATCAGACTTTGGACATAGCACTGTTTAATAGAAAGCAAAAGTCTCCCCCTTTCTTATATCCTTCCCCATCCCCATCAATCAATGTTGGGGGACCTACCGTGGCTTCTGATAATATGACTCGGATCAACATTGCCTCCGGGGAGAGGGGCGGGTTTTTTCCGTAATTAAGACAAAGTGTGCCAACCTTTTTTTCCTTGATTGTCTGAGTCATTTGCTAAAAAAATCATCTGTGTTAAGTCTTTTGGCTATAACATGAGATTAAACAAAGATTTCTTCACCAGATTTGGACGACAGATAGGTTATAACACTGGTCACGTGTTCAAACAATATGCGTCAACGTACTTTTAGGGACCGGTCACTTTTAAATACGGAGGTATATTTTTCACTTAAAATGGCAGTGAAACTATAGACATGACCAGTTATTTAAATTCAGATGGATGCTCGACCTCATATATCATCAGCTAAACGTTGAGAAAACATCTTCCTGTCGTTTATATATATCTCAAGACCAGTATCTATATCTATATATCTTAATACCAGTGGCTATATAACTTAAAAATATAGACCCAACATGAAATATGCCTGTTTTGTTTTGACAATAAATCAAAGTTGTCAAGCCATTACGCCCATTTATAAGAATGAGTACATCTGCACTCTTTCGGTACCAAAATCTAGGACATTATGATTATTCAAGAAATAGAAGACACAATGATAGTGCTGATTAAAAACAAATAATGCAAATTATGATTGTTAGAAAAAAGAAGCAACAAATAAATCATTATCGAATAGAAGATTAGACAAGGATTCGAACCCGGGACAGTGGGGTGCAAGTCTCATATGTTAACCACTACACCAACCGGGCGTGTGTGCATATTGTAACTGAATTATACGCTATCAATGCTCGTGTATTGTCATCGCAATGGTGAATCAATATCATCGGTTCACCATAAGAAATCATCAAATGTGTCATTGTTACGAAATACAGAACTGATTTTTCAATGGATAAGGGATTAGAGGACAAATACCGTTCATATAGACCCTTTTTAAGCAAAGATTAAGCACCGCATACCTAACTTTCAACGGTGTACCATTGGTGAAATAAGATAAATCTATAGTCATATATGTTTAAATTCAGCAGGGGTGAACCGTTGAAACATACCGAAGATGCGATTCATTTCTTCTAAAAGATAGCCTATGAGTTTCACATTGTCCACTAAACACTAATCCATTGAGAAAAAAAGTTTTGCATTTCATAATAATGAGAAATTTGATGAGTTGTAATGGTGTACCGTTGCAATGATTCACCGCTGCAATAACAATGCACGTGTATTGATAGCGTATAATTCAATTACAACATGCACACACGCCCGGTTGGTGTAGTGGTTAACATATGAGACTTCCACGCCGCGGCCCCAGGTTCGAATCCTTGCCCAAGCTTCTCATTTTCCTCTTCTTGTGTGTGCCTCTAAGCTTATTTCTAAACGATCATAAAGTCCATTTTTTTAAATAATCGGCACGTTATCTTAGAGTTTTGTCTTCATGGCGCATTATTTGATATATGTGACTTTATTTATTTTCCATAATTTCATATTTTAATGATAAGAACATAACGTGTCATCTTCTGAAGATAGTAATGTTTGCATGAACTATAACAATGACAAGGCCTATTATACACCTATAGTCGCACACAATTAACATACAGAGACAGCGTTAGTAAATAATGACCAGTCCTTAATACACAAAGTGACTTTTCGTTCTTCTATCTTTGTTTGTATTAGCCATTCTGTTTATGTGGCTTTATTTATTTTGTAAATAAATGTTATTATGATTATTTTCCATGATTATATATTTTAATGCTAGGAACATAACATGGCATCGTGTCATTAATTGCTATCTTCTGAAGATAGTAATGTTTGCATGCACTATAACAATTGCAAGGCCTATTATAGACCTATCGTCGCACACATTTAATATACAGAGACAGCCTTAGTAATTAATGGCCAGTCCCTAATACACTTTTGTCTGACTTAATATGCCGTCTATCAAATGTTGATTAGAAATCAATTAATACATATACGAACTCTAATTGTTCTTCAACAATTTGTTTCACATCCATGAAAATAAATTGTAAAAATAACATGTTTTGACGTATATGTTGCCTAAGTATTGACTGACCAATCCCTAAATGACGTAATTGATACTTGTAACTTTTTGGGAATGTTGACAATATACCCTACAATAATCGTGCAAAACCTCGTTAGCATCGGGCATTTGGTTCTAAAGTTATAGCCAAAAAACCAATCCCACATGGTGAATTTAGGATTTCGCTCAGACAATCAAGGAAAATAATAGTTGGCACACTTGACGCAACTTATTACAAATATCCCTGTGCTCGCAATTGAGATCAGACTTTGGACATAGCACTGTTTAATAGAAAGCAAAAGTCTCCCCCTTTCTTATATCCTTCCCCATCCCCCATCAATCAATGTTGGGGGACCTACCGTGGCTTCTGATAATATGACTCGGATCAACATTGCCTCCGGGGAGAGGGGCGGGTTTTTTCCGTAATTAAGACAAAGTGTGCCAACCTTTTTTTCCTTGATTGTAGGTTGTAATTCTACCAGCTTCAACCAAGGACACATTTTGGTATCCCTGTACCAACAGGGATTCTTGCATAGCCCTAGGACAGAATAATTGAATTGATGCTTTGTTTGTTGCACAAAGAGGGCTGATTTTTCTGAATCCTTACAGGTGTAAATTCATGTAATAAAATGTACAAATTCCAGTACAGCCTCCAACACATCATTGAATAGGCCTAGGGGAGATAGAGATGCCTATTCTCAGACACTTTTTTTTTTCCACATCAGTGTGATGCTGTTGAGAAAAAAGTCCCTCACAAGATGCAACCAATCAAAAAATAATCAAAATAAATTATGAAATTAAAAAAACAGTCAAATCGTGCAAAATTTCATATTTATTTTTGGACCCTTGAAAATTAGTGAGAACCCTTGGAATTTCAAAGACAAGGTAACCCTTGGAATTTCAAAGGCAAGGGCCCAGACGACCCTTTGATTTTTTTCCTTATTTCGAGGCCTGGCATTTCTCATGAATTAGAGATAAACGAAAGTCAGAGTTCCTTTTAGTATATCCTACCACTGCATGTCTTCAATGGGGACTTTTAAAGGACGACCCATACACTTATAATGTGAAGAAAATCCAATGGTAGGGGATTCTACAGATCCAGGCATTGTTTAGTACAAGTTGCTTTCATCAAAGCAGGTAATTTTGACAACATTTGGGCATTATTTTTGCAAATGTCGCCGAAAGAAAATTAAATGGGAAGTTATGGTACTGTACAGTAACAGTACCTATTGTCCTATTGGGACTACTACAATAACTGTGCAATACTTACAGCACATGCATATACCATTCTGTTAAATCTGCCATTTTGTAAAAATATGCAATACTTGACTGCTGAGAATAGGCATTTAATGATTTAGCCTACCCTCCTCCCTCCACTCCAGACACTTTTTTCTTTGACCTAGGCTCAAAAAGAAGCCTTTTAAATTAAATGTGAAATGTGTTAAACATGGAAAAGTGCAACATCCTTAACTTTGAATCCTAGCTATGGAATGAAAATATGAGTCGGCGTCAGATATTTTCATCAATATTTTTCAACTTTTCTGAATAAAATTAGTCCAACTTTTGCTTCAGTTCAGATATTATGTTTAATGTTTAAATCAAGTAATATATCTAAATACTATTTGTGCCGAGTCTGTCTGTCCGTCCAATGACTTCGGGTGCAGATCCCTGCCCGTGTAATCGCTATGCACAGGGATCTTCGCCCCACGTAGACAACAAACTGTTGCTACGCGATCGCGTATAAACAAAACAAAACATGGCGCACGCAATTGTCGGCGCACGCGTAATGACGCAGACCGTTAGGGGCGTACATCACTAATTCGGCTCCCATAGACTTTACATGCTTTGGAGGCTGTGTTCAAATCGCTCTAACCTGAGTTAGCTCGTGAATTTTTCTCTGAAATTTTGATATGTTTTAACACAAACGGTATTTTATAACATATCTGAAACTCAACCCCGGGTCATCAGGTGGATTTTTAGCTAGAAGCCGGCACGCCAGAGTGTACTGATTTTGATACTTATAAGTCGGCTTTTACCCGTGCATGCAACGTGTATGTAAATCGGTCCGTAAAATTATGCTTCAGTTAAAATCACGTATTTTCTTTTTGAAACATTAAATATACATTCTTAGGAATACGCAGAACACAAATTTGACCCAAAACAATAATGATTAGTTTCATTTGCTACCATTCTTTCCGTCAAATAGGAACTATTATCGTACTCAACTTTGCCGGAAGTGCCGCGTATTATCGAATTAGTGGTGTACGCCCTTGAAGAGCACTTTTTTTTCAAAAGTCATATCAATCATATACCATTGTTTTCAGTGTTAAATTTTGAGTTTAAATGCCAAATCTTATAGAATTCTGAAATATAGTTTTAGAAATGTAGTCATTTGAAGAGGCGTATCGCCATGCGTAAATTTGTATTTTGCGCGTGTTTTTTAAAAACTATCTCCGTGCCGCGTGGAATGCACACGAAGTAGGCCTACCTACTGTCTTCAGTAGATAGCATCCCGTGCAATCGGCGTGCATCGGCAAGTTTTGTGATTTTATACTGTATGAAGTCATTGAAACTTTTCAAAAAATGAACAATATAAGAATATAAACACATTTTGCCCGAAAGGATAAGCATTTTAAGTGATAAATTACTCTCGACACATAATGCAATTCGCCCAAAACTAGTAGCCTATAACATGTACATTGGTTAAATATGATCTCAACCTGTTATCCGAACCATGTCCGCTGACATCCCACGGTCATGTGATTTTCCAAAATTAGTGGTGTTTTTTGAAGCCATGTCCGCGATTTAAAAAAATAAGTGGTCATTTTGGAAGCGTTGTTGTCTGCGACAGGGATGTTCATATCATTGACTACAGAGGGCGACATTTTTTTGAAAATAAGTTGCCCAAAATATGCAGAAAACTCCATGTTTACCTCTTTTAAATACAGCGATGTAGTACGATGTGGCTAGGATGTATTCACTGATCAATGCCTATATAAATAACCCCACACAAGCAACTAGACATGAAAGTAAACCTTTTTTTACCTAAAATGGTTTAAAATGTGCATGACTTGCCCAGTTTTTACTTTTAGCAATATGAAGCAAACTACTTTTGGTTTAGGCCTATAACTTTTTTTTATTATTCAGCCTGCAGACATGGTTGAACCATCATTTTTTTATTGTAAAGTACTTTGTTTCCATGTATACCATTACCATTGTCCATTTTCTAAGAGATAATTTTATTTTCAAAATTTTATGAACATGCCTAGGCCTATCTGCGATTATAAAAAAATAAATTAGAATGAGTAGGAAAGTGTCATCAAATATTCTTGGGAATAGTAAAAATTGTATTTTGAAACAGATGTGTCCTCGTTTTTGGGCAAAAAGGGGGACTAGGCCTTATTTAGAAAGTGTCCTTCAAATGGTGAAAAAAGGGGGGGTCCGGGGTTATTTTCAGATAAATCTCCGCGCTTTTTTTGTGCGAAAAAGGGTCAAATAGGGGGTATTTCAAGATCCTCGAATGATCATGTGTGTTAGGCCTACCCCTTGAAAGTTGAATATGAAGAGAAAAACCGGGCCGACAGTCTATGCTTGTTTTCATAGCTAGATCATGAAATATGATGAAATATAATTTAATTTATACAGTAATCAGTATACACACAAAATAACGACAGGACTCTTGTTTGTGCATGTGACAGCAAGTAAACCCATGAACCAGTCAAATGATTAAAACAATCAAACCAATGCATAAATGATAAATGCATGAAAACACAGCAGTTACACTTACAGTAAATAAATGAACATTGATTGAACTTGAACAATACATTTTTAAAATTGATGTTTTTATAAATTATGGGATGTGCAGTGATTTTTCATATTTTTTGTTAATTTTGTGGGGAATTTATTTAGTATTATTAACGTCTTCTTTTATAGGAACCCGACCGGACAGTTACAACACATTGAGTTCTGTTGAGTGAAAAAGCGAAAGGGGGAGTTGCCGCTGTAGCAATTATTTATTAAAATACGTATGGCAACACGTACGCAGTGCACACAAAATCAATTGAACCTGCTGCTGCTTAGAATTTTAAATTAACAAAATAAATATTTTTCGTGCATGCTGGTGGAAAGATATGGCTAACTATAGATTTTCATTGTATGCGTAACACAGATTACCTTTAGACCTGTGCCCAAAACAATTGCGTCGTATTCTTCATCCATTTTTGGTTACTTTTACAGGCCGTTTTTCCAAAGATTAATTCTCGCACCGCACCCAGGACACACGAATCATACAGAGAATTTCCAAAATGGCGACAACCTTATTACGTCATATTCATGATAAATATACGAAAAGTAGATCTGTAATTTATGTTTTAACGTCCGTATTTGTCTCCTTTTGTACAAAGAAAAAACGTTAAAAGTCTACATAACTATAAAATTATAACAATATTCGTATTATATGTGGTAATTGGTGTTGTGAGTAGTAATAATTTGGGTCTATTCGATATGTGATTCGGACTGCAGGGTTGGTCAAATGAGGGCTCTCTTTACTTCAGCTGAAGAACAGGTGTTCAGGGTGTGTCAAATAATTTTACAGTACAAACGTTTTTTGAAGTTTACTGTGGTACTTATATTATAAACGTAATAAAGATTTGTAGATCAATTTTATTCTGTAAACCAAAACATGGCAAAACATCATTTGACTCATCATTCATTAATATTTTTATTTATATATATATTTTTGAATATTTGGAAACTATCACTACAAGGATATCAGATATATAAATATCAAGTGATTATTATACAGGGGTGTGCATTAATTATACAGGGTGTAACATAAGAAAAAACATTTTTAGTTTTAATAATACCTAAGTATTACATTAAAAACAAAGTATTGTTGTAATAAGGCAGAGTATAGGGTTGTAAAACAAAAAGTAAATCGACCAATCGTCCCTCGTTAAAATATACAGGGTGGCCCAATCATTAAATAATGGAAAACAATGCCTTGAGACAAAACTAGCTCAAATCTATTTTAAGTTTTGTGGCAGTAATTTATGTTTTGAATCATTGATTTAGAGACCTAGATGAAAAAGACAATTACAGCAGAATTCATATGACAACAACTTAATATACAGGGTGATCAAAATGTAGCATGGCCTAAATTCCAAGTGGGAGAGAAGCAACCTATAATTTATCATGTTGGAGTTGATAACTGTATGATTGATGCATATCTATAGATGTAGTGATGTGCTGGAGTAGAATATGTACATTTCAGATCATAACATCAAGCTAGCTGGATACTATCTTATTATATTATTCAGGGTGTCAATAAATATGAAGCAAGAGGTCACAATAAATTAGCCCATTGAGTATACACAAACTGGTTGGTGGTAAACTACATTTGGCAGTAATTCACCACATTTTAGCCTATGATTTCTAAATGGAACATTTCTGGGCCCTAAGATTTTACAGACATAATGAGAAAAATATGTGGAATTCTTCTGATATCAAAATATCTTGATGTGAAAAAAAAATCATAGCCCCCAAAAAGTGATCGGAACATACACCTTTAATTGTCGCAATTTAATGTTTAGATAGCGGCCCTTTGCATCAAGTAAGTTTCTAATCATACATCGCATGGGCAGCCATCGCAACTTTTGCAATATATCAATTAATTAAATAATAGTGATAAATAAGAAGACAATACAGGGTGACCCAATAAAAAGTTTACCCAAAATGAAAGTGATATTTCATAACACAGTAAAAACTATTTTAAACAACGCCCAACAGTTGCTTAAGCCTGTCACTCTAACAACTATTGTTCAAAATTTTAAACAATTGTTTAAACAACTGTTTAACATTTTGAACAATAGTTGTTAGAGTGACAGACTTTAAAGGTATAGATGTTCCGATTACTGGCCTGATTTTCAACTTGATGTTTTCTATTTTACATGAAAGGTCATACTTAAAATTGGAACATTCCAAAGTTTGAGTTGCATAACTCCAATGGTTCTATTTTTAGAAGCACAAGGTCACAAAACATTTGCTCATTGAGTCCTACACAAATTTGGTTGGTGGTTAACCACCTTTGGCAGTAATTCACCACAATTTCGCCTATCATTTATATATGGAACATTTCTGGTCCCTAAGATTTGACAGACATAATGAGAAAAATATGGGGATTCTTTTGATATCAAAATATCTTGATGTAAAAAAACAAATCATAGCCCCCAAAAAGTGATCGGAACATACACCTTTAACAACTGTTGGGCGTTGTTTAAAATAGTTTTTACTGTGTACACAAGCTCTTTAACGGGGCCGGATAGCAATAATATATGAAGAACTTTTTTGCAAAAGGGCCTACAGATCACCCCCACATGTTACTCATTTTGCATTAGTGAATTTGCATTGACTAGTCCATGGAATTAATCAAATTATTGTATGGCTGTGTTCATTACTGTTTCTATGACTTGGATTAGTGCATCCATTCGCGCCAATTGAGGTACCAACAATATAAGCCACCAATTCTTTCACAAGTAGGAAAGGGCACCTACTCTCAAATCATCGGGCAAGGGGCAGCCCAAATGATGATAACAAGAAAAGTGGCAATCTCTATGTTTCGTCAGAGCTAATCCTGACGAAAGCTTGACAGATTAAAACTCGTCCGACGGCGAACCCGTTAAAACTTTTAACTTATATTATGAATATCCGTCGTTAAAGCCTATCTCACAATATAAGCCACATTCCACATAATGAATAGCCATCCATTCAATAATGCAAAATGAGTAACATGAGCAGAAGTGGATGTTAGCCCTTTTGCAAAACAGCTCTTCACTATATAAACCATACCATTTCTCTAACTTTAAACAAAGATTTTCTAGATTTAGTAGCATATATGCTGGCTAAAATAGGCCAGGGTGATCATGTCATTTATATGTTGATCCATGGGAGTCATGGACGGAATGCGCAGGATCTGTGGTATGACCATTGAAACTGAGACACCCTATAAATATGGATGGATTGGCCGTGCGTGGTATATAATAGTGTGGTGCCGCGCCTCTGGTGCCACCAGGTGCCGATCTCGCACTACCGGAAGAAGATACATGCTCCATAGTGTTGTTTCCTAATATTCAGGTAAATATTTCTAAATGTCAACAGTACATCCTCCAACTTACCAGTACTTTGATTTACCAGTTTTATAATGCGATAGAAAGTGATCCTTCTGGACATAAAATTCTAAAAGATAAACTATCTTCTCCATTTTGATGTAGATATAGGAAATTATTTAGACACTGGCATCACCGATGGACCAACAACAACAAATGCAGAAGCAAACCGGATGACAGAGTTTATAAAATTGACATGACTGTGTGTAGGATTGTCCGGAAATCGTGATGTGAGATTTATTTATCGTAATATTGTTCCCTTTTCGCATATAAATCTTATCATAAGTTGTTTTGACTCGGAGGCGTTTCATATTTCCATATATCGTCAATCAAGCCCGGCAATCAAGTTGTAAAAGGTTCCAAATTCGGCACTTTTACTTTAGGGTAATGAAAAAGCCATACAAAGTGAATTAAGCTTATTTATAAGGCTTTGGTGTAATTTAGAAAATATTGCAACATTTACGTTAGAATCCTTGGGTAAGCTTTAAAATACCCAACCATTGGCAATGTCTTGCTAGACGTCCCGTAACTGACATGACTGATGTGCGCATGTTATAACAAGTGGTGGCGCAGTCACTACCCAGCTGGCCATTTTACGGTTTTTAAACGTTAAAAATACGTTTCAAGTTGGTGAAAAAAACGTTTTAATATTACGTATTAAAAACGTATATGTGTGGAGTTTTTTATGGGTTTTAATAACGTTTCCATGTAACGTTTTGAAAACGTTAATATAACGTGAAAATAACCATGTTTAACACGTTTTAAAAACACGAAACCTAATTAAACCCAATTTAAAACGTTTTGAAAACTAATATTAGATAATTGATAATTAATTGATAATTAACTGGCAATTTAAAGAACAATTCATTAATTTGGCTTTTTATTAACATTCTCCAACAAAATTGTTCATGTGTTTGTGAAGTAATGTTCTTATTTGCCATTTAACTATGAAATGGTGCATGTTGCAAATCGAATAACTATATGAAAATAAATAAATATACAATCCATAGTGTTACCAAACCAATATAACCCAGGTAAGTGCGCATGCGTGGAATTGCCCACGTTTTTAAAAAACGTTTTTAAAACGTTTCGTAAAAAACGAAACTTATGGTCCAGGACCATAATATTTGGTTTAATTTAGGTTGTAATATAACGTTCTATAAACGTTTTGATTTCGTTTCAATCATATGTTCGTTTATAAGTAGTGTGAAAACTTTAATTTAACGTTTTTATAACGTTTTGACAAAACGATTTGCAATAAAAAAAACATGTAACGTTTTTAAGACGTTTTAAAAACGTTTCACAAAAACAAAACCTAATTAAACCCAATTCAAAACGTTTTGAAAACGTTTTGTGTTTACTGGGTAGGCCTACTGCGCACCATAGTTCTGTTGGTGGATCGTTTGAGCATGAGTTCAATACAATACACTAACACAGCCTCGACCCCATGCCTCCTTCAGACCATGCACACTGAAGTAGGCATGTATGATTAAGCGCACTGTGGTTTCGGAAGTCACATAGAACTTGGTCCCGTGTATCGAAAGAGCTATCCCCGAGCACGTTAAAAGGTCACAGACTCTTTTGTAAAGAGTAGGGAATCATCCCGGTCTGTGTCTGTACACACACAATAATTACTTTGGCTTGGAAAAGTCAACCTCTAGTCATACTCCCAAATATATATCTTGCAAATGTATCATGGCTATTTATTATCATCATGGAGCAAATAAGGACCCTAAATACAAAAGCCAATGATATGAACAGTATACCCTTTTTCTTAATTTGGCTTGTTTTGATACCCTATTCACGTTACGTACGTAACGTGCCCCAGCTTGAAAAACTACCCTAATTACGTGATTTCTTGGACACGCATGATACCCCTCTTGTAATGATCACTGACTCGCTGAGCACCCCGGGGATGAGCCGCATTTCATTTTTGTGTGCATTTTGGGCAGGTTCATGTATGTGATCCAACATGAGTAAATGAGGCGGAATGCGGCAGTTTTTTTAAATTTAAGAGCACAAATGTGGGACAAGGTCAAAATAAGTCAAATTCAGAACAAGTCTTGATCTTTGATACATCTTGTATCTAACTAAAAACTCAAATTAATGAAAATAAAAAGTTAAAACTACATTTTGAGGTATTTAATTTAATTTACTCTCATTGATTTGCTAACAAAACCAAAACTTTAATTGCACATAACTTGACAATTTGTATTTGATGTTTTGAGGCAAAGTGATTGTCAATGATCTGGAACCTTGGTTTGGAATGTGATATGACCAAAATGTCCCGTACATGTACATATTATCATGATATCAATAACCCAATATTCATATTCCCCTCATTGTGCCTCATTTACTTGCGTCGGGTCACATATGTGACCCGTCGTCACGTCAAAATGGACATGTTGGAGGACCGTGTTAATTCTGAGTTATTGGTATGACTTAAAAGAGCACATTTTATACTTTGAAAGATACCATGTTGAAGGTAACCAGACTTTATAATCACAAGATGATTTAAAGAAGCATATTTTTATCTATTATTTCTTTATATTTCACCAAATATATTGACTTCTACCTCAAAACTGTGTTTTTTTGTGTGTTTTTTTATCATCGATAGACAGGTTGCGCTTTGAATTAAGTCCTGATATATATTCACACCTAAAATGCTTTGCATCGAGTACAGGCCATAAAGCCTAGAGAGAAAAGTCATTAATGTCAACGTTTTTCATAAATATCGGTAGACAGCTGTTTTTATTTTAACCCTTTTTATCTTCAATGTCTTATTCCAGCAGAACATACATATCGCAGACATGCTAGATTTTGCCTGTTGTTTTGATGTGGAGAAAGACATCGTCCAAGCTGTCAGGGCACAGAGGGATCCAGAATGCAAGAAAGGTTAGTAGTCTCAATTAACTGTAAGGACTGGATTTGGTTCAATTGGGACTGTTCAAAAACCTTTCTTGTGAAATGTATCAAACACTGAACGTGAAAATGTCCATCACAAGGCAATGTTCAACATCCTGAAGAGTGACGTGAAATACATATTATTATTTAATATTTATATGGGCCTTCCAAACGGTACAATAAAAGGGCATATTGAATATTGCACACCAAGTTCCCGGATGTGCGTCCAATATTAAAAGAATATTGCCGTCCAATATTTTTTGTGTGGCGCAGAAGATGCGCGCGTGAGATGCGCAGAGAAGGTCAGTTTGGGCAAACTTATTTAGTTTTTATCAAAACAGTCTGTTATATAAATAATAATTATAATGATATTGAATGTCTTTTTTTCCGGGTGATACAAGAATATATTGCACTCGCTATAAAAATATATTCTAGTATCACCTTCAAAGCAATTCAATATTATATAAATATAACAATCAAATGTATTGCCCCTTATAAAGGTTTATTAACAATGTAGAATGAGCTCATCAACATAATCAAAGTATAAAATGGTCCTTTCTTGGAGGATTATTCTTTATTTAGACTAGGTTTAAAGTTACACCATGTGTTTGAGTTGTTTTGTGCATGGACTTAAGAATTGCTTCCCAATGGACGCACATCACATGAGGTTGACCTCACATAAAGTGCACAAGGTCAACCTCACCCAAAAACCGGTGCAATGGACATCCGTAGGTTCGACCTCATGGCTCTGATTTAGCAGCATCTTGTGAGTTTAAAGGTATATTATGTGATCTTTCCAGGGAACGCCCTCAACATCGAAAAAAAAATAGAAAGCAGATTTTCTTGCAGATTTACATTTCTGATTCTGATCATAAATCATGCATACATTCCAAGTTACAGGGCGATACGATTCTTAATTACTTCAAAATCGTGGTTTTAGAGTGAAAATAAACTGTCGGAATCCCGACAGTTTATATTTTTCACTCTAAATTCACTCTAAAACCATGATTTTGAGGTAATTAGGAATCGTATCGCTCTGTAACTTGGAATGTATGTATGATTTATGATCGGAAATGTAAATCTGCAAGAAAATCTACTTTCAAAAAAAAAAAATGAATAGAGGGCGCTCTCTGGAAAAGATCACATAATATGCCTTTAAGCATGCACAGTAAGCTGATCGAAGTGCGCATGTCAGCCTGTGGCCAGGAGATTATGTGCCATAGGTTTATTGCTTTCAATGACTCCTGTCAGAACACCGCTTTCAAAACATTTCTCCCTGAATTATGAACATTTGACTATATAATGAGTGATGACCTTTTTTGGACTTAACGTCACATTCTGTGTTCCATTCTTTGTTTCAGAAAAGCCAGATGAAGCTATTAACGTGGTCATAGTGGGACAGGAAAGAAACGATGAAGTACTCTATGTATGGGATGATATATCACCAATCACTAAGACAGGTCCTCAAGTCACATTGGTTGGGATGTATGAGCCAGCAAAACAGAAAAATTCGGTGAGCCAGTCATTTAATATTGGATAAGCTACACAAGTTTCCAGTTTTAATAGGGACATTACTGTGATTTTGATTATTATTTAATAATAAAATTTACATACTGCCTTGGCCCTTGGAATTCATAAGCAAAGTAATTGCATTAACACCAAGGCTCAAGTTTTTTTACCGGGAGCTACTTTTTTCAAAAGAAGCGCCCGGATCAGGGGAATTTATTGAGAACCGGGAGCTACTTTAAGTCTACCGGGAGCTAACCTTTTATTAAATCAAATAAGCTTAACCGAAATTTGATGTTTTGGACAAGCTTCCCAGGCGCTGGTTTGGACACAATATCAGCGCTCGGTTGTTTATTTGTCAGCATTACCACCAACCGGGAGCTTTGGCAGAAGGACCGAGGGGTAAAAATCGCCCAGCGCCCGCTTATCTTGAGCCTTGATTAACACCCTGATAACTGGATCATGCATCTCTAGGAATAATAATAATATATATGCCACAGATGCTATCACATTTGAATGTCTCGCCAACAAAAATGTTGAGTAATTTCATTTGTTATTCAAATTTAAAATATCATAAGCATTTCATAGCATGGATAATGTTAATTTATTATAAGAAAGGCTGCATTAAATTCCAATTACTTCAGAAGTTTACTCAAGTTTTCAAATTGGAATGAATGATGCAGGTCTCACCTGTCATCACAAAATGAAAGTTAAGTCGGAAAATTAGATTCTGAGGTTTATCCAGATTCAGAATGCCCAGAAAACAAGCTTTAAAATGATATGCAACATGTCGTAATTCCTCAATGTATTCCTGATCAAAAATCAAATTGAAAGACAAAAATTCGTTTGTTTGTATTGTTTTTTGGCATGTTCATTAGACCATAGCTCCTAATGCACACTGGCGACTTAACGCTCATTTTGTGGTGACAGGTCTCATTTGGCAATCTTATGCATGTTGTGGGTGTCTCGTAGACATAAAGGGGTAAAAAAAGTAAGCCCTCCCCCCTAAAATTAGATTACTTTTGTTTACATAACTTCACACACAATTAGACGTTTTCAAAAATTGAAACGATTATGAAAAGAGAAAACGCTTGGCTACCAATAGAAAGTTTTCCATTTTTATATCATGCATTTACTTTTCCCAAAACAGTCACATTTCCCCCAAATGATGTTTTCAGAAAAAGTGGCACTTGGTCCCATACCAGTAAATTTAAACACTCTCTCTCATGATTTTTTTGTACACAAATTAGACCAGGTTTGTCTGCATAACTCCGCACAGGATTAATCGTTTCAAGAAATGTAATGACTTGTGAAAAGAGAAAATGCTTTTCGTTCAATATCATGTTTACTTTTCCCAAAATTGTCTCATTTTCCCAAAATGATGTTCTCAGAAACAGTGGCAATTTTCAAAATCCTATACAATTTTGTTTGCGTAACACCCCACACAATTAGACATTTTAAGAAATTGTAACGTTTCTGAAAAGTAAAAACGGTTAGCTATCCATACAAAGTTTCCCCTATTCAATACCATGTTTACTTTTCCCAAAAAGCCAAATATCTCCAAAATGATTTTTCTGTTAACATGAAATTTGCTAAAATCCAATACAAGTAAGTGCCACTTTTTCTGAAAACATCATTTTGCGGAAATGTGACTGTTTTGGGAAAAGTAAACATGATATCGAAAAAGGAAAACTTTCTATTTGTAGCCAAGCGTTTTTTCTTTTCATAATCGTTTTAATGTTTCAAAACGTCTAATTGTGTGTGAAGTTATGTAAACAAAAGGAATCTAATTTTAGGGGAACTTACTTTTTTTGACCCCTTTACATGTGAAATGGGTGCATGGGTAAAACGATCCACCAAAGGTAAACGGAAAATGCGATAGAATTCACACAAAATTAGTAACAAATATGTTATGTTATTCTTATAACGTTTAAGAATGTTCAAACATTAACTGGGTTTTGAAAATAAGATGGCTTCTTTCCACTATTACACTTTTTAAAACTCACCCTGTATGTGCGTTAACACTTTGCCCGTGAGTTTTGTGAATTACATTTTGATTCCTCTATTTGTTACCCCAGTCTGACCTGTGTGTTAAATGATATAATAGTAATATAGAGTAGCCTCTAATGTACAATGTGTTTTATTTTCAGATTGTATTCATTCACGAACAGCGACTGAACATTATCAACTGCACGGTGAATTTAGAATGTACTATGATTGCATATGTCGTCCAAAAGTATTCAACCATCCCATCTCCGTCTGGGACAAAACATAATAGCTGTAAGTTTTAATGGAGTAATTATAGACATATGACATCGCATTGTTGATCAACATTGTTATGTGCCCGGTTCCATTCCATGCATGGGGGAACATGTATTGACCGAACATTTACACATTTTGTCGCTGTTCTCTCAAAACCTCGATTGTTTTTCCTCAGGTGTATACAGAGCATTTCTTGCCGAGATCCAACCCCAACATCGGATCTTTGACCTGAATGTGGAGCGTAACGCCTTGCTCAGAGTTCAGTTTCTATGGAGCAGAAATATACCAGACAGAGACTCATCTTCACCGAGCAGAGACTGTAGACTGCTGTTTTTTCTACATAAAGAGTGTGAGTGTGTGCAGTATGTTCACCTTCCTATGCACTATGACAGCAGCCAGTAGCTTAGCTGGGTTCTTCAATTTATTTTTAATTTTTTTAGGGGGGGGGGGGGCAGGTCTGTGATCACAGGGAAGCATAAATGACTATTTTTTGAAAATATATACATATAGGTTTGTCATTTCATTTCGGGTAGGGGGGAGGCAAGCCTTCTGGCATCCCCCCTGATAGCAGCCTATATCATGCAAGAAAGATAGTATCTCAAAGGAGTTTATGCACTAAGGTGGAGGACACTCAACTATTTTATTAAAAGTGGCCAGACTGTTTGAAAAGTATGGAATTGGTTTAAAAGTGGCCAATGGCAAAATCATACTTTACAAAACCTTTTTTTTGTTTATTTTTTTGAGTCAAATTGGTATTTTGTGAATTGAATTAATAGTTACACTGTTACAACTTTCAATGTGAGCATGGGTATATGCACTGTACCTATTGGGGGTTTGGTCCTACATGAAATTGATAGTGCACATCGACATTTTAGTCCTGTACCATGCATTGTTTGTGAAAATAAACAGAAATCTCATTAATAGGCTATAATGACCCCACAAGTTACACTGTTACAACTTTCAATGTGAGCATGGGTATATGCACTGTTACAGTGCCACTGTACCTATTGGGGGTTTGGTCCTACATGAAATTGACAGTGCATAAACATCAACATTTTAGTCCTGTACCATGCATTGTTTGTGAAAATAAACAGAAATCTCATAAATAGGCTATAATGACCCCATAAGAAGGCCAAACATAGTAAATGACCCAACACGATCCCAAGGATAATAAGCGTACACAAACAAACAAAGGACACACTTTTTAAATAACCAAGAAACTCCTACATGTATTTTCATTTTTATTCTGTAATTTTTTACCTTTCAGCTATTGGATTGTACAGATTATCGTTGGCCAGAATGGGAGATAAACGAGTGGTATGTAGGTGATGTTTTGTTTGATAACCCATTGCAGGATATGTTAGATGTAAATCAAGTCAAGTTTGTAAGCCCTTCTCACCTTTATACACTGTTTCTCCCCCAAATTCAATGTTATATCACATTCCTAAACACAGTTACAGATGATTGAAAATCCACTTGTCTCAAAACATAAAATACAAATCATCAAGTTTTGGGCCTTTTAAATTTTGGTTTTGTTAACAAATCAATGGAGTAAATGAAAATTAAATACCTCAAATAGTAGTTTAACTCTTTATTTTCATGAATTTGAATCTTTGGATGGAAACAAGATGAACTAAAGACCAGAAATAAGACTTTTTATAAATTTGACTTATTATGACTGTGTTCCACATTTTTGCTCTTAAATCAACTGCTACTGCCTCATTTTGCCTTATTTACTCATGTTGTGTCACAATTGTTTATAAGCAATATTGTTCTACGTCTATATGACTCCTGGATCTCTGATTGTACATAAATTAAAGCATTTTGTCTATTATCCTGCTGAACATGTACCACAACTAGAAAAGAAAATTTGGCTGAAGCAGGATTTGCACTGGCAAACTTAAGATGGTTGACAATCCCAATAAACAATATCGATGCTTGGGGGCTGGTCAGAGCCATCTTACCTGGCTGCCTTGTGGTCAGGGTCACACCAAAATTTACCAATAAGCTAATACAAAATATACCAAATAATACAAAATGCATTTTGTGTTTATTCTTTAGGTGATGAGTGGTCCCCCAGAGACGCATCATGTTATTAAGCGCTTCATCTGGGCCCAGTGGGACGCCGCTAATCAACGTCTTTTTGTTGTTTTCATTAAATCAAAACTTGGGGAAGAAGACAGAATACCACCTGTCATTCGTTGTCTGGAATTTACTACAACAAATTGGACCAATCCCTATACTAAAACGGTGAGTTGGGTCAGGATCAGGTGGTTGGTAGTCAAGTCTTTTCACAGCTATAGTTTGATCAGTTCCAAATTGACGAAGACTACTTACAGTAGTAATCAGTGAAAACAGCAGGTTGCGGGCGTGCATGAAGGCATAAGCGCACTGGGCATCATATAAGTGACACCTGCAGGCGGCTCAAACCGTGTGCATGCACCCAAAACCATGTGCGTGTGGCCATAATCGCTCGCATAAGCTTGTATTACTTTTGTAAATAAAAAACAAATAATTCTGGCCAATTTGGGATTGATTTAACTATAGTAGTTGAACCATTTCACACCTAGTGGACGATTTTTCCTTTGATAAATAAATCAGTCGTTCATTTATTTTTAGGCTGAATGAGAAACACTATGTAAGTCAATTGTCAAAATGGGACTACTTTTGTGTGAATGCAATGACCATGACTGATTTCAACTTTTTCATGTGTTTGAAATGGTTGAATTAGACTGCAATTATTAGGAGGTGATCTGTCATCAAAGGATTGGTTATTGGCTTCAAAGCTACACTGGGTGAAGAATACAGGATACAACCTGCTTGAACACAGCCAACTGGATTTATTACATTATGTTCTACTTTTATATCAACACTTTTGCTTTTGGCCAGTCATAAATTCTCTGATTTCCAGATTAGGCAGGCCAGTGGTCATGCCCTAATGCACTGTTTTGGTGTAAATCTCACCCATGGCCTTGCTTTATAATCAACAATGACAGCAGACTAACAGCCTGAAAAACAGACACTTTATGGCCTTGGTATTTAGTTTGTAAAATTAAGTATCAGACTGGTCAGAAATTACTGCCCTAATATATTACATAATTTAACAATATATTCGCTAACATTTTCTATTATAAAAATGTTTTGTTTACAAATCCAAATATCTACTCACGACTAGACAGTTTCGTCTTCCCGTTCAGAAGACTTCTTCGGAATTTCAATCTACAATCCTGATGAACTTATTCAAAAACATTTTCTATTTTTTCAGATGGAATTGACTTTGCCTTTTCCAATATATTGGGATGGAACACCACAGTAAGTTGAAAATGTCCAATAAAAACCCATACAAATCACCCTGGATTTATACCATCATTGAAAGCACCTCACCTCCCTGTGCCAACTCATCCATAGGTTCAGGTATTATAGGCTTCTCCATTTCTTGCGAAAATCGACTCTACACCACATGAATGAATGAAACATAATTTATTAAGCGCATTTCCTAAAACTTGATCAATGCGCTTGACAGGAAATACATACAAGATAAACATATTAAAGAATACCAACTTAATAACATTAAAATAGGTTAAAAGGTATTTAAATATACAGTGTAATAATATACAGATACAATTTAAGCATTAAAAAGCATGGATTATGTTGCTCTGTTATCTCATAGGGGAAATAATGATCAAAACAAGTGTAGTTGAGGTGACGCATCGAATACCAAATGCATTGTCCCGCTGCCATGGCTACGATGCAATGGGGAGCGCGCTCCAATATGCTTGTGAAGTCTGAAGCTGTCGTGGGCACAGACACAGTGTATTTTGTGTCAATCAGTGAAATTGTTATCATTCTAAGTGTAAAGCTGGCATTGACCGAATTTATTTGTTGATTATTTTAAGTCATTTCATGCAATGCATGACTTCAAAGCCAGCAAATCAATGTGAAGACATGATTTGTGTGTACCTGCATCTATGGATGAGTTGTGTGGAGCCCATTGATTCAGGGAACCAGCAAGTGTTACCCCTCTTCAAATGTAACCTTCTCTTCTCTGATTCAGTATAGGTTTTAAACCACACTCCAACATCCAACAAATAATATGGCTCACACAAATTAAAAAAGGAAAAACAACTTTTGATAACATACCCTGTTTCAACCTAAAGGGTTAGAAGTACCAATATGTTCACATATTTTTCTCTTTAATTATATTTTCATCCAGGGAGTGTAATCCACAATTTGGAATGAGTAGAGTGATTACAGGTAAGACATTCATTACCAGCTCTACATTGTGAAAGCTGGTATATGTATTATTGTTTACAGTAAAGCCCTAATAAAAATGTTAATGATGATTATGGGATGAGACCCATTAGAGTGATGAAAAGTTCAATATGTTGTTCTTACTTTTGCAACATATATATCTAGCATCACAATTAAGTGAGAAATCAAATATGCTATTCAGAAATACCTAAATGAGAAAATTATGATACGATTTCGAATTTCAGTGAATAGGTACCATGATATAGTTATCAACTACATTGAAAGCATTTTCAGAACTTTTCTTCAAATTTTTACGGATAGGGTGGAGGGGTTGGGGTGGACAACAATGGGACAATAATCAGTGTGAAAATTATATACATTTAAAGCAACAGTACATATATATTGTTATTATGGTGTGCAAAGAACCAGAAGGTAGTCACTAGTCAACTGAAACATTGAATAGATCTTATAGAAACATATTCAAAGATTTATTTAGGTAAGGAAAGACGATATTAACTTGCAAACTTTCCTTTTTTAATTGCCAATAGATAACAACCTTAACATGGAAGTCATTACCCAGTCAGGAGGCTCACTATGTATATGCTTCCAGCATCCTGTCAAGAAACACATTACAGCACCACCAAAGAAGGACAGAAACACTACCCATTCAAGCCCTAATAAGGACATGGTTGATGTCAGTTATTCAGTACTAGTAGTGCATCATATGAGGATTGTTTATGGCAGTGCTTTGCAGGTGTCATGGGACATGGCTGTTAATACCAAACTGTACTTCTCACCCATAGGTAAGGGGAATGAGTTTGGTTTTGACAAGGAATATCAATCCTGATAAGGCGACCAAAAAACAAAAACCTGTTTTACGGGCCCAACTGACCCACTTTTTGTGATTTTTTTTGTTGTGTTTTTTTAAAATTTGTTTAGTTAATTTTTTTTAAATCATGTTAAATCACCCGTTGTTTGGCTGAAAATCTTTTTTTTTTCTTCACAATTTGTTTAAAAAATCCAGATGTTTGCAGATTTTGGTGACATTTTAGGTAAAAACAAAAAAACGCCCGACCGGCTGACTGACCCTACTTGACAGGTCCGTCCGCCCGTAAAACAGGGATGTTTTTTTGATTGGAAATCCTGCCCCTGTGTAAATACGTTACCTTGGAAAATGTGTGTTGTATAGAGGCACTGGAACAAATGTTCGATTGAATTCTGTTGCACCTTTTCTCATTTTGAAAAATGACTAGATTTTTAGTGTTAATAATTGTTGCACAAAAACTAACATATCTCATCCTAATTTTAAAATTCCAGATTATTTATATCTTTATAAACTTATCTACAAATTGCATTTTCTTTCATACTATGAACATGTGTGTACAACATCAGTCAAGGCAAAAATAGTGATTTTCTTTAATAAGGTTTATTGGAAAGGTTCATAAAGACTTGTTAGTATGTTTGCATTATAAAAATAAGGAAACTGCTAGATTTCAAAAAATAAATCAGTTTAGTGACTAGATTCTAATGACTCAAATTAGACTAGATTAGGTGGACTTTCATAACAATCCTTACAAGCCAGTTGTTCATCAGATGAATTATTGACTTAGCTGTGATGAAGTTGTGAGCATCATCAAGTGTAATGTGACGTAGTGCCAAACCAAAATAACTGTTATGTTTACAGTTCTACTTTTGAATTTTTTCAGAGGGCTATGTATTGGTGTATGCCCCAGGCCTATTACTACATCTACTGAACGTCAGCCCTGACATAGAGCCTTGCCTCCACATAGCTATCCCCCAGTCGGATATCCCAACTATCCCTGTGACATGTGTTGATGAGGTAGGAACACAGAGCCAAGGTCTTACACACTTTTCCAGGGAACGCACTGCAAGTCTTAGTGGTAAGTCTTAGTTATAGAGCCTTGCCAAAATAGTGATTATGTTTATGTTTCACTTATATGCGGTATAATAAGAGGAATACATTACATCCTTTTAATATTGTCTTGGAAATAAAATTTGGAGATGTTAAAACAACATACATTTATCAGTCTCTCTGCATGTGGAACAATGTATAGACCTATGTGTAATACAATCTATGACCAGATAATGTCATATTGAATCTGCCCTCTGCAGCAAGATGTCATCCCTATAATAAAAAAGTAATGAGAACAGATTCAAAGCCCTTCCATCATCTTAGTAAAGTATCAATTCTTTCAAATATACAATGCAGATTGGTATTATTTGAGTCCTGACAAATGTATAAATATTTTAAGGCTTAAATAATGATTATTGAAGTTATGGCAACAAAAAAAGAAACCCTGTTCTACGGGCAAACGGACCTCTCATGATGGGTCGGTCCGTTGGGTGTTTTTTGGGGTGTTTTTAAAACTTTTTTCCGCTTGAAAAATGACCATAAGATCAAATAAATCTGAAAAATCTTGCCATATTTTGACAAGCTAAACAAATTACTTAGTCGATATTCATTTGCACGTGAACATTTTGTTCACCGATTTCTAAACAAATGGGTCGGTCGGACCCGTAGAACAGAGTTTCTTTTTTTCTTCGCCTAAGCCATCATACTCTGTCCTTTTGTTTTCAGGTGATTGCATATTCAACAGCCACTCTGGTAAAGCCTTCAAATTTAGCCTCAACAAGGACAGAATTCCACACTATCTAGACGAAGGTATGAGTCAGTCTCTCAAGGTTGCTATTATACATCTGGTATTGGTGCATCTCAGAGACTCAAATCTACTCAAAAAGGTATATTTTACAGAGCTATTGGATTATGTGCTTCTTTGACTCAAGGCCGTTTTTTGGTTTTCCTTTTCTTTCCCTCTCTTTACCTCTTCAAGGACATGTCAGCTTGCCCTCTCCCTAATGCTCAGTGACTGGAGACTAAACAAATTGGGCTGATGCTGGATGACCGTTGCACCGTTTTGGGATGAGGTTGAGCTCGCTTAAAGAAGTAATCTCGATCTCACGGCTCTGATTGGTTGGTGCTCAAATGTGAGAACTGAAAAACTTGTGAATAAACATGAGCTTATTCACGCACCATCAAGTTTGACCAATCAGGTGCTATGGTGTTGTTGGTTGGCGGTATTCGTGAGTTTTCAAGCATGGGTGCGCAGCCTGATCAAAGTGCGCCCACGTATGTCCAACTGTGCTCAGGAGATTATGTGCCGTAGATCCATTGTATAATAGTTTATCGTTTAGTAAGTGTAAATACTTCAATCTCATTGGTTAACACGTATGAAATCTGATCCATATCGTGTAAACAAGAAAGTCAAACCACACGATATATTCCATATCGTCGATTAACTGCGTTCCCAGGACCGCGTTACCAGTTAACCGTGTAATGCGATTGCTTTGTGTCTGTGGAAGAGTTGCTTAAAATATGAGACGTAAATAATAAACAAATAAAATGGCGGATGATTTAAACGCAAGTTACTCGATTTCTGTTACATTCTGAGGCCGAAATAAACCGCGAAAAGGTATAATCCACACCGAAAAATAAATGATCTGCATATAACGTAACCAGACATATTTTTCGTGATGATTCTATGGACAGAGGTGCGGTGCAGAGCCTGTTAAAGGGTGGTTTACTTCGGGGGATTTTACGGAGGTAGGAAGGGAAGAGAATTCAGCGCCTTGTTTGTTGAAGGGAGTTTCGTTTTCCGCGAGTGTTTTAAAAATACTTTTTTTTTTGTGGGCCTCATGTGATATGTCATGCCAAACCATAGGTATTTTTCCATATTGTGTGAACATGCAGGGGATAACTAACTAATATTATTATTCAGTAGGCAAGAATACCGCAATTTCATTGGGTGTTTTTTTTTGGGGGGGGGCATATTTTTGTATCACCCTTTTGAAGTCTAAACTATATGATATAAAATTATGTATCACATATAATGCATAGTCGTTTAACGCAAGCGCCACATCACCAGAATGCACGCTGCTGTGCAAGCAAAATCTTTATTAATTTTTGAATTATCGATCAAAAAGTGCCAACAAATGTGATTTTATTACCTCCAAAATCATGAAAATCACATTTTTTGCACTTTTTGGTCAATAATTCCAAAAATAATAACAAAATTCAAAAACAAACAAAAAATCTTTCCATTACGCCTACAAATCCTTACAGATCTATCCCCAATTTACTGGCCTTTTAGTCTATATCAGCCGTAATAAAAACCACAGGCGGTCAGCAACTGCCAGGACTGGTCTGGATGTTGCCCAAAAATCTGATCACATACGTTCCATCGTCCTGTATAGCTTGAGTCCATTGGGCTACATGTTAAACTAAAATCTGCTATATAATCGTAATTTCTTTTAAAATTTGAGCTTTATATTTGACAAAATCTGAAATGCACTGGTTTTTAAACAAATTCAAGATCAAACATTGAATTTCTTAACACAAGAACTGTGAAAAGTCGCGTGTTGGGCTAAAAAAGTCCACCCAAGAATTGTTTAATTCAACACATTGACCGCATGCTGGGGAGACCTTAAGGCAGACTGTCTACAATCTAGCCACATGAATTAATACACGCGGTGACTTTCAGCCACATTGGGCTAGTTTTAAAAATAAAATCTGATCCAGGGATAATATATTGTGACTTTTTTTTCTTCGAATTTTGAACTTTTGATTTGAATAAATTTTAAATAGTACTAATTTCAGTGACAAATTGAAGTTAAAGTGTGAATTTCTCAACACAACAACTTTCAAAAGTAAGACTTTGGGCTACTTTCCACCCATGTTCCTACCATGGACAAAACTAAGATACCACCTGGCGCGGCGGGGCCTTGAGCAGTGCTTGGCCAGCGAGCCAGGCTAGAAAATACACAGGGTGCACCATACCCTGGGGCAAAATTGGTTCTGGAAAAAAGCAATATTTCTATAAGGGCTTGTAGGTGTAATGCTAGGGAATTGTATTAGGAATATAATAAAGCTAGTATGACAAAATTTGATAAAACATATTTTGAGTTATCTTTGCAGAACCTAAAATGGGTCAAAAAACATGTTTTTTATAATTTTCTCCAAAATGGTCAATTTCATGATCATGGTTGGATTCATTGAACCCTTTTCTGCAAAAAAATGTATACTTTTACATAGATTAAATGAATAATGAAGAAGTTACGGCAGTTTTACGGAGGCTATACCTGAGGGTCCACACCCCCTTAAGAGTGGTTACATTCCTCTATGTGTGGATCTGGTATTGTGTCATTATTTTCTCTTCCCTCAATTGTGTATTGTGTGTATTTATTTTCTTAACACTTTTCAATATATCGTATACAGTTTTTTCCTATCATATTTTTCATCTGCTCTAGCCTATATTGTATCAAATGTACAACATTATGAACATTATGCATTACAGAATTGTTCTCTTTCAGATAATGGAGCCTATTTTAGCTAACCCTACCAGTCTTGAGCTACCAGACATGATAGCTGAGATATTGGTCGGGACAACATTCTGTGCCATCCGTAGACAGATAGAGAGGGATGAGGTACTACTGCTACCATTCACTAATATGGATACAAGTAGAAGTCAATTTGTTGAGGTGGGTATAATGTCTTGATGGGGTGGGGGAGGTGGTTAGATCTGTTTTAACAGAGGTGTTCAGCTCAAGCCTTGAAACCCATACCCAATTTTAAGGGTCATTTCGGATGGAGTATTTTCCAATTTGTACGGATATTTGTGATAATTTACAAATAAATTATCTTCAAAATTACATCTAGACAGTAATGAACCGAAACGCCATGGGATCCATTTTTTGTTTTGTTTCCAAAACCTGTATCTAAGGATTTTGTCAGTTAAGAATTGGAGTGGCATATCCCATATGCCATATATAGGTGAGTACTCCACTCTCCGGGAGTAGATACTATTTGTTTGCACAAAAGGTTGGTTGGATTTTGAGTGTCAGAATGTGCTTTAACACTGTTCACGCGGCTATTAGTTTTACCATGAAACAAAACCGAGTTTTCAGAAACCTTTCCCAACTTCCAAGGTCTGTCTGAAGGATTACTGAACCAATACTAGGCATGTTTGTATTTTTTCCAATGCATTTCTCATGGTGATTCCTAATACAATAATGTTGAAATGTTTGAAACATTTTGTGAAATTTTGGAATGTCGTCTGCAGACGCCTGCCTCGTGGAAAGTGTTAAAAAGCCTGTTGTGAATTCATCTACCCATAATCATGACAAAAAGGGAGTGATATACAAAACATGAACATCAATGAACACCCTGAGTCAATGAAGTCATCCAATCAGACCTTACACAAATGTGTCCAATCGCTATCCAGTATTATAATGAATCATTTTTTCAACCTTTAACAGGCCCCTGATGGAGAAAGGCTAGCCAGCTTTAAACACTCTACTTTCAAAATGGGAGCTCAAGATGGTATCAGTAAGGTAATTATATAGTTTGAATCACAACGACTAATGACTATACTCTGTGTCAGCTCATGGAAGGTAATGTCAGAGCATATTCTAGTGATAGGTGCAGCTCTTTTTGTGCCACGGCCGACATTCTTCTTTGAATGCACAGATGCATATGCAGTCGTATTGGAGTGAGGCGCGCATAATCTTTATGCGTGCACTAGAATATGCACTGAAGGCACCCCTAACCTGAGCTGACACAAAATGTATACACGCATTTCTGCCCAAACACATCGCGACTGAAGTACATGGAGACTCAGTCCTCATTAGGCATCATACATGCATCATGCTATGTCCACTGAATTCTGAAGTAGACCATTAGACAAAACAGTACAATAAAGAAAACTACACTATAATTGTTGTTAATATAATATTTGATGCACACAGCATAGCTCCATATTTGCCTGTGTTTTGTTTTATCATGAGATTGTTGAAATATGAATTGTTAACTTTTTCTTTAGGTGTTTAAACATTGAAGATATCAATTGTGACTAACCACTTGTACCAATGCAAATAATTAAACAAATTAAAATGGATAGGATTTAGGGAACTGGGATAATGGAAATCTTCTTCTCCAAACCCCTCCCACCCCTGACCCCCATGAACAAGATAACTTTCATTATTCTTATAGTGAGCCTACACATGCTGTATGCCTATACCAAAATTTGGTCCCCCCCCCCCCCCACCCCCTCAAAAATGAAAATGTTATTTTTGGACCCTTTTTGGTCAAAATTAAACATATTTATGAAAAAATTAAAATACTGTTCGTAGAGAAGTGTCTTTTGATGATGTTGGTGCAATTTTGAAAAACTGATTTTGTTACGTTGTCCAAAAAATGTTGAGCCAAAAAAGTGATTTCTTGGGTAACATTTTAAAACTCAGCATTTGTAATGAAATTTGATACAAAAATGGATTCTCTAACCCATTTCCATTCCAAAAATGTATACTTTTATATACATCACATTAATAGGTCAAAAATTACAGCGCTTGATAAATTTCATATTTTTTGGGGTTAACACCCCCTTAACCGGAATATCATTTAGTCTCTATTTCAATTTAATTTTTAGAGAGTTTTGAAGGACCGCAGACAGAGCATGGATGGAGGCAGTGGCAATTTCTGGGAGATGTTGGAATCAAGAGTTAGAAATCTTATACTAATGGGCAAGCCACATCCAAGATTTAACACTAAGTTGATTCATTCTGAACTAGAAAAACCACCACAGTCATCAACTCAAAGTCCAAGGACGAGAGCTATAACAGAGGTATGTTGTGGAATATTTCTCTAAAACATTATCGAGGGAAAAGTAGGAGTACAGGACAGTGCCATAATTCCCTTACAAAAGCACTGCAGTAGCAGTTTCTGAAGACCACTTACACAAGATTTTTTTTAATAGATCAGTTAATTTTCATTTCAAGGTGGATCAAGTTTTCCCCAGTTTTGTTTCATGACTAGAGGGATAGAATCACAACACAGGCATTGCTGGTGACATTTTTTAAACTTCAAATATTGATTCAGAGAATTTTCTCTCAACATGGCTCCAATCAATGTTTTATAGATATATCTAGTTATAAGAAAGCCTAGTAGCTATGTCCCATTTTTATTTGGAGATCCTGAGTTCAATCCTGACCTCTGACAAATGCCCTTGGTGCATACAGATTAGATTAGATACAATTAGATTATATACCATTAGATAAGATACGATTAGATTAGATACGATTAGATTCGATTAGGTCAGATTAGATTAGATTAGATTGTATACGATCAGATTAGATACAATTAGATTAGGTTAGATGCGATTAGATATGATTAGATTAGATATGATTAGGTCACATTAGATTAGGTTAGATCAGATTAGATTAGATCAGATTAGATTAGATTAGATTAGATTAGATTAGATTAGATAAGATAAGATAAGATAAGATAAGATAAGATAAGATAAGATAAGATAAGATAAGATAAGATAAGATAAGATAAGATAAGATAAGATAAGATAAGATAAGATAAGATAAGATAAGATAAGATAAGATAAGATAAGATAAGATAAGATAAGATAAGATAAGATAAGATAAGATAAGATAAGATAAGATAAGATAAGATAAGATAAGATAAGATAAGATAAGATAAGATAAGATAAGATAAGATAAGATAAGATAAGATAAGATAAGATAAGATAAGATAAGATAAGATAAGATAAGATAAGATAAGATAAGATAAGATAAGATAAGATAAGATAAGATAAGATTAGATTAGATTAGATTAGATTAGATTAGATTAGATTAGACTAGTTAATTCACTTCGTAGTTAGCTTCAACAGGAGAATAGCAGTATCAAAATGCTTTTATATATTTAATTGCTTTATACTCCATGATTTAATATGCATAACATGTGACTATGGGACATTTAAATGGATTTTGCTGTAAATTGCAGCCTGTAATACCAGCAGCCCATCAGACCAAATCATCAGGGAGCCTCAATGCATCCACTTCCAATCCGTCCATCTTCCGGAAAGTTGCCGCCTCTGCAAAGAAGGCGATGTCTTCCCGCAGCAAGAAACAGATACAGGCGAGGGAAGAAGACTTCCGAATCTTGGAGGAGAAATTGCAGTCACCACCAGATAATGTTCAGGAGCGCATCAGAGAGATGGTATGGTGTTCTCATGTGTGTTATTTGTTGTGTTATGGTAAAGAATAAAATATAACTTTATCTTGAAATATTACCCAAATCCAGGGAGTTTTTCGGTTGTTTCCACAACTGTCTGTCAGAAGTGTGACACAAACCAACCTAATGCGATTATTTGTAGATATTTGTCATCGTCCATCTTTATGGAGAGATGGTTTGATGATTTATATAGATATCTCACATGTATTTGGTTCCCTCAACATTTATTCTATTGGGCGATTTCATGTCATGCATTCCTGATTGAAATGCAGGGTGAGAAAGGGTGCACTGAATTCATGAGGATATACAGAGCAAAGTAATTTTCCTACCTTAATATACTGTAAAAGTGGTAATTTTTGTGCAATTAATTTGTTTGCGCTTTGCCCATTTTGAACTGTTTTGTGTGTTTTTAAATTCACAATTTGTATCTTCATCACATAGACCTATACGCCAAAGAAATATATGTGATGTGTTCTACCGAAACCAGACACAATTGGGCAAGATATCAAAATTGAGTTACGAATTGATTATTAAAGTAGAGATCTTCAGCTTTACAATGGTTTTTTTTTTAATCGGACTTCCCAAAGCTGAGTTAAATCATTTTCAAGTTCATCTTTATGAAAACATCAAACTGAGATATCGTCCTTTAAAGATGTACTTACAATGTACTTTATGCTTATTACCGATAAGCTATAGCCTTAATTGAAGTTTACACAGAATTGTTAGAAAAATCCTGAAAACATTTGCAGTTTCAAAAATTATCATAAAAACCTTACGTGCTGCAGGGTTTTTACCACCCTGAATATGATTAAATCACGTTTAATTGTTTGTTGTATACATTTTTAGCTCAGTTTGTTTGTTGTTGTTTGTGTCTGACAGACTTGATGCAAGTCTATACCTAAGCAGACGACAAACATCGCTACAGCGCCATCAAGATATGATCACACAAAAGTTAAAGTGCCCAGATGAAATAGCTTCCGATCGGCAATTTGAGTTGCACACCCCTGATTTCCTACCTTAAAATTAGTGAACAATCCCCAATATATGAAGAATTCATTTACCAAAACAAACAAATGCCATTCATCAAAATTTGCTATGGAGCATGACTTGTTACTGTTTTATTGTCAGGTCTTGCACACACACAAAAATGTTTGAATATTGAAAAGTACATAACATAAATCGCAGCTTGGCATGTTCATTACAATTTTGTCAGATGGCGTTTATCAGTTTTTGAAAAGAAACTCTTAATGTATCCTTCAGGATTTCCCCTTAACGTAGGTAAAAAAACCCTATTTAATTTGTTTTAATTTAACAGACAATGGAGGCCTTATCTTATCACATGCAAGCTTACATGCCATATGCTATTACCGATAAGCTACACAACATAGCAACAGAGTATGTGACATGTCAACTACAGCAATCCAAGACCCTGATCATCATGATGATGAATGCTACAGGATTCCCCAATATCAAGAACAATCCGCCTGTCAGGGTGTCATTGTAAGTTGATTATTCATATGTGTAAGGACTTTGCCACTATATATTATATAATAATTGCATTCAAAATCCTTGGCTATAGGTAAATTAATAATTAAACGAACACAACTAAGCAGAGTATCGTGTACATTGCGTGAAGCGCACACAACCATTTGTGTGATAATTTCGGGCGCGTTCATCTTTGTACTGCGGTGGTGATGTTCGTTCAATTATTAATTTACCTATAGTTTTTTTTTTTTTATAATTTTTTTTAATTGTAATTGTTCATGTAAAAATATTAATGTTGATTGTATTGTTTGTTTTTTTGTATTTTTTTGTATTTTTTGTTTGTTTTTTGATTGACCTATAGTGGTAGTTACATGCATTCCAAGTTACTAGGAAATAATACATTTTGAGTTATTATGAACTGCACAGGGGCATGCAAATATACTTATACTCGCCTGATATTTTGAAGGCAATTCATACCCTCTTTGCAATTTGAAGCAAACAGAAAGCAGGAAACTGAAATAATAAGTGGATTGCATTGAAAATGTCCAATTGCACCCCACGTGCGGGCCATACAGTGTAGATATCACTCGCTTTGTTTTGATTTGTTGTTCAAGCAACACAGGTTTGTAGATTTTTACTGCGAATGTTATTAAACTTAAGATTAAAAGCATGCACAGAATTGTGAATTTTGATTTGTATAGGGTCATGTGTAAATTATGTCAATACATGCGTATGTTTGGCAATTTAGTTACTGGCTGGTCATAAATTCTTATATTCCCAGATTAGGCAGGCCAGTGGTCATGCCCTAAACACTGTTATGATGTAGATCCCACACATGGCCTTCCTTTAGTCAACAATGACTGCATACTAACAGCCTGAAAATAGACACTTTGTGTCCTTGGGGTCTTTGGTCTCTAATACAAAAGTTTTAACACTTTCCATGCGGCTATTAGTTTGACCATTTCAAAAAAAAATCTTTTTTTTTAGAAACCTTTCCAAACTTTCAAAGCCTATCTCAAGAATTACTGAACCAATACTATACTCCCTGTCATAATGCCTTGGACATAATTCCATCAAATCATGCGTACGTTCGAGTAGGTGCGCATTGCAATACGTAGGTGCGAGTGTGCGTAAATACGGCAGTGCGTACTGGTTCCTTTAAACAAATAATCACACATCCTAATTGGTCAATCGTGAAATCGTCACACGCCTTGATTGGCGGCGCGTGACATTGTTCGCGCCTGTCAAGCATTTTGACGCCGCGCCCCGCAAACAACAACAGAATAAGCTCGCGTAAAATAACGTGAATAATGCCCAAGGGACTATGACAGGGAGTATAGGAATGTTTGCACTTATTGTAATGCACTTCTTATGGTGATTCCAAATATGGTAATGAAATTAAATTATTTGGACATTTTTGAAACATATAGTGACATTTTGGAATGTTGTCTGCAGACGCCTGCCGCATGGAAAGCGTTAAGGTAGTGGAACATAATGAGCTAAAGACAATTGTTGTTTATTTATTGTTTCCAGATTAACAGCCCCACCGGAACAAGGGCGTGAAACATTTCAACTTGTTGAACAGTACTACATGGCAGTATCACAGTTAGGCTACCCATTGCCACCAGGTAAGATAATGAGCCATATTTCTCCGGTCTACCATGCACTGTGCAGTACGTATACAGGGGCAGTGTGAGATCCAAATTTGTTGTGGTGTAACATAAAACTACCTTGTATAATTAGCATTGGGCAATTATAGTTTATTTCACTTCCATGAAATAGTGACTCTGGGTCATTCACTGATTGCAGTAACAAAACTTGTGCGCCTTTGCGAAGCACTGGAATATATATATATATGTCCACACGCACAGAAAGCGAAAGATACATACGCATGTGTAAATGCTGCATCTGTAAGGTTATGTCATTGTCCAGAGGAAGGCAAATAGACTATAGGTGTCAAACCTCAACAGATATAACTTCATCCTATCTGAAGTACAAATGTGATGTTAGAGTGTAACAGGTGCTTGATTTGAATGCACTAGTATTTGTAGATGTTGCTTTAATCACAGGTTAACATTTCTTTACTCTTTAAGGTAAATAAGGTGAATTTAATAATAGTTATTTTTGTTCACCATGTCATTGATATTTGTTACATTTTACATTCAATTTGCATTTTATTATGTATATTTACATTTTGTATCTTATATTGTAATCTCAGATTTTCATTAAGATTTTGTAGGTTGCAAATTCAGTGAATTAAAACAACAACAAAAATACAATTTCTCGCCCTTTGATCTCGCATAGGTTTCCATACACTATTCACCATTGCCGGTTTCCGCTGCTTGGACCGTCACATGTTCTTACAGTACTTGGACCATGGTGTTCTCCATCCAACAGAGGAATTTATCTCGAGACTTATGGGCGACATTCCAGACGACAGTGACGAGAATGTGGAAATCAAATATCAGATTATCACTAGATTACCAAGGGTGAGAATATATGCCAGACTCAGGGGGGTCACTCTCCTATCCAACAGCTAACCATGCCATCCAAGCATCTCCAAAATGGCCCCTAAATGTTGTAAAGTACAAAACCATTTTGTTACCCCTAAATGGCGTAACATATGTACAGGCTCTACCCCGGACCATACCCTATATACACGGCGCTGTCATCCCCAGCTGCTGATTGGGAATGTTTTAATCTTGCTCAGTTGAGACACTTGGGAAAAATTTATGATTGACCAGTCCAATTTATTTTACAAGTATTTTATTTTATAAAACCGAGTGTTCTTTCTCAAAAATAATAATCATACATAACATATCATAATATACATATACAATGGTTCATGGATATCTACATTGGTTAACAAACAACTTAAGCCCTACTATGAATTGATAAACGTCCAAAATGTAAGTTTTTGAATAAGTGACAACCCGATTTGGTTTATCAAATCATTCCCCAAATTTTCCAAGTCAGGACCGAATCGGTATCAGAAATATGTACCTAAATTTTATCAAGTCCAAAATACAATGTTGTTTAAATAGTCACGTTGCAAAATTGTCAAAGTCCAAACAACAATTTTGTAAATAATGAAATTCCAAAATTTGTTCAAGTTCAGAGGTGAACGGGGATACAAATATAATTACCACAACTAATATTAAAATGTTATAAGTTTAAACGACTTTTTATTACCTAATTTTAAATACCATGGATTTCACATTACCCAACCCTGTTTGTGTGCACACTCGCGATACTACGATTTATCTCCTGATAAACACGTTGACAGTTCCACATACGGTAGTATTTATTTTGTATAGAAAACGCACCTGTGTATTATTTATAATAGTCGCCGTGTTATGATATTGTAAGCATACGAGTAGTAAACACAGTAGATGTACTGAAGCGAAGAAATAAATACCGGGTCTAAAAGCAGAAGGTCTGTCGAGGATTTGTGCGGTGATTTCGTGAGGTGTACGCTAACCGAAAGTTCTAAGTAATTTTACGATGACCTTTGTTGCCACATCTTGATCTTGACCTTGACCCCGTGTGACGTACGTATCGTCTACCAACTTGTCCCGAAATTAAACCAAATGTAGAGTTGAACCAACGTAAATAGATAGATACCAAGCACGTCAACTTAAACCAAAAGCAGTGTACTGTGAATTTAAAACACAGAGCAGAAATCATAATAATTTCTGTAGGCCATAATTTTGACATATCTTTTTGGTAAAATTATATGGTATGATAAAACATTTGTAGCGTTATATCAACAGTTCTTTACGCTACTATATTTTATCTATTCTTTTCACATGTCATTTCCTGAAACATGACAATAAAATAATCTTATCTCTTTCCAACATATCCAAACAATTAAATAAGATTAATTATTCACCGTTAACTTCACGGCTTTTATTTACGCAGCTTTGTTTTTACTGCTATGACAATAACCGTGATGACTTTACTGTAAAAATGTGTAAGTCGTTGCTACGACATTTGACACAATTTATGTGGTCATTTTTATTCACGAAATATTATGAAACACTGTACATAGTAAATTCTAAATTTAAACATAATATTCGTATGGAAAATTCCGTCACATGATATTTTTGTCAGTGATAGTAAACATTTTCACAACCAAAATTTTGACACAGTTCTAAACGTGACTCTTTCACATCGTGACATGTCCTTGGTTTGATATTTAAATACTCATAAATCAAGACTTTGTATTTTTTTTTGAATCAAACATATTTTGCCCAAAATGGGTCTCATGACTCAATACAATTATTACATTAATTACACATACATTTGTACTTACATTAGATCCAAAATAATAATGTCTCGCTTAGAGTGCGTCCATCCTCCTGGTGGAATCTAGCAGTACTGTCGTCGCCGCAAGCACATTTAGTTCTCTTGCCTCGTGCAACCTCTTTGATGACAAAAACCACTTTGAAACCAATAATTGGACTATCATACTCTTGCTTTATTATATGCCTCGTCGCAGGGATAAAATGCAGTATGCCTAGTGTGGACCCATTTATGTCATGTACCACTACTTCCCCATTACGAGGAGACGCAAGACCTCAGGTCTTATCTCAATGGATGTTGTTCAGCGATTGCCTATTTCCCCCCGTTGGCCACATTTGTTTGAGCTTAGAATTTCGCGCGTAAACACAGGTGGTGTTTCTAAGCCCGCTAAGCCCAATACAATAGGTCGCGCTATTGTATATCAATGGGAATGTCACCCACTAGTAAATAATGTACACAAGTTTGCCAATAATAGTTATGCACATCTATGACATACTATTTTGCGGACCATTCTACATCCGCATTTAAGGTCATTTGAATCCGACCATGACAGGCGCTTTGGGAACAATATCATGAATGAGGTGTGGATTTCATTCACTGGACACATTCAATGCCTATGTTGAGAAAACTAAACAAGCCAAATATCGTGAGTGTTTCCTTTCTCCATTTTATTCCACTCACAAATACTATTACCAACCTAAACGTTGATGAAATTTATTAAAAAGCATCAACGATGTCATGTAGTGAAATCTCTACTTTTTTGATGTTTGTCTTGGAAGAGGATGCAAAGCTGTTACAGTGCCAAGTGACCTCCTCCCCAAGGGACGACAGGTTGCCTGGTTTGTTACCTGTAGGTAGATGTGTCGCCATCAGGCTAATGAAATACGATTCCCAGTTTCCCGTTTCCCGACTCCGGTCAGAAATAAATGCCGATCAAATATTTCATTATTTCAGCATATTTCATTATTTCATATTTGTCAACCTTTAAAGAAAAAAAAGATTGTTATAATGTGATCTTTCACACGAAAGATGCATTTTCAGCACTTCTTACGATGGCAGGCCGGTACAAGCCTCAAGGCATCGAAACATCGATCAGGTTCCCTGCTCCTTGGACGCTTCGCTTTATGTTTTGTGTGGAAAAAATGTGCGGGTATCAACCAGCGTATTGACTGGTACTGATTGATCGATTGACTAGTCTTTGGAAACGCTGCGTTGGGTATATTATAGACATACCAGACTGCGCGGCGCATTGATTTAAAGACTAGGTTTTAAACGGATATTTCTACCGTGCACTGGGTAGCACGCTACATATAGACAACTTCAAAATAAATAAAATAATACATTTACGGTCCTTTTAATTCGCGTTTTTTCATAAATATATTTAGTTGAATAAATTCAATTTATGATAAAATGGTTTATTTTTTAAATTTTTGTCATTATTTTGTTCTGTACACGTGAACCCTGCTATGAAACGACCAAACACCACGTATACGTTCGAATTTATTTATACCTGTCATTTGTAAGTCCCGTCATTTGTTGTCTGTTGCTGTTTTTTCAACTTGTCAATATTTTCGTTTTAGTTTTATTCAAGGATTGTTTATTCAATGTATCATGTTGATTTCTCTAAAAGTTGAAGAGGAAAGGAAGGTTATACTTTCCTGGACTATACTAGCGATTTCTGATAGTCAGTCGTTTCAGTCCTTGTTTGCTGGACTCGATATGGTGTCGGCCGCGGCGAGTATCAATAGTCAAATGTTTAGTAGGGTACTACAAAGTTTCACAAACAAATTTGCTTCCAAAGATGTACTTTATAAAAAATAAAAATAAATTTTTAAGCGAACCCAAAGTATATTTCTATGTGAAATATGGTGTTTTCATTTGGTGTGCAACCTATATGTTGGCAAAAGCTCTGTATATATGCAAGAAAACAATACCCTACCACTGCATGTCTTCAATGGGGACTTTTAAAGAACGAGTCCCATACACTTACCACAGTGAGGAATAAAAAGGTAGGGTATTCTAAAATGGTAGGGTATTTTAAATCTTACTCGAATAAAAAAGTTTGCTTCCAAAGGTGTGCTTTATAAACACTTTAATGTATATGTACCTAAGTGATATTTAAATGAAGCCTGGTCATTATTTACTTGTTTCGGGGCTCAAAATATAGCATTCCCCACTTAACTTTGAGCCAATAATGAAAGTTTGAAAATAATGAATAATGAATAATGAAATAGTCCCCTACCCAGTCATGAAAAAGTATGATACGGGAAACTGGGAATCGTATTTCATTAGCCTAAGACAATTGATCATTATTTGAGGTGTTTATGGGTCATGTGTATGTTAGAAGTCCCCACCTGTGTACTTTATCACACATTCATAATTTGTAGATAGTTGATTAGTTGATCACCATCACCCCTCAGTATGATAGTTGTACTATCACGGTACTGCACCTATATTTTAATATAGGTTTAAAAGCCTCATTGCAGGAGCTGTGTGTAAATAGTGAAGATGGGATGAATCCATTTAGACTGTGTTCCCTTGTCCCTCTATTAGTCTTTACATTGAGCAGCCTCGCATGAGCCATGTGTAAATAGTGAAGAAGGGGTGGATTCATTTAGACCGTGTTCCCTTATCCCTCAATTAGTCTTCACATTGAGCACCCTCGCAGGAGCTTTGTGTAAAAAGTGAAGACAGGAAGGATTCAGTCTAGGTACAATGGACACACCCATCATCCACAAATCCTGCTGAGGTTTTAATGGTGACATAAATCATTCAGGTATTGTGTATCTAATTAGATTAGGTATCTCAAAAGAAATTGATGGAAGATATTGCAAAATGTTAAGTTTTCCTTTTTGTTATGGTTTATTTCTAGCATACATCATTACAAGTACTAGAGAGATGGGATCATCCAATCAGTGCACGATTCCTTGCACAGCAGTATGTAGCAGATACGTTGAGGGATGGTGAGTACAAAACAGCTAAGAAGCATACGGAAACAAAAAACTAAGGCGCTTTCAATCAACTTGACAATCCATTAAGTAAAATGAGCCAAATTAGGGGTAACACTTACTTTCAGAAAGAGGGGTTTTTAGAACCCTGAACCACCTTCAAAATATTGAGATATGAAGGGATGTTTAAGAATTTCTTGGAAAATGAAAAAATGTGTCATGTCTGTTCATACTCCTGTCGTTGTGCATCGCCCGACGTCGACGCACAAGTTAAAGCAATGTCAACTTTTATCCGGCGACATCGGCCGATGCACAACGACGCAAGTATGAACGGACAAAACAGGCGACAAAAAGAATCGCCTCTGCTCTTTGGACAAACAGATCTCTCAGGTTGGGTAGGTCGATCTTGTACATTTTTTTTCTTTTCCCTTCTTCAAAATGACACAAAAAACAAAAACAAATCTGTAAATATGTTGTTCTATTATTGGGGTTGATATTTCTAAAACAATTGGGTCAGTCTGGCCTGTTGAACAGGGTTTCTTTTCCTTTTTTCGTCACCTTAATAGGTTTTTCCCCAATAAAAGACCATTTATAAAACAGTTGCTTTATACTATAATGTGTTTCTGTTGCAGATACTGGCCATGACTATAACAACACAAATATGAGCAGACGTGAAAGTAAGTTGAATGCATTGCCATAGCACTCTCTATCAGTTGAGATTGTACACTATGGGTTCCTATACTTTTGTATGTAAAATAGGTTTACAAAACATTAATATTTGCGATGAAAAGATTCATCAGGTTTTTTGAATTTCATAAAAGTAAGCAATATGCTTGTTGAAACCAATAAATGAATATTCACATATTAATATTTCATCCTCATACATCGGAGGATTTCATCAGAATGGCAATGATCCACTTTGGCAGGAAAAAACGTCCCGCCAAAGTGGATCATTGCCATTTACAAATGTACATTTTTCTTAAAGTTCATGATTTGTGTCATATTTGAAGTACAACATTTGTATAGGGTAAGCATGGAAGTTCTGAGAAATAATATTTGACAACTGGTGTTGCAAGCTCATAACAGATTTGAGAAGTGTTGACAGAACATATAATAAAATCCACTCAAAAAAATAAATATTTTTTGCACTTTGGTATGGTTTAATTAGTTCCAAATTGGCAAAAATTGTGAGATTAATATTTATCTGCAGACACAAATGAAATCCCTACTGGCGCTTTTATTGAGGAGAGTGTGCATGATGCATGGATGCACACTCTAACCAATAAATTTAGCGACGGAATGGATTATTTTTGTGCACAGATAAATACAAGCGTCCTAATTCTAGGCAATTTGAAACTGGTTAAACTATAGATCTATAATCAGGATTAGATTCCAATTTCAATCATCTGGGTGTGATAAGTGCCTTTTCTGACTACTGTGATAAGGACTCAAATTAGTTACCGGTGTGGAATCTTCAGGTATTACCATTCTTTAATAAAGTGGATTCAACTGGCAACTACTCATTTTCCTATTTACACTTATGTACGTTATTTGAAAACAGATCGTCATAAATTCTTGCTACACTTAAATCATCTTCAATTTGGTGATCCTTTCGTTCGGCAGAAAATTAATACAAAGGAGCAAAGGAGCGTGAGTGCTCATGAGAACACAGGCGTATTGTGTGTCATATGTATGTGTGCTCCAATAAAGTGCATAACCATTGATTTCCTCTAAAGTTGCATGAATAGATGTCAATGCATTTTATATCTAGCAAAGTTGGTGCTGACCAAATTATCATTCTTTATGGAGTTAAATCATGGCAAATATGCAGACCAACTATGCAAAAATGTGCACATATATGTATATTTTTGGGGGAGGGGGAACAGGAGGCAAGAAAATGGGGAGGGGGAAGAATTTAGGCGAAAGATGTATGCATAGTACACTTAGTTTTTGCCTTTTTATGACAACATTGCTTGAAATTACCTGTAATTGAGTTATTTTGATATTTTAATAGTCAAACTTTTGATTATTTTGGGAACAAACTGAGATAGGACTTGATGTAATAGGTTTTTTTTTTTTGGGGGGGGGGGGAGTTAGGGCCTGTTTTTAAAGTTCATATGATAGTTAACCATCTCAAAGGCCTTACGGTTGTTTGATCTCAATCCATTCCCATATTTAGAAATCTTGTTCATTTCACAGAATCTTTTGATGTACACAATGGGTCATCTTTCTTTATAGGTGTGCATGAAATGCAAGATCCAGATAGTATAGCTGCTTCCTTTCCACCTCTGGCTACACTCATGAAGCTATTGGAAAGCAAAGGTAAGCCGCGTATAAGAAACGCTTTGTTTCGTGTAACATAGCTGATCTAATACAGTAACTCTAAACCATAGTGAAGAAGTACTAAAGACAAATACGGGATCCCACTCTTTGCCACGTTGCATCTATTTCCACTAGACTTCATCAGGCAACTGCCCTGGGAAAAAATGGACTTTAGGTCCCATATTATGCACTTTATACTAGTATTGTCCAATACTGGAACATCCAGTATTGTTCAATACTGGTTTAAAATCAGTGTTCCATTATCGGACAATACTGGCACTTGTACAATTTTCCAGTATCAGGTGATACTGGAACACAATTATGTACTAGTATCATTCAATAATTAAACAAATCAATACTGGTAGCATGTGTACCGGTATGGCCCGATACTGGAACATAAAAACTCAATTTGATGTTCCAGTATCGAACGATACTGAAACAGTAAAATTGAACCAGTATCGAGCGATACTGGCAACTTTTATGTTCCAGGATTGAACAATACTGGTATATCAGTAACTGGGACCTAAAGTACACTTTTTCCCTGCCCTGTCTGGATACATTGTCATCTTCGATACAGAGCTGTCACAATTGAGGCATCAAAGAAACGATTTTATAGAACATGATATCATCAAGCAAAATTAGTCGAGAATATTGATTTTGAGATACAAACAAGCAAATGATAACAATTCTTTTGGTTTTCCAGTTCCACTGTTTTGAAAACCCTTCAATATAGCCCATATCTTTGGAATTATGTGTCTGTCTTAAGGTGGTTTTCTTCAAAATGTGGCTATGCAAATAATCAATACAATCGATAGAGTAATAAAACTCAAAATAAGAAACTTTCAACTTCAGACTCATTTTGCTTGATCACATCACAATTCACATATATGTGTTGGATCAAACGGCTAAAAGTAGATTGATGGAAAATGTCAACAATTGTTAAACATTAAGAAATGTGAAAACAGATCCTGACAAGAAAATTGATATTTTATATACAGTTACCTAGACTTGTAAGGATTTTTTTAAAGACAGCACTGGGAGTGGAGTTACAAATGTTATATCTGGAAAAAGATGCCTTCCTCCCCTGTCGTCTCCCTACTTGGTTGGAGAATATATAGATTCCACATAAGAGAGAAAACAAATGAACTGCAACAAAATAATCTTTAAAAGTTTCCAACGTTTATTTGACCATGTGTGGTTGAAGTATCCTTCTATCAATAAGCCCAACACTAGACCCGGTCCATACCCTACTCCAGTGACATCAATACGCCCAACCATACATCTAGACAGATATTAACACCAGCCTGTCCGTTGCACACATGTACAAAAAACGTGGAGTTTATTAACCAGAATTTAACGAGTATATCTGTCTGAAGTGCCTTTACATTGCACACGTGTGCGGAAAACATGGACTTAATATAACCAGAATTTAACAAGTATATCTGTCTGAAGTGTCTTTATAAAAACAGGTTACATTTCTGGGGAAATCAGGCTGTGCCTGCGCTGGGGATCACACCAGGGTCAACCGTGTGGAAGTTCTGGCACCTAATTGATTGCGCCACAGAGTTAGCTCGAAAATATTAATGTTTTCTTCGCTGTTAGATAGCCTGCCTGATCCTGACACACGCACCTATTATAGTACTGTAGTGTTTTGAAGTGATGAGGAATTATGGGGTTAATCAATTAAAATGCACCATTTACATCAAATATAATAGAGTGTGCAAATGACACTAGGATTCATCTCCTCTTTTTACCAAATTACAGTTTTCATTGCATTCACAAATTGTGTATTTCAATTTTCTTGATATAGATCCTCAAGTCATCATTCGTAGTAACCAAGGAAACCAAGGAGATGCACCACAGAGTAGCAACATTGAACCAAGTTTTGTGGAGAAGATTGCCCTACAGAATACAGTCAGAGAATGTGGGAGGGAAAACCTCAAAGATATCTCATTCTAAAGTACTGTAAAAGTCTTATTGCATGCATAATATTTCACTCATGGCAAAATTGCATTATGTTCCTTTGCCTAATCACTTTGATATCGTTGATTTAGCTATTGGTCGGTCATAAATTCTCCAATTCCCAGATTAGGCAGGCTAGTGGTCAAGCTCTAAAGCACTGTTTTGATGTAAATTCCACATGTGGCATTGTTTATAGTCAATAATGACAGCAGACTAACAGCCTAATAAAAGGCCTCAGTGTCTTTGGGTTGTAATACATGTTAAGGCAGTGGAACATGGTGGGAAGTTTTACTTGTTGTTATGAAATGTGCGATTTTGTGTGTTGTAAAGGTGTGTGACCAATTATTGGCAAATCCACACATTTTAAACCATTTTACCAGTCTTGAAATTTAAATTAATTTTTTAAAATTAAAAACCTCATGAATATGTGTGCGACCCAATAAAATGCCGTTATTTACTGCTACGCACAAATAAGCGTATAACTAACGGACAACGCGTATAATGCGCATCTAGTTCGATCACCAAAACAATTCACGTAATACCACGAACGCATTGTGTATTTGCACAATGCAGTAGTTACACGACGTGCGAGTGGTACGCTTGCACGGTTTTTGATCAGATTCTGCGATTGGTAATGAGTGAAGCATGTTTAAATTGCCGTAAAGTGTACATTTTTAATGATTAATTAAGTACAAGTACCGTCCAGAATAATTAAATGACGATTTCAATTGACGGTTTTGAATCAGGATAATTATGACCTTTTTCAGATGTTTTGTCGGTAACTGTGAAGAATCAAAACATTTTACTTTGGGACCTCGGAATTTCACTGGGGGGCTATGCTCCTTGTGAAGTTACTCGGTTCCAAAGTGAAAATATTTTCATTCTTCACAGTTACCTCTAAACAACTGATAAGCAGTCATTCTCCTTTATCAAATAATTTAGCTATTTAAAACAATAATAACAAAACGTTTGTATACACAAAAATGCTGCTCCTGAAATATGACCAAAATGTCACTACAACAGTCTTGCATTCCCACAACGATTTGAAAATGTTGACAGGAAAACCTAGGTTGCATCTCATTCTCATGCATATCAAGTATTTTAAAGTGCACACTGTCTAAAACATATCACTTTTAGTGATATGTTTATGCTTTTTGCTCCTTTGTTGTTGAATCAACCTCTTGTTCATTTTTTATTGCTTAATAAATATTGATTTTTTTAATTTTTAATATTTATATGTTTAATATTGAATGGTTTTGAGAATGATACAAGAAAATATCTTCATATCGAGTGCAATATATTCTTGTATCACACAAAAATAAGCCATTCAATAGCATTATTATTTATACCATAGATTGCCTTAGCGACAACATAATATCGCACATGTAACTCCAATGTGATGGCTCTTGCATCCACGCGATCAAAGGAGAATGTCAGCTATGGTGCAGAAAGTGCTGCACCTATTACTAGATTACATGCTGACATCACCAACTGACAAATTCTAGCAAACATGTCATGATATCGTGTGCATAATTGCATTTGCATCCTTGTGATCAAAGAGAATGTCAGCTATGGTGCAGAAAGTGCTGCACCTATTACTAGATTAAACGCTAACATCACCAACTGACAAATTCTAGCAAACATGTCATGATATCGTGTGCATAATTGCATTTGCATCCTTGTGATCAAAGAAAAATGTCAGCCGTGGTGCACAAAGTGCTGCGCCTATTACTAGATTACGTGCCGACATCACCAACTGACAAATTCTAGCAAACATGTCATGATATCGTGTGCATAATTGCATTTGTATCCTCGTGATCAAAGAAAAATGTCAGCCGTGGTGCACAAAGTGCTGCACCTATTACTAGATTATGTGCCGACATCACCAACTGACAAATTCTAGCGAGCATGTCATGTTATCGTGTGCATAATTGCATTTGCATCCTTGTGATAGAAGAAGAATGTCAGCCATGGTGCAGAAAGTGCTGCACCTATTACTAAATTGACACAGATTATAGACCATTTCAACCAGTCAAAGTTTTCTGAAACAGGTTTGACATCTACTAAACTTGTTGGTACCGTTTGATCGTATGTATGTGATAACATGAGATGCAATAAAGCATGTGTGGTCTAGTGGATGGCATGCAGGACTCACAATACAAAGGTTGTGAGTTCTAGCCCGCTACAGCCAACATGTTTGTATCCTTGGGCAAGGTACTTGGTCTTAATTGCCTCGTGGTTCAGAAGTCATGTAGAAATGGTGGTCCCGTGCTTCGGAAGAGCAATACCTGAGCACATAAAGGTTACGGCCTCTTTTGTAAAGAGTAGGGGATCATCCCGGTCTGTATCTGTTCACACACCTAACGAACCCCAATGGAAATAAGCTTCAATCGAGGCTTTCTTGGGCTATCCAGGGTTGTAAGGCCCAAATAAATAATACAAATATAATACAGTGGAAACCCGTACTACCTTCGAGCACAAGTTTGATGACTTCTGATGCCTTCCAATGTTACACATATAGGTGATAGGTGTAGTGTTGGGTATGTTCAAACAACTGTGAGGAAAGAAGAAAAAAAATATTATTCAATGTTGACAGAGATGTAGCATGAATATAAGTTATATTTACAAAATAGTTCTAAAAGATTAAATATCCCCAGCAGAATAATTTGCAGAATAAAAGTGAAAGCATATTTGGATAAAGAAAGCTTATACTATAGAATTATTTTATACTAAACTTACAATAACAGCTATCTGTGTTTGTCAAAGTACAGAAGAAAGTTCCTTAACTGTAAAACTGTACTTTGATATAAACATGTAGTATAATGAGCTTATGTAATAAACTAAGGTAGTGATGACAAAGGTTTTCCATTGTAATCTTTTTAAAAATCAGATTGAAAAAATCCTTATTATGAACATTATTAATGTTGTGGATAAAAATGTGGGGAGTGAAAGCCTTTTTGCAAAAGCCACATGAATTGAATATATGAGAAATTTGCAACACATGATTACAGCTACACACACCTGGCGACTTGCAAGTGCACATTATTTTACTGAAGATATATAGCTTTAAAAAGGTAATCACATTTTTGGGACACCCTGTACAAACAAATATTAACAGGTCAAAGTATATTTAACATTTGGGGAATATGATGCATTTAGTTGTTTACATGTATGAATATAAAAGATACTATGTATTTTTAAAACAAATAGTTCCAGACAATTCATTGCCCTCTGTTTGTTTGCTGGATATTCAAACTGGAATTTTTGTTTGTATTTTGGGGTATATAAGAGTATTGTCTGTGTCGTAATGCTATGAACAAAATAATAAAATAATGCGGGCGTACATACATGTATACAAGCGTGCGTGGGTAAAGCCGGAAGTGCGTACTGGGCGCTTTCAAAAAATGACAGCGCGTCCAGATTGTTTAATCGTGAAATCATCAGGCACATGCAAGCATAGTTGTTCATCTGCATTTCATGCATCTGGATGCAGCTCTGCGAACAACAACAAAACATGCTCGCTTGAAATAGCCTGAATTTTGTCCATAGCATTATGACAATGTGTATAGCATTGGAGTAGAATTTTGTTTGCCCAATTGGGAGGAGTCAGGTGAAAATTAAAGGCACACCTGAGTAATAAGTAATAAAGCTTTAATTAGCCAGCAAAGTTATGTACTAATAAATATGATACACCTAACACAAAATGTTTCTAATCAGGTTCCATTATGTTACTAAATTCAGGATAGTGACATATGCAGTAATGGAAATACCCACATGACTGTTAACCCAGGGTAGATGATTATGCGTATCACAGCTCTATTCATAATATTGTGTGTATACTGATCATAATAGTAGTATTTCTTTATTCTGTAATGTTTAAAAGGGGTCAAAATCATGTCCTGGCCAGTTCACACCTCGCTAGATCAGTGGTTCAGAGACATGCTTTGAAATGCAAAGGTCCATGGTTCGATTCCCACTTTTTCAACTGATTTATTTCCTTTTGTAAAAGTTAGGGTTAGAAAAATATTCTAAGTCCACAAAGTGTGTAGTTCCTACCTAGACAACCCCGGGAGGGTAGACAGTCATGTGGGTATTTCCATTGCTGCATATCTGTATCTACTGTACTAACTATGGCTTTATTAAAAATCTTAAACAAACACTTTTTTAGAAAATGTCCTACTCAAAAATGGACACGTCATTCATAAAGAATGATTTGATGATTTTTAAGTAACGATCCTTCAATCAACAAGACATGAGGTGATTTTTACCTAAATCAGATTATCAATGGGATTTCATTGCTTAGTGTACACCAAGGATAATGCGTGTGCACATCAATAATGCGTGTGTATGTTGTAACTTTATTCCCCTCAAAGTATTTATGTGAAACCTTTGCTTTCAATTTATTTTTTCTCAAAATTGGCACAAAGTTTCTAAGTCGGAATACTTATGACTAGGCTGATTCATTATAGCGTACTCATAGTTAACACAATTTATCCTCTATGTTTGGCTTCTCCCAATAGCGCACAGTGTAAAATACAAAACAAACCCCATTGAAATTTTATTTCCTAAAAATAAATTATCATCTCTCGTTGATTTCACAAACATAACTCCAAACTTATCAAATATATGTTATGAATGAGGTGTACATAATTTGGAGTAAGTGTTCTGGGAGAATTGTTAAGATGACCCATAGTTTTTTATATTAATTGATATTATATAGCACCTGGCCAGGAACATTTTGTGTTGGTGGTATCAATTTTTGTTAATTTTTTTTATGAATACATAAAATATTATTTTATTTAAAACAAGTTGTCTTTTTGTAACAAGTGCAATAATCAAATTAAATACACATTGATGAGAATCTATCATGCTTTTTGCTGCTTTTTTCATTGGACTATGTCTTAAATTGAGGGATAACATGTTTCTTATCAGTTGTAAGTTACCATTTTTTGTGTTAACCAATCAATATGCATTATAAAATAGTTTATATAAACTTGGTGACCATAATCTTTGGGTAAATAAGGGATTTGAGATACTCATAGGGTGTACACAGATTGACCTCTAATTGCCCCTGCATGACCTTTGACCCATTTTGTCAAAACTTTAAACTACACTTATTGCTGTTAAGAGCTCATATGAAATAAAGTCGGATTTCAATCTGAGCCAAACTTGGTGACAATAAACTTTGGGTAAGGGGACTTGAGATGCTCATGGAGTGTACCAAGATTGACCTCTAATAACCCCTACATGACCTTTGACCCCATTTTGTCAAAACTTTCAACTACACTTATTCCTGTTTAATAAGGCTCTCATATGAAATAAAGTCAGATTTCAATCTGAGCCAAACTTGGTGACAATAAACTTTAGGTAAGGGGATTTGAGATGCTCACGGAATGTACAAAGATTGACCTCTAATAACCCCTACATGACCTTTGACCCCATTTTTTCAAAACTTTAAACTACACTTATTGCTGTTAAGGGCTCATATGAAATAAAGTCGGATTTCAATCTGAGCCAAACTTGGTGACAATAAACTTTGGGTAAGGGGACTTGAGATGCTCACGGAGTGTTCCAAGATTGACCTCTAATAACCCTACATGACCTTTGACCCCATTTTGTCAAAACTTTCAACTACACTTATTCCTGTTTAGGGCTCTCATATGAAATAAAGTCAGATTTCAATCTGAGCCAAACTTGGTGACAATAAACTTTAGGTAAGGGGATTTGAGATGCTCACGGAATGTACAAAGATTGACCTCTAATAACCCCTACATGACCTTTTACCCATTTTTCAATACTTTAAAGTAAACTGCATAAATGTATTGTTTAGGGCTCTCATATGTACAGTTAGGCTTCAATCTCATCAGCCAAACTTGGTGACAATACTCTTTGGGTAAGGGAACTTGAGATGCTCATTGGGTGTAACTAGAACTAGAACTGGTACTATTGTACCCATTTACCGATAACTTCGTACTTGGTTGTGAATCTCCCAGCCAGGGCCGGATTTGCATTTAATTGAGTCTTGACTTGAGTATTTTTAATAGATTTTATATATTTTTTCTTCAAAAATAAATATTCGGAGATTGAAGAGATATATTCTTTGGAGAACCTTCAGTCTGAATAACCAAACTCCTTAAATATAAAATGAATGGTTGTATGTTTGTTTCGTGCTTAAGGATCCTTTTTGGTTCTTTAGGAAGCCTCTAAGTGTCTTAGGGTATGATAAGGATAAGTGATGAGCTACAGTGCATTCATACTTGATAATCACATGGGGTCTTGCTTGAGTGCACCAGCCCTTTAATCACAAAGTCAACACAATAAGTATACTAGCAACTAGCAACGTGCATTATCAACCAAAGGCAGGGTTGCACAAAGTGCGGGAGCAGGGAGCACCGCTCCCGGGAAATAATGAGCAGAATTGGGGAATTAATGGCAAGTGGAAAAAGAAAAAGTATTGGGGAAAAGGGTGAAAAAAGATGAAGAGAAAAAAATGCAAACTTTGGGTTATGAGCTGTGGTTGCAGGCATACTAACGTGTTTATTGTTTTATTGCTTTTCCCCAGTGGCGACGCTACAGGGGCAAGGGGAGGGCATTTCCCCAAAAGATATCTTTGTGCCCCCACCCCCTCAAAAAATTCTATTTAGTTAAAATTAGAAAAAAAATTGACAATTTTAGCATATAAAGGCAATTTTTTTTGTGCTTTGCGCAGATTTTCCTACTTAATTATACAAAATGTCACCATTTTAGCGTAAATTGCCACAAAAAATGCGCGCGCTTCACGCAAATCTTTTTTTTCTTCATGCCCCCCCTAACAAAAATTCTAATCCAATATTGTAATCTGATTTTTATCAAACCTGTAAGTATAGGTGGGGAAATGTTTAGCTCAAAACCTTGCTCCTGGAGAAGAAACAACTTTGTGGAACCCTGACCAAAGGGTTCTAATAATCACAGTTGAACACTGATTATGTTGACCTTGCACGATTCAGATGTCTAGCAGTGCATTCGTAGATATTATTAAATCAGATAAAAAAAACCAAAAAAGGTCGGTCGGGCCCGTACAATAGGGTTTCTCGTCGCCTAAGAAATGTCTATGAACTAACCGATAACTGCTCAGATAGAGACAAATGATGGGTAGGATAGAATGAGCATTATTCTATGGGAGAAAAAAATGTACGTTCATGACGAACAATAGGGATATTTTTATTTTTATTGTGGCAGTATTGTTGAAAATATCGCCATCGGGATATGTCTTTGCGTATAGACGCCTTGCATCGATTTAAGTCATTCACCGGAATCATGACCTATAATTGCAGTCTACAGTTTAAACCTGCCCATATTCTTTTAATTGACGCGGGATCTATGAAAGTGACTGTAAACTTGCTTGAATGAAATGGGATTTTAGCGCCTTATAGTTTTGGTGAATCACTCTAAATCAAAATACCTAATGATGGGTAAAATCAGAATTGTTAAAAAAAACACCGTTTTTTATAGTGGCATAGTAGGCTACTAGGCGAAAATCATTCAAACTTCTTTTAGCCAGGCATTTTGGGCCCATAAAGCTCGAATTTCAAATCGTCAAATGCCTCTTCCTTGGAACTGCCTCTTCTTTGGTACTGCCTCTTCCTTGGTGCTGCCTCCTCCTTGATACTGTCTCTTCCTTGGCACTGCCTCTTCCTTGGTGCTGCCTCTTCCTTGGTGCTGCCTCTTCCTTGGTGCTTTCTCTTCCTTGGTGCTGTCTCTTCCTTGGTACTGCCTCTTCCTTGGTGCTGCCTCTACCTTGGTGCTGCCTCGTCCTTGGTGCTGCCTCGTCCTTGCTGATGCCTCTTCCCTGGTGCTGCCCTTTCCTTGCTGATGCCTCTTCCTTGGTGCTGCCTCCTCCTTGATACTGCCTCTTCCTTGGTACTGCCTCTTCCTTGGTACTGCCTCTTTCTTGGTACTGCCTCTTCCTTGGTGCTGCCTCTTCCTTGGTGCTGCCTCCTCCTTGATACTGTCTCTTCCTTGGCACTGCCTCTTCCTTGGTGCTGCCTCTTCCTTGGTGCTGCCTCTTCCTTGGTGCTGCCTCTTCCTTGGTGCTGCCTCTTCCTTGGTGCTGCCTCTTCCTTGGTGCTGCCTCTTCCTTGGTGCTGCCTCTTCCTTGGTGCTGCCTCTTCCTTGGTGCTGCCTCTTCCTTGGTGCTGCCTCTTCCTTGGTGCTTTCTCTTCCTTGGTGCTGTCTCTTCCTTGGTACTGCCTCTTCCTTGGTGCTGCCTCTACCTTGGTGCTGCCTCGTCCTTGGTGCTGCCTCGTCCTTGGTGCTGCCTCGTCCTTGGTGCTGCCTCGTCCTTGCTGATGCCTCTTCCCTGGTGCTGCCTTTTCCTTGCTGATGCCTCTTCCTTGGTGCTGCCTCCTCCTTGATACTGCCTCTTCCTTGTTACTGCCTCTTCCTTGGTACTGCCTCTTCCTTGGTGCTGCCTCTTCCTTGGTACTGCCTCTTTCTTGGTACTGCCTCTTCCTTGGTGATGCCTCTTCCTTGGTGATGCCTCTTCCTTGGTGCTGCCTCTTCCTTGGTGCTGCCTCCTCCTTGGTGCTGTCTCGTCCTTGGTGCTGTCTCTTTCTTGGTACTGCCTCTTTCTTGGTGCTGCCTCTTCCTTGGTACTGCCTCTTCCTTGGTGCTGCCTCTTCCTTGGTGATGCCTCTTCCTTGGTGCTGCCTCTTCCTTGGTGATGCCTCTTCCTTGGTGCTGCCTCTTCCTTGGTGATGCCTCTTCCTTGGTGCTGCCTCCTCCTTGGTGCTGTCTCGTCCTTGGTGCTGCCTCTTCCTTGGTGCTGCCTCTCCCTTGGTACTGCCTCTTTCTTGGTGCTTCCTCTTCCTTGGTGCTGCCTCTTTCTTGGTACTGCCTCTTCCTTGGTGATGCCTCTTCCTTGGTACTGCCTCTTCCTTGGTGCTGCCTCTTCCGTGGTGATGCCTCTTCCTTGGTGCTCCCTCTTCCGTGGTGATGCCTCTTCCTTGGTGCTCCCTCTTCCGTGGTGATGCCTCTTCCTCGGTGCTCCCTCTTCCGTGGTGATGCCTCTTCCTTGGTGCTCCCTCTTCCGTGGTGATGCCTCTTCCTTGGTGCTCCCTCTTCCGTGGTGATGCCTCTTCCTTGGTGCTCCCTCTTCCGTGGTGATGCCTCTTCCTTGGTGCTCCCTCTTCCGTGGTGCTCCCTCTTCCTTGGTGCTCCCTCTTCCGTGGTGATGCCTCTTCCGTGGTGATGCCTCTTCCTTGGTGCTGCCTCTTCCTTGATGTTGTCGCGTCCTTGGTGCTGTCTCTTCCTTGGTACTGCCTCTTCCTTGGTGCTGCCTCTACCTTGGTGATGCCTCTTCCTTGGTGCTGCCTCTATTGCATCATTTGTTCATAATGGGCACCAAATAGCCAATTTGGAGACAATGCACCTTGGTGATGCCTCTTCCTTGGTGCTGCCTCTTCCTTGGTGATGCCTCCTCCTTGATACTGCCTCTTCCTTGGTACTGGCTCTTCCTTGGTGCTGCCTCTTCCTTGGTGATGCCTCTTCCTTGGTGCTGCCTCTTCCTTGGTGATGCCTCTTCCTTGATGCTGCCTCCTCCTTTGTGCTGTCTCTTCCTTTGTGCTGTCTCTTCCTTGGTACTGCCTCTTCCTTGGTGCTGCCTCTTCCTTGGTGCTGCCTCTTCCTTGGTGCTGTCTCTTCCTTGGTACTGCCTCTTCCTTGGTGCTACCTCTTCCTTGGTACTGCCTCTTCCTTGCTGATGCCTCGTCCTTGGTGCTACCTCTTCCTTGCTGATGCCTCCTCCTTGATACTGCCTCTTCCTTGGTACTGCCTTTTCCTTGGTGCTGTCTCTTCCTTGGTGCTGCCTCTTACTTGGTGCTGCCTCTTCTTTGGTTCTGCATTTTCCTTGGTGTGGCCTCTTCCTTGGTACTGCCAATTAAAAAAGCATTGAAAGTATATGGTCAAAATGACTTTTTGAATATTTCAACTTAAAACAGTATGCAGATTAGATCCAGATCAGATAATCTGGTGGATGCTATATATTGTTGAACTCTGTGAAAATCCAAAGTTGATTGGAACATCACAATTTTAATGATTTCATACTGCCGAATATCGTTACAATTTCGAGCTTGAGTGTATAAAATCATGAATTTCATAATTCGGAATTAACCGAATTCGTTATTACATTAAAACGGTTGTTTGTTGTGCGCCCCTTGAACATGTTGAAATGTGATTTTGCCTTGCATGACACAATCGACCGCCGTCCATTCCCAAAACGTGTTGCAGAAAATATATCATTTATTTTGGAGCACCCTGCCTACATGTAGTAAAGGAGTCCGATTTCCATTAGGCTATTTTAAACATGGGGAATTCCCAGCTATATTTCCCAAATGACGCAAGCCGCCCCCGCCAATACCAGGCTACTGGTGCCGACCAGTGGCTCCATTCTTTTAATTTAATTTACTGTTCAAAAACCCTTCACGGACATCAGCGAATCGCACTCGCTGGTAGCACATACCAACAATACACACAACCTGTACTGAATCTGAACGGACGCTGACACATAAATCAGTCCTATATCGTAACATTAAACCGATATTAAACTGATGGCATTTTGAAATACATTTATTTAATAAAGCTATGGGTTGATTCGGAAAGGGCCAACATGGTGATCTCTAGTAACAAGTTTGCTTAATAAAAGGTAAGTACCGTACATTTTTTTCAAATCTTTAAGATTGCGTGACTTCGTCCGATATGACATGAAAACATTGTAATAGTTATATTAATCTCTCTTTATCAACGTGTGTCGGAACACCGTCTCTACACAAGGTGACTTACAGCGAGCTACTTAACGTGTAATAAAATCATAATGCTAAAATCATAGCGCCAACTAAACAGTCAAATTTAGCAAATTATATAGTTAGCTGTGATTTCAGATATTGTTCTTCGGCACAGAATTCACATAAAGACCGTGACAAAATAAACACGTAGCAAATTAAAATGGTGTGTTTCCTTCATAAAGGGGTCACGAAAATAAGTGTCTTATAGTGTATAAGAAAAAAAATACTGTGTACTATGATGTAGGTAATTGCTTGTTACTGCGTGTTAAGAATAGTATTACTATTATACTTGTTGTATTAGTATTATAAATATAGTATTATTATTATTATTGATACTATTAGTACATCAGGGGCTAGGACATTGGGGATTATGTGGCAAGCTCATGATCCATTCTATAGTATCATTGTTACTGTGTCTTATGAAAAGTGTTTATATAATTAGGGGTTCAATAAGGTTTCGTCGTTATTTATCTTGAATCGACAACGGTATGACGGGTTTATTTTGCGAGGGCAGCTTCCCCGAGCAAAATAAACCCGTCTTACCGTTGTCGATTCAAGATAAACAACGACGAAGACCTTGTTGAACCCCGTTCAACAACGACCAAACATATTTACATCATTTATATGTTAATAGCGTTTTGGATAATTGATGAAAACAAGTAAAAAACGTGTTTTAATAGGCTTAATTTGACATAAAAAATAGCTGCTCTTTAAAAAACGGGGACAAATGTTTACGGTTTATTATAATTAGGCCCTTATTTGGACATCGTCCGTTCCCTGTAAATGGGCGAGGGAACTTCTGAATGGGCTGGGTTACAAAAGGTAAACATTAGAGAAGACAAATTATTTAATTGAGTAATTGTAAGATTTAAAATATTTTGTAAATAGCATTTTATTCACACACCACCTTTAACATTCAGAGAAAAATTAGATCAAGAATGCGTTTAATTTACATAACACATTTTGATACATGTTTATAGAATATTTGTATCAAATCAAAACACACCCCTCCATTTCAATAGTGGTACGGTCCATTGGATGAAAGGGATGTCATTTTACCGCGCGATGATGCAAAATGGCGATTCTCTTGTGCTGGGTAGCGATCGTTCGGTCTAAAATTGTGGCTTTAGGAGTGAGCCGTGACATATGGTCCTCGCCAAAAATATTTTCCTCAGGGATATAGCTACATTTTGGTATTATACAGGGTGTATCAAAAAAAACGCAACACTTTTTGTCGCGAGCTCTCCGATTACGGCAAATCACAAATCACTCTGAAATTTATATATTCTGTTAGGTGTACTTATTGGCTATCACATAGTCAAATTACAGCGATATCGATTATTGATTCGCTGAGATATCAACGATACACGTAGACAAGTGCAAAACACGTTTTACATCGTTTATCCTGTATGCCTGATTTTCTTGCCAGGTGAATATTAGCAAGACACTTTAATAACTCATTGTACTTAAATAATTGGAATCAAACTCATCATTCTGAGAAGAAAATGTCATGTTAAAGGTATCAATTTTCTGGCTATTACAGTATCATATCAATATTAATTAAATCTGGCAATAAATTAGTTGATAGTTAATGACACAACTTGAAAATCCAGATTACAAAGTCTGTTTGCAAATCCTCTCTCTTTTTCTCTCGTTAATGTCATAAATAAAACAGTATGGCACATTATTCAAAAGATACACAAATGGAATATTCCAGTGAAGGTAGTAATTGTCTTGTATGAATCAGTCATTGTTAGTCTGTTGTGAATGGGAATGGGACATTATGGTGCTCCTCGACCCTCAAAATGCTGTCCTTGTTTTAAGATACATCGATTATGAACTTTAATTTATGAAAGAACGTACCATAGACTTGTGGCGATCATAGCAATCGGTGGTTCAGAACTTAAAAAGGGTGATTGACGTATTCAAATGATCGAATGATTATCAGATTACACGATTCAATGATTTTATGTACCACCTTACTGAAACAAAGGAAATTAAGATAAACCATTCCAGACATTAAGGTTACATAGTTATTAAACTTTTAACCCATAACACTAATCGGACAGGAAAATCCAAGTTTTTAGAACGAACGATGTAAAACGTGTTTTGCACTTCTTTACTTATACCTTTAATATCTCAGCGAATAAATATTTGATATCGTTGTAATTTAACTATGTGATAGCCAATAAGTAGACCTAACAGAATATATAAGTTTTAGAGTGATTTGTTTTTTACTGTGACCGTTCAGCTCTCGAAAAAAAGTGTTGCGTTCTTTTTGATACACGCTGTATATAAAGCTGTTTGCTAACTTTAACGATTGCATGGCGAAATGCATTTACACGCCGAAAAAACGGGCGAAAAAATGAACACATTTTGCGAACATTTTTTGTTTGTTTACAATTTTGCATCGATGCATAATGTATTATGGTTTCCAAATAAGGTTCGCCATCCTAGTAATTTGCATATGAACAGTGGGTTTATCTCAAATCGGCAACGCTTATGTTACTGTACTTGGGGCTTCTGTGGCAACCCCCGATCCATTCTACATAGTGTTGGTAACTGTGTCTTATGAAAAGTATTACTATATTATTATTAGTACTATAATTAGTACATCTGGGGTTTGGGGCACTGGGGATTCTGTGGCAACCCCGATCCATTCTAAACAGTGTTGGTATATTGTGTCTTATGAATAGTATTACTATATTATTATTAACTATTATTAGTACATCTGGGGCTGGGGCATTGGGGCTTCTGTGGCAAGCTCGCGTTTCCTATATAGGGTTGGTCCTGTGTCCTATGACTAGTATTACTATATATTATTATTAATACTATTATAAGTACATCTGGGGCTTGCCAAAAAGTACTAATAATAGTAATAATAAAATATAGCAATACTAGTCATAGGTCACAGGACCAACCCTATGGATAATGAAACACGAGCTTGTCACAGAAGCCCCAATGCCCCAGCCCCAGATGTACTAATAGCATATCATATATTTTTATGCACTGGTCATAACGCTGTGTTTCATGCCTTGCAATCTTCAGGTGACTGAGGCCTATATACCAAACACATTATAATAATAATAATAATAATATATAGTATAGTAATACTAGTTATAGGACACAGGACCAACCCTATGTAGAATGAATCACGAACTTGCCACAGAATCCACAATAGTATCTAATAATACATTACTAATAATATACAGTAATACTATTCATAAAACACAGTACCAACACTATGTAGAATGGATCGGGGGTTATAGTAATATTTAAGGACACTTTAATTTTTTTTTAATATAGGCTTGTTGTGCGTGTTCTCTGCCCTATCTGTTTTGCTATTTTCGTGATCCTTACATACATGGAGTAATTGCTTTTGCTAAATAAGTTCAAGCATTTACTGACTCTAACAATTTTGTCGTACTTCCATGCTCTGACTATTGCAATTGCTTGAGGTTCTTTATATAAAAGGGCTAGTAGTAAATATTATAGTTGTTATTTATTCCGCCCGTTGATTAGGCTACGCGCCTCAGCATGTACAGGGTGAGTTAAAAAAAAAGTGTACTCAAAAGTAAAATAAATATTTGAAATATTTCTTACCAAAATATGAAGGCAACCAATGCTTGAATCAATAGCTGCATTTATTTACAGTTATCAGCAAAAAGAATCACAACATTTCATGGTACCGTTATCCAGTTTTTCAACTATTTTGGTAAAGTTAATGCATTTTGAAACCGAACAAAATAATTGAGTATTGTACTCTATGACGCATGATATTTATGATTAAGTGGCTACGTGATGAGACACAATAGCTAATTAATAAGACAAAACAAACTTGCTCGGATATTATTGTCGTACATTAAATGCAAAATAATGATAAACAATGTCATTATTTCGTGAATTCAGCAGAGCAAAGATAAAATCAGACTTTTGTGATGATCGGATTAGAGCGTGAGCCACTGTTCAATAGAGAAATTCAAATGAGCTTGTTAGAGAAATATCACAAATGTTGTTCTGTTTATTTAAATGTATAAAACATGTTTTTCTCTACCAATTTTAACCAACTAAAATTCTTTTGAAAGCTAATGAGACAGCCTCTCTGCCAGAATAAATAATTTGAGAAATTTTTAGAAATAAAATCCCAAAGTTGAGAACACTTTTTGACTCACCCTGTATGTAGCAATGGATGGGACTCTAGCCACCTGTTGGGTTTTAGGCTCAATGGCAGCGGAAGCATACTCATTTATAGGGCGGGGCGGGAACAGCTTGGAAATAATCTATATAACAAATATTTTAGATGGATTAAACCCATTCCGTCCTTATCCTTAATGCATCTAACGGTAGAAATGAAGATACAGGGTGTCCCAAAAGTCTATGCACGATTTTGAAGCTTTATATTTCACAAAATATAAGTCGTATTGAAAATATGAATACATATTTAGAAAGAGGAGATGTGGGAAATAATTTTGATACCAAACATTGGAGTAACATCTGTTTGTAATGCCACCCTAGAAGTAAAATATGTGTTACTGCAAAAATGTAATTTTATACTTCGGAGGAATAAAGTTCATAAATCCATACCTATTGAGATTAACAAAAATACGGGTAGAGTTGGTTACACGGAAAGTGATCCGTCAATTGTAATATTTAAAATTTTACATTACAGTGATATCATCATAATAACTAACTATATCACACATAATTTTCGTTTCTATAGTGAAATATAATTTAAATGTTTTCCATGTATACAGAGACGTGTGCTAATGCAAAAACACAGACCTAAGCAATTAAATAACGTAACAGAAAAGTGAACACACACATCACACAGCTGTCATGTTAAAATTTAAACTTAGCGGATTATTTTAATGCTGCTTGAAGGCCTCATCAAAGGTTGTTTTACCCATTTAGAATATGTTCCTGTGTTCAAAAATGTATCCACTTCAGAATGGATATTCTTCCTGGTGCTCGTTTCACTTTGAAATGTTTTCTGAACTTTTGTTGAGTAAGTTGAACTGAATGTGTTTCAGCGTAAACCATACAATTTGTATTCGCTTATCTATGCTGTAAACCATCTTGAATGAAGACTTTTGCTGTGCAATGTTGTCTACTACGCTTATTTATGTTGTGAGTGATTGAGTTTGGTATTAAATAACATATGTTGCAAGGTAAGCAGTGAACTGTGACTAATGCGCAACGTTGTTTTCATACCGTTAATTTATGCGCACCTTTAGCAACAATGTGTGGTCTGGCACACGGCCAATGACTTTCAACCAGTTTTATAATGTTGTGGGTTCACCAATAGGGTTGTGTTTGGTATCAAATTAATTTCCCAAATCTCGTCTATCAAAATATGGTTAAACTTATACCATATGATTTATATTTTATGAGATATGACTCTTCAAAAACGTGCATAGGCTTTTGGGACACCCTGTAGTAGACCCCGACTTCGCTCCTCTTCTGATGCTACCAGGCTTTTTGTGCCTCGATCTAAACGTCAAGCTGGTGATAATTCTTTTCATGTATGTGGCCCGACTTTGGAATCAGCTCCCGGTCAGCATAAGAGAGGCGACGTCCGTCTGTATCTTCAAACACCGGTTAAAAACTCATTTGTTGCCAAAGTACTGATTTTGTTTTGTTTTTTGTCTCTGCATGACTTGTGTATATATTTTCTTTGTATTTTTCTTGTATATAATGCTGTTTGATATTGTTAAGTGCTGTTTTCTTTGTAGAGCGCTATATAAATGCTTGTTTATTATTATTATCAATCGCATGGATAACCAAGTCAATCTTGGAGATTTCCTGAATTAATGCGAAAAGTAATCAGGTACATTTTGATTAATTTTGAATAACATTTGATCCTAATTGCCCATAAGTCTTGGTTTGAAGCCAATTTAAATATCCTGGCATGGGCTTTTGAGGTTGGTGGACCTTTTAGATAATTATTTAAAATGGTTAGAGCTCCGTTATTAAGTGTGAAATCATCGAAAGAGAATAAGTACATGAATTTAATAGACCCCTGGTCTTTCCGGGATTGCCAACGCAACATTGCAATATTGTTTATGATTGCATAGATCATGAATCTGTGATACAATACAATCCAAGAATCACATTGCATGCACAGCAGCAATGTACAATCCATACCCAATGTACATGTACAATGTATTTTGTGCACGTCACACAAACCTGTAGCTGTATCAAAACTACATTACATGTAGTACTGCAAGTAAGGTTCAATAATCATGGTAAATGACCTTGATATTGATGAACCATACCGTAAATCTAGTCTTTGTCAAAGACTCGGTTTGTATTTTTTATTTAATTTGTTAAACATATTTAACAATCCAATCATTCATCATATATGGCTATACTTGAGGCAAACAATGAAATTATTACTGATCTCGATAACAAAAAATTCTCATTAGGTATCTTCTTGGACCTCTCCAAGGCATTTGACACAATAAATCATGATATTCTATAGGTTTTCCCGATCAATTTAGAAATTGAAGCATTCTATTTAGTATTTACGTAGTTTCAATTCGCGCTAAATTGATTGAACGTTTTAGAATGAATGTCAATTTCCAAATAAAAGCATTCTATTTAGTAATATCCGCATTCAACCAAGACATGCGCTCATGTCAGTTCGCAATATAAGCAATCAATGTAATGTTTTTGTCACGCTTTTAAATATTACTGCAATCAAATTCGCAAGCGATCGCGGTACGTGTCAACTCGTGCATTCGAATTCATTTATATGCAAACAATTACCCGATAAATGCATTCTATTAGCAATACTAAACGATCTATATATGCTTATTATTCGTATCATTATTCGTCAAACGAAAACCAAAAAGCGCCAACACAGTGATGAAAATCCCTAAAGACCTTATTAAACATATCCACAAATTAACGATATGTAATAAATATACAATTATGTATAAAATGTATGTGAGAAAAGAGAAGAGAAAGATGAAAGATAGGCGTAAATGTTTACATTGGTGTAACCAATAATGGCTACACTTTTAAAATCAGAACAGCAAAATATGATGGAAATGTTATAAAGAGCATTTTCATAGACACATAATGCATTAAGTCCATATAGATAGCGGAACCTGGTGGAGGGGATCCCTAAATTTCATGGCCCCTCTGCACCCCTCACCTAAAAAACGCCAAGTACCACATAGAACATTTTGATTAAAATGTTTGCATCCCTCCTAAATGGTCTCCGCCCCTCCGCGACTAATCGTTGATGATTCCGCCACCAACAATTTTTATAAGCAGGATAGGCATGATAGGCCTCAAATTGACTTTCCTTGAATGTCACCCATTGACTGTTAGACCGTATTCAATTTTAAAGACATTTTTGTATGCGTCTTATATCCAGTCAATTCCTCCTGAGAGGAAAACATTCGCCCCCCCCCCCCCCCCTTCTTTCCGGATCAGCCTTATACGTCTCAATAACCATTTTACTCTTTTTACAATGAATCAAAATGTTCCCGAACCCTTCCTCAACTCTTGGCCTCTTTTCTGTGAAAGCCTAAGACAAATGCGGTTTAATTGAACCAGGGACAGTCGACTGTCCCTGATTGAACACATCGGCTTTTAATAGAATCTACAAAATATTAAATTGATTGCGTATAAATGAAAATGAAAATGTAATTATGACCATTAAACCTTGTGCACGTACTCACAAGCGAATTTGAATGCGTCAAAATGAAATTAAATACTTGAAAATGAAAATGATCGATGTTAAAATGAAATAAAATTCACGTAAATGAAATTGAATGCTGTTATAAGGAAATAGAAATATACGTTTAGATAATCATTCAATTTAGCGCGAATTTGAATACTGGAAAGCTAATTTGGTTGATAACATTTTCAAATTGGCCGGGAAAACCTATATTATCGAAACTTAACCACTATGGTGTCCGTGGGAAGGCCTTGGACTGGTTCAGAAATTACCTAACCAACAGATCTCAATTTACTATCTTCGACCGCCATTTTTCGTCTAATTTAGATTTATCCGGCGGAGTTCCACAAGGCTCGATCTTAGGTCCCCTCCTGTTTATTATTTACATAAATGATATTGTTTTTTCAAGTAATTTCTTTAAATTTGTAATCTTTGCCGATGATACAAACTTACTTGCCTCTCATAGCAACATGACCGATCTTATCAACACTGCAAATGTTGAGCTCACCAAAATATCTACCTGGCTACACTCTTAGAAGGTCAGGATCAAATATGAGACGAAAAGGATCAATTTTGATCCAGAAGCGGTATCACATATGAGCTTACCCTTTCCGGATCAAAGTGATCCGACAAGCAGGATCAAAAAGTTTGATCCGAAATGGGATCAAATATTTCTGTCAAATGATATTGAAACGGATCAAAATAATGATCCTTAATCGGATGTACCTGTAGCTTATGATCCTACTCCAGGATCAAACTGAATCAAAGAAAAAGTGAAAACATAGGGGGTCGTCGGGTGACAGATTGTAAAAACAAGCATGCATGCAAGGGTCTTTCGGTGACACCGGGCCAAAAAAGGGGGGTATTTTTGATGGAGCCTGGTGTGAAACCTAATATTGATTGAGTGCCCCCACCCCCGGGTGCACACTGCAGACTATAATATCGAGTGCAGTAAGCTTACTACATCGTGTAGGCCTAGTACATCGCAGTGATCGTGACATTTTGTGAGGAGCATTTTGACCGAAAATCGTACTGATGGCACTGGTCAGGTACAAGAAATTTGTTCACAAGAATAGAGCATGTTCAAACATAAAAAATAAAACTACTTTACCGACAAAATCATGTAACATTTTACAGATTAGACTGGATAACTTACCGCGGTATTTCACCCTTGTTTCAACTGTGGCGACCGAATTCAAAAGATCGTCTGCTTGTCGTCTATCGGTTTGCGAAAGAGTGACGTCAGTCACTCATTGACCAATGAACTGTTTCATCGAATTGATCCGGAAATCAGATCAAAGTTGATCAAGGTGAATTTGATCCGTTTGTTGATATCTATCTGGAAACGGATCAAAACGATCCGAAAACTGATCAAAACGATCCGAAAATGATCCTTAAAGGATCAAAACAAAGTGAGCCGGAAATCTACTCATGTATTTGATCCTGACCTTCTAAGAGTGTAGATGCTAATAAATTATCCCTAAATGTTGATAAAACTACATTTATGCATTTTAAAAACAGGTATGATACACGAATTCATAATTATAATGGCATAACAATAAATAATATTCCAATTGTTAAAGTTTCGAGCACAAAATTTATAGGTGTTATTCTTGACGAATCACTAAATTGGCAACGTCATAATACTCATATTACAAATATGGTCTCAAAATACTCGGGAATCCTTTTCCGCTTAAAACACACATTGTCACCTCACATCTTATTTTCGCTCTATACAAGCCTCGTCCTTCCTCACCTTCATTATTGCAACATCATATGGGCTGATTCTAACAACTGCAACCTCAATTCAATTCATGTGAAACAAAAGAAAATCATTCGTCTTTGTTCAAATTCACATTACTTAGCTCATTCTACCCCTTTGTTTGCAAAATTGAAAACCCTCACTATTTATGACATTCATAGGCTACAGAAGGCTATTTTTATGTATAAATTTGCAAATAACATGTTACCTGATTTATTTTCTCATTACTTTAATAAATCAGATGTCTTCCACTCCTATGGAACAAGGTTTTCACATCTTTATAGACCCCCAACATTTAGAACTGATCTTGCTAGACATACTATTAGAAGACAGGGACCATTGGAGTGGAATGACATTAATGATGATATTCGACACTGTAAATCAGTCAGAAGTTTTAACAATAGATATAAAAAATATTTACTATCGTTTTATTCATGAGGTCATAACTAAGGAACTTCATTCCTAATATATGTATAATTATACCGGTACTTATATAAATCCGTATTCTATCGCCTTGATGTCTTACATAATCATTATTCACAGATGTACATTATAATCGTTACTGATCTGTTATTGTAATTTTGTTCATGCCGTTGCCAACATACACCCGAGTTCTTTGCATTATAGCTAATGATTTTATTTAGGTGGCCAGTACTTACCGAGCTCTGCTCTGATTTGGTCAACCTACCATAGTAAACTGCTCACAAAAAGTATTGAAACACTTAGAAATGATCCAATATATAACGGCTCGAAAAGGTATGCATTAATCGAAGCAAATAATCAAGTACATAATTTCGTTCTGCGTATTTTGACACCTCGATCGTTGAGATACGATGTTGCGGAGCGGAGTTATTGTCATTTCAATGATCGTGAGTCCAGTTTCAAAAGTGACACTCATCCCTATTGAAAAACACGAATCTGATCATTCTAAACAGTAATGCAAACATCTTTCTATAGGATGATTGTCACTTTTGAAACTGGACCCACGACCATTGAAATGACAATAACTCCGCTCCGCAATATCGTATCTCATCGATCGAGGTGTCAAAATACGCAGAACAAAATTATGCACTTGGTTATTTGCTCCGATTAATGCATACCCTTTCGAGTCGTTATATATTGGATCATTTCTAAGTGTTTTGATACTTGTTGTGAGCAGTTTATATTAATTGTATTGTCATTATTATGTATCTCATTTGTGGAAAATAAACTGAACTGAACTGAAATTGTTAACTGCAGGCAGTATATTCCCCGGAGTATACATCCGCATGATCCGTGATGACAAGATCATGTTACAAAATCTAGTGTGCAACATGCATTGACTAGGCTAGGCTTATTAGTTAATCATTATTTTATGGAAAATGTGAACATTCATTTACTACATGTAGCACTAGGCTCGTGCCTCCCCAATGGACCTACGGCACATATTCTCCTGGTCACAGTCCGACATACGCGGGCGCTACTTTAACTGCGCGCGAATTCTTGAAAACTCACAAAATACCGCTAACCAATCAGAGCCGTGAGGTCGAGCTTACGTAGTGCGCACCACGGATGACCGTTGCACCGTTTTGGGGTGAGGTTGAACTCGCGTACTTTACGACCTTTTCCCTACCTGTGGGAATAATAACAATATGACAGTGAAGTGACAGCTGTTCATAAAAACTGACCGATCTCCATCCAGATCAGCTTTGGGTGGCCTGTTAGATGGTCATCCAGAATTGAAATTGAAATTGATATATTATTGAGTACCATCCCTGAGCATGTGTGTGGGAAACTGAATGTTAATTTGTCATGTTTGAGGGCCTATGGGGTTAATCATTTGTAGTAGTTATACTATTGCTGCTGCATTTGGTCGCATCTCGGTACGCTCGCAATTAGTGCTACTATACTATACTGGCGACTTTGGTGAACAAACAGAATAATGTTTGAAAGGGATTATATTTTTGGATGGTTACTTTCAGAAAAGTATTTCATTGCTCAGAATACAAAGTAAAGCATATCATTTACTGATGTGTGTTTCTTTGTGTAGTATTTTCCTGACACCACCCGTCTGTGGACTCTACTACCCCAGCAAGTCGTGGACTCTCCATCACTAGACGTCTTCAAGACCCGGGTCTGCGACGTCCAGTCTTTCACCTAGTCATCGCCCCACAACAATATTTTTAACTTGTATACATGTATACCGGTATACTATTTTTATGCCTGTGGAGTTTTATGTCTACTCCAAACCTGAATGCACCTCAACACGTGTGCGAGTATACTCTTTTACAGAGGTTTCTGCACAGTATAGGAAGATGATGAAGATGATGAAGATGATGATATGTTCTCCTTTGTTTACTGAGCTATGGTATGTTTTTCTGAAAGGACTCATCCAAAAACAAATGATTCATTTAATAAAAAATAGCATGAGTTGCTTTGAATAAAACAAAACCCTACCATTTTGGTTTTCAGTGCGACCTTTTGGAAACACTCTGTCTTAATAATATTTCTTTATGGAATTCCCAACAACCATGTTTGAGACAGTTTAAAACATTTTTGCAACCATTTCAAAGAAATCCTAATCTCACAATTTATTCTTTTTGGGAGCATGTCTCTTTGTGATGTGATGTCTTGTTTTGTGTCTTATGTGTTTTGAAATATTCGTTATGTTTCTTGTGAGTTGTTTAATTGTAAGGGGTGGGGTGAGTGCTTAGGGTTTGAGTAATTGCCATTTTTCCCATTTTTTCCCATATTACTGTTTCTTGGGTTTGTTTTTTGTGATGTGTATGGCCTATAGGTGGTTACGGACCTTCAATTTGCCGTTGACTACAAAGCATCAAAATCAAGTCTACGCTCTACTCGACCATACAGAAGAACGTTCCTAGTGACCATGTGTAGCTGTGTAAGCGACCGTTGTTTACATGAGCAATATTTCCGAAATTCGTAAAATGTTTCACTCGATTTTCAGACTTTGACTTGTAAAAAACATGTGAAAACTTGCATTATGTGTAAATATGATAACATAAGTATGTAGAGGAATCACTTTGTCAAATATTCTGTTCGATGGTAATATTTCACGGGAGTACAAAAAGGGTTACATTTTGGCCGTTTTGGTGATGGTGCAATCTGAATTTGTTTGAATTCTCGTAGTTTGTGGTCAACGGCATGTGACGTCACTCCGTAATCACCTATAGTGATTGGAAATAAAGTTTAATTGGAGGATAGGACGGGTACCGGCATCCTAAGATTTTCAAATCGAAGTTTGTGTGCGAAATATCTCGAAAAATACAGCTTGAATTAGTAAGATTTGTGGACACGATATTGGTACAGTATTTACCTCGGCTGAGTTCGAGTGACTGGTTATTTGGAGAATTATGAGGGATAATGTTCCCGCGATAGGGATATTTATTTTCTATTCCGACATCGTCACATCAAAGAAAATGGCGGCGATTCTAGTTATTGTACCCCCCGTATATCACCATAATGTTTTATATACTCCATGCGCTCCGTCGCTGATCGCAAGCGTGGATCACCGTTTTTCCAATCAAGGGGCGTAATTTTGTTTTGTCGTGGTTTACTACTCATGTGTGTGGGCGGAAAGAGTTCAAGCGTAATAGAGCATGAAGCTAAAACTATATGAATCCCCCCATCCCAAACGCCACTACGCGCAATTGAGTTTGTTGAATTTTGTTCACCGCTAGGCTATGTACCACCCCTAGAGATTGCCTCAGAAAAAAATTGTGTTTGCGATTTCGTCTTTATTAATCCATCAATGGATTCCGGATTTTGTGAGCATGTACAAATCGCAAATAACTTGGACGAGTTCAAAGTTGGGGTTAATCTGCCTCATAGGAGTAAAACTATTTTTTTGCCTTGAGAAGCATATTTTTCTTAGTAAAATACAACGATGCATGCTCGGGGTGGTACTCACGTATGTAAGGCATACGGGGAGGTGCCGCTCCAGTGGGTCGTTTTTCATGAGACATCCTTAGCCATGGGTAGGCTTTTCAACTGAAAAATCCTTAGACATGGGTCTATCCAAAATCACCCTTAGAAATGGGTAGGGGATTTGATTCTCCAGCGGCACACCCCCGACGAGTCAAATAGTAGTAGTCAGTGTGGACGGACGTGTTGTGATCGAGCTCTCCATCGCGATAGATCAGCATGCATAGCCATACCGTAGCATAGCGTAGCATGCTAGCAGGAAATGCCTGCTTTTTAACTTGTATTTATGCATCTTTTGACTTTAAGTTCTTCATTTTGGATAGTTTTATGGAATTCTTCCTCGCAACTCGGTGCAATACTGCACATTTTATCATCATCGACTAGTAACTTCATGTTTTTAAATTTGATGTTTTCGCGCCAAGTCAGCACTCAGCGTCGGCCATTTTTAAAATTCCATCATCGTGACTTTTAAAGTGGATTTGTTCAGTGGATTTATGTTTAACTTTTACTTTTACGAGTGTGTAATACTTCTTATTCTATACGTACGCGTCTGGTTTATACCATCACCTATTGGATTTTTTAATCGTGAACTTGTAAGTTGGGATTTTAACGTTTTTACTACATCCTGTGGCTTTTAAAATGGATCATCGTGGGGGTTTATTCTTCACACTATTAACCGGATTCGGGATTCTCGTCTTCAAAAGTACCATTGATGCCCATCACCTTGAGTTACCACACCTTCAATTCAGTGAACACTGGACTACCCCGACTACCACCAAGAATTGTACCACAGAGGATCGGGTGAGTTTGTTCCGTTTTGCTTTGAATTCATCAACACAAGTGTACAACAAGAAAAAACTGACAATGTTCAAGTCAAGACCAATGACATACGTCCTCTTCATGCTAATTTTTGCCAATGACATCGCCCTAAACCCAGGCCCATACCAGCCTAAATATCCATGTAGTATATGCAAAAAAGCTGCCAAATATGGCCAACAAGCTATTGAATGTGATGACTGTAGCCAATGGTTTCACAGGTCCTGCATTGAAATGAATGAAGAAATTTACAGGGTGTTGGTAGACCACCCATCATATTCGTGGTCATGTTGCAACTGTGGTATAGCTAACTTTAATTCCTCCTTTTTCACATCGAGCATTGAACTGTCAAACAGTTATGACCCCCTCAGTGACGAACTGGATTCGCTAAATGTCTCAAATTTGGACGAAGTGGGTAGCCCAAAAACATCTACGCCAAATAAAGCCAGGAATGGGGATTCCAAACCTAACAAAGCCAAGTCAAATCATCAATCTCACAAAAAACGCAAGTACCGCCAGGAAAAACTGAAAATCCTTAACATCAACTGTCAAAGTGTTAAGGCCAAAATGGCAAACTTCCAAGCCTTGATAACTACTGAAGACCCGGACATCATAGTGGGAACCGAGTCGTGGTTAAATTCAAACATTGCCTCTGGCGAAATATTTCCGCCATCTTTTCAGATATTCAGAAAAGATCGCATCACTGACTCCCATGGGGGTGTATTCATTGCTGTCAAGAACAATTATATTGCTTCTGAAGTCAAAGAACTGGACACCAACTGTGAAATAATATGGATCAGCATTCTTATAAAGGGACTCAAAACTGTTTACGTAGGGGCATTTTATAGATCGCAAACAACTGACGTTAATTATCTTGCTGAACTCGACTTATCACTCTCAAAAATTCCAATCTCAGCACCCATCTGGCTGCTGGGTGATTTTAATCTCCCTGACATAAATTGGATAACAAATACCTTCACTCCGGGCGGTCGATACCCAGCATGCAGTAAGAAAATGTTGGACATTGCGGACGACTACAACTTGACCCAAATTATTGATAAACCTACAAGGGACAAGAACATTCTTGATTTGTGTTTTGTCACCAATCCATCGCTTGTTGCAGACCAACAGGTTCTCGCCGGGATCAGCGATCATGATGTTGTGATGGTAGAAGCCAAATTTGCTACCAAGTCAATAAAACCTCCCCGCAGGAAGATTTTTCTCTACCATAAAGCCAACTTTAATGCTGCCGCTGAAGACCTGCTGAAATTCAACGAGAAATTGACCAATGCTTATATTGCTTCTGCAAGTACAAACACACTGTGGACTGATCTCCAAGCAGTTCTTCAAAGAACCATCAACAAGCATGTACCCTCAAAAATGAGCTCGACGAGGTTCAACCTACCCTGGGTGGACCAATCAACCAGGCGTTCTATTCGCAGAAAACAGAGACTTTACAACAAAGCTAGAAACTCCGGTTCCCCCGAGGATTGGCTGAAGTTCAAGTCCTCACGACGCTCCATCGATCGTGGAATTAAAAAAGCACATCGGACGTACATGAATGAGGTCATTGGAGAGAGTCTGAAAAGCGATAACACTAAACCATTTTGGAAATACATAAAGTCCACTAGTCAAGAAGTTTTCGGCATATCCAACCTCTCTTCTATGGGTCACATGGTATCACTTGCCACAGAAAAGGCGCAAGCTCTCAACACTCAATTTTGCTCAGTCTTCACTAAGGAAAATCTGCACAACATCCCGCAAATGACGCCCAACAGCATCCCGGACTTACCCAAACTCATCATTAACACCAAAGGGGTAGAAAAGCTTCTCACAGATATACAACCTAAGAAAGCTGCTGGACCGGATCAAATCCCGGCAAGAGTACTCAAAAGCTGTGCAAAAAGCCTAGCACCCATCCTGCAGAAGATCTTTCAAAAATCCGTTGATACTGGTGAACTTCCGGACGAATGGCTCAAGGCCAACGTCATCCCGATCTACAAGAAAGGAGACCGCACAAACCCAGCAAACTACCGACCAATTTCACTCACCTCAATCCCATGTAAAATCTTGGAACACATTATTCATCGCCACATCATGGATCACCTGGACAAACACAAAGTCTTATCAAACCATCAACACGGCTTCCGCCAAGGAAGATCATGCGACTCTCAACTATCAGGCCTAATCGACGATTTAACCAAGATCCTTGACAACAGGAGCCAAGTAGATTTAATCATATTGGACTTCAGCAAGGCCTTCGACACAGTTCCCCACCAGAGGCTTCTACAAAAACTCAAAAATGTCGGCATAAATACCAGCCTGCTGGACTGGATTGATCACTTCCTCACATCAAGACACCAACAAGTCCAGCTAGAGGGAGCATCCTCGCGAGAATCGCCAGTAACATCAGGTGTACCTCAGGGGACTGTGTTGGGGCCTTTGCTTTTCCTACTATATATCAACGATTTGCCTGATACCGTGTCATCCAAAGTAAGGCTGTTTGCAGATGACTGCATATTATACAGGGAAATACGTCACCAAGACGACAGCAAACTCCTTCAACGCGACATTGACTCGCTCTGCCAATGGGAAAAGACCTGGCAAATGGCGTTTAACTCGACCAAGTGTTACTCCATGCATGTCACACACAAAACCAAGCCCCTCACTTTTAACTACAGCATGAATGACACCGTTCTCCAGACTGTTGACCACCAACCATACCTGGGAGTAAATATAAGCAGAAACCTCGACTGGGCCTGCCACATCAAGCACGTTACCAACAAAGCAAACAAAGTGCTAGGACTCTTGAGAAGGAACATCTACTCGTGTAGCAAAACAGTGAAAGAGACCGCCTACAAAACTCTTGTGCGTCCAAGATTAGAATACTGCTCAACCGTATGGGACCCCCACCATGAAAACAACAAGGCCTCCCTCGAGAAAATCCAACGCCGCGCAGCTCGGTTCGTCCTCCGTGACTACAGTAGAAGATCAAGCGTCACTAAAATGCTCAACGACCTCAAATGGGAAACCCTTGAAGACCGTCGTACCAAGTCCCGACTAATAGCCATTTTTAAAGAAGTACACAAAATATTACCATCAAATGTAACTCCGCACCGAAACCAGGGAACCCGCGTCACTAGAAATCTCACCGGACCTCATCTACTCGAGATGCCACCTTTCAACAAAATATGTTATCAACACTCCTTCTACCCGAAATCAATCCGCGAATGGAATCTCCTACCACCAAACATCCGGTCAATAACAGACATTTCTGCCTTCAAAAGCGCACTCTCTCAAATTGACATTAAAGAACACGTAAACAGAGCTCACTTCAAAAACTGATCACACCATCCACCACACTGACCTATGCGTTATAACAGCCTTATGGCTGTGTTTGCATAGTATCAAGCAGAAGCAGAAGCAAACCAAATCTGAGTACACCCCCCTTTTTCCCGGGGATGTATGAGCGTTGCTATTTTTGTTTGATGTTTACATAACAAACAGAGTCCCCCGACTTGTCGCGGTTTTAGTTATACCATTGTAATACTTGCTACGTCACACCATACTTGATGTATGAGGGCGAATCTTTGCTGTATAGATAATCAATTGTTTGATGTTTACGTAACAATTGGATGCCTTTTTCACTGAATCACGCTGGGCCCATTACTCATTAGTACATGGAAAGAGCGTGGACATTTACATAATTATGTTATGTTTACATTTAACATAACAAACAGAAAAAACTTGTCGCCGCGGTTTTAGTTATACCATTGTAATACATGCTAGTATTACACTAGCCTTTCATCAAGGCCCTGTATTCTGTATAGGTGCTTCGCTCGCGCCTCGCTGCGCTCGGCTCAAGAGGCGTCTTTGACAAAGACTAGTATTACACCATACGGTAATATTGAAGACTGGGGGATGTAATCTATTCAAAATCATTGCCAAATTTGGCCACATCGTTAGTTCGTAAAGAACTATGGGCAAATCATGCACATTTTTAAACCATTTTAGGTAAAAAGCGGTTTACTTTCATGATTTTTAGTTGCTTGTGCGGGGTTATATAGACATCAGTGAATACATTCTAGCCACATCGTACTACATCGCTGTATTCATCTAGGTAAACATGGAGTTTTCTACATATTTTGGTCAACTAATTTTCAAAAAAATGTCGCCCTCTGAAGTCAATGATATGAACATCCCTAGCATTATAATAGGCTATACCTTTTAATTGAATATATTATCGACTCGCACATAGAAATGATCGGTTCTTTAAAAATAAAAAAATAAATTATCCAAACATTAATGATATTTGCGTCCATTTTCCAAATTTTGACATTTGTCGGTCAGACTCAGGCCTACTTAATTTTTTTTTTTAAATGCTCATGATTTCTATACGAAAGACATTTTTGTCATGAAATTGATTGCGGCTTGACTTTTTTTTGTATCATCGATCTCATGTACCCCCAAAAAATGAATTATTTAACCAAATAATGGTATTTGGGCTATTTTTTCAAATGTTGATATTTGTCGGTCAAGCCGAGAATTTAAAAATAAATCGTTATGATTTCTATGCGAATGACTTTTTTTGTCGCCAAATTGATTGCGGCTTGACTTTTTTGCATCATCGATCTCATATGTACCAAAAAAATTGAATTATTTAACCAAATAATGGTATTTGGGTTAATTTTTTTTCAAATTTTGATATTTGTCGGTCAAGCCTAGAATTTAAAAAAAAATTGTTATGATTTCTATGCGAATTACTTTTTTGTGGTCAAATTGATTCCGGCTTGACTTTTTTGTATCATCGATCTCAAACGTACCCCAAAAAATTGAAATTACTTTAATAACCAAATAATGGTATTTGGGCTAATTTTTCAAATTTTGATATTAAGTCAAGCCTAGAATTTAAAAAAAAAAAAAATGATTTCTATGCGAATGACTTTTTTGTCGCCAAATTGATTGCGGCTTGACTTTTTTGCATCATCGATCTCATACGTAGCAAAAATAAAATTGAATTATTTAACCAAATAATGGTATTTGGGCTAATTTATCAAATTTTGATATTTGTCGGTCAAGCCTGGAATTTAAAAAAAAATTGTTATGATTTCTATGCGAACAACTTTTTTTTGGTGTCAAATTGATTGCGACTTGACTTTTTTGTATCATCGATCTCATACGTACCCAAACAAAATGGAATTATTTAACCAAATAATGGTATTTGGGCGAATTTTTCAAATTTGGATATTTGTCAGTCAAGCCTAGAATTTAAAAAAAAAAATGATTTCTATGCGAATGACATTTTTTGTCGCCAAATTCATTGCGGCTTGACTTTTTTGCATCATCGATCTCATGCGTACCCCAAATAATTGAATTACTTTAATAACCAAATAATGGTATTTGGGCTAATTTTTCAAATTTTGATATTTGTCAGTCAAGCCTAGAATTTAAAAATAAATAAATTATGATTTCTATGTGAATGACTTTTTTGTCGCCAAATTGATTGCGGCTTGACTTTTGCATCATCGATCTCATACGTACCAAAAATAAAATTGAATTATTTAACCAAATAATGGTATTTGGTCTATTTTTTTCAAATTTTGATATTTGTCGGTCAAGCTTGGAATTTAAAAAAAATATTGTTATGATTTCTATGCGAACAACTTTTTTTGTCGTCAAATTGATTGCGACTTGACTTTTTTGTATCATCGATCTCATACGTACCCAAACAAAATTGAATTATTTAACCAAATAATGGTATTTGGGCTAATTTTTCAAATTTTGATATTTGTCAGTCAAGTCTAGAATTAAAATAAAAAAAATCTATGCAAATTACTTTTATGTCGCCAAATTGATTGCGGCTTGAGTTTTTTGTATCATCGATCTCATATGTACCCACAAAAATTGAATTACTTAGCTAAATAATGGTATTTGGGCTAATTTGTCAAATTTTGATATTTGTCGGTCAAGCCTAGAATTTAAAAAAATTGTTATGATTTCTATGCAAACAACTTTTTGTGTGTGTCAAATTGATTGCGGCTTGACTTTTTTGCATCATCGATCTCATATGTACCAAAAATAAATTTGAATTATTTAACCAAATAATGGTATTTGGGCTAATTTGTCAAATTTTGATATTTGTCGGTCAAGCCTGGAATTTAAAAAAAAAAAAGTTATGATTTCTATGCGAACAACTGTTTTATCGTCAAATTGATTGCGACTTGACTTTTTTGTATCATCGATCTCATGCGTACCCCAAAAAATTGAATTACTCTAATAACCAAATAATGGTATTTGGGCTAATTTGTCAAATTTTGATATTTGTCAGTCAAGCCTAGAATTTAAAAAATAATAATTATGATTTCTATGCGAATGACTTTTTTGTCGCCAAATTGATTGCGGCTTGACTTTTTTGCATCATCGATCTCATACGTACCAAATATAAAATTGAATTATTTAACCAAATAATGGTATTTGGGCTAATTTTTCAAATTTTGATATTTGTCAGTCAAGTCTAGAATTTAAAAAAAAAATTCTATGCAAATTATTTTTATGTCGCCAAATTGATTGCGGCTTGAGTTTTTTGTATCATCGATCTCGCTATTTTTTCAAATTTTGATATTTGTCGGTCAAGCTTGGAATTTACAAAAATATTGTTATGATTTCTATGCGAACAACTTTTTTTGTCATCAAATTGATTGCGACTTGACTTTTTTGTATCATCGATCTCATACGTACCCAAACAAAATTGAATTATTTAACCAAATAATGGTATTTGGGCTAATTTTTCAAATTTTGATATTTGTTGCTCAAGCCTAGAATTTTTTTTAAAAAATTGTTATGATTTCTATGCGAATGACTTTTTTGTCGCCAAATTGATTGCGGTTTGAGTTTTTTGTATCATCGATCTCATATGTACCCACAAAAATTGAATTAACTAAATAATGGTATTTGGGCTAATTTTTCAAATTTTGATATTTGTCGGTCAAGCCTAGAATTAAAAAAAATGTAGTGTAAACTAAAGTGCAAGTGAATAGCAGTAACAAAACAAGTAAATAAAGATGAATGATCGAATCTTTGACAAAAATAATCACACTAGAGTTAAGATTACATTATGTTAATATCCATGCTGATCAAATTACGGGCAAAATATCTGTGTTTTTTCAAATTTTGATATTTGTTGCTCAAGCCTAGAATTTTTTTTAAAAAATCGTTATGATTTCTATGCGAATGACTTTTTTGTCGCCAAATTGATTGCGGTTTGAGTTTTTTGTATCATCGATCTCATATGTACCCACAAAAATTGAATTAACTAAATAATGGTATTTGGGCTAATTTTTCAAATTTTGATATTTGTCGGTCAAGCCTAGAATTTAAAAAAAAAATGTTATGATTTATATGCGAATTACTTTTTTTGTGGTCAAATTGATTGCGGCTTGACTTTTTTGTATCATCAATCTCATACGTACCCCAAAAAATTGAATTACTTTAATATTAACCAAATAATGGTATTTGGGCTAATTTTTCAAATTTTGATATTTGTCAGTCAAGCCTAGAATTTAAAAAAAATAATTATGATTTCTATGCGAATGACTTTTTTTGTCGCCAAATTGATTGCGGCTTGACTTTTTTGCATCGTCGATCCCATACGTACCAAAAAAAAAATTGGAATTATTTAAACCAAATAATGGTATTTGGGCTAATTTTTCAAATTTTGATATTTGTCGGTCAAGCCTAGAATTTAAAAAAAATGTTATGATTTCTATGCGAACAACTTTTTTTGTCGTCAAATTGATTGCGACTTGACTTTTTTTGTATCATCGATCTCATACGTACCCAAACAAAATTGAATTATTTAACCAAATAATGGTATTTGGGCTCATTTTTCAAATTTTGATATTTGTCGGTCAAGTCTAGAATTAAAAAAAGAATTGTTATGATTTCTATGCGAATGACTTTTTTGTCGCCAAATTGATTGCCGCTTGAGTTTTTTGTATCATCGATCTCATATGTACCCACAAACATTGAATTACTTAACCAAATAATGGTATTTGGGCTAATTTTTCAAATTTTGATATTTGTCGGTCAAGCCTAGAATTAAAAAAAATGTAGTGTAAACTAAAGTGCAAGTGAATGGCAGTAACAAAACAAGTAAATAAAGATGAATGATCGAATCTTTGACAAAAATAATCACACTAGAGTTAAGATTACATTATGTTAATATCCATGCTGATCAAATTACGGGCAAAATATCTGTTTTCAATCGACTACGAAAACTAATCTCAGTCATTCAATGCATCGCGAGACTGCCGAATTATACGTATTCGCTGTCAATTGAAAGCAAAACCCATTTTACCGCAAAGCTTTTAATTGCCTCTTTATGCAGTTTAAAGAAATTTTAAGCCAAGTTTTCAATTAGCGTTTGCCTGGACTGTCGGTATACAAAGACAAATTTACAAAATTATTAATTTTAATCGATCGCGGCTATTCCGTTCAAAAGCGCATGTGTGTATATTGCCTTGTTTTACGATGTAAACAATAATATCATATGCCGCCGGGCGATCAGCTGATCGATGTTGAAAGAACACAATGCGCATTCTCTAATCAGTTTTGTTCATCTCTCGCCGGTGATGGCATAACGAATAAGATAGCCAAGTCGGCCCTCGTGATTGTGAGGATTGTTAGTTCAAAATGATGTTTTGGAATTCAATCAGGCAACTAAATTTGACTATCATGTCACACCTTGTGTACGCAACTTCGTGGATGGACCCATGTTCATCTTAATAAACTGTTTATGTAAAGATTATTACATTACTGTTTCTACTGCCTATTCTTCTTTGTATATTGTGCATTTTGTGTACAAGTGTGTTTAAATGTGCACTTCACTCAAACTTTCACCAGCCCCATTCCATTTAAATGGAATTTGCATTTCAACTCTTGCTAATTAATAGACAAGCATGTCTATATAAATTACATGCTACAATCAGAGAGATGTTATATTACCTACACCTCCCTGCTACAATTGTATTGGTGACAAAACGTAATGATATACCACTAATGAGTACTGAATCTTGTCCCTGCGTAGAAAGGCAACATTTTCTTACCCGCATGGTCACCGCTAAGTCCTAGGTCCCCTAGGGCGAAGGTTGCAACCGGAAAGTACATTAATCAAATCAAACTTTTTACCTTCGCACCTAAATACAATCTCCAGGCCACATCAAACACCAACAGCAGCTCTGTCAGCAATTCATTCTTATGGTTGAATCAAATACAAAGCAAACCCTTTAGAACAAATAAACGGGTTTCAAATATTATCTCCCACACAATAAATCCAAACCACTTCATAATCATTTCATTTTCATACCATCACTCTCCGCCCGTCCTCCATGGTTCTGGTCAGATCCTAACATATCATGTTAAAACCAATACAATGTCAATAACTGCTTTATTGATAACCACTACATCTGACACTGCTAAACCCCATCAACCGCGAAACTCGAAAACCGCGAAACCCGAGAACCGCTCTAGTTTGAGTTGATTTTGATTTGTATGTCAATGCTTTGTAATGAGATCTGATTAGTGATTAGCCAATTGTTTTTCTTATCTTCAATTCAGGACGATGGTGTTTTTACATTACGATGGCACCCTTCATTCGATCCACATTGGTGATGATGATTTAGCCGAGGTTCTATACAATATTGAATTATCTGTGAAGGATGGTTCGAAACGCATTCCTCGCAACGTTGATATTCTATTAATCAATGGTCGAAAGGTGGGCAGAATGCTATAAATTTATAGACCCTATTGGTGGCAAGAATTGTAAGGTTCTACTTGTAGGAGTTTCTAAACTATTTCTACTGCGGTGAAGATGGCCGTCTATTTCCCAAACGCGTATCGAACACTGGTCTTAAAACTACGTTTACCACTCATGACGACGTCTGATGTTTTCTCACAGTTGTTTAATGATGACACAAAACATAATCACATCCTCGGTTGAAAGATAAAAATGGTTCTAAAGTTCCAAGATGTCCAAAAATGGTAGAAAATCTGTTTCTCGGCGTGCAAATCATTCACCCTAGGCTATCTAGGAAGCATCTACCAGCCCAGCCCAGAGGGCGCTAGACAGGCATACCGTTAAACAGAACTAGCCTTAAAAAATGAGAAAAGGACCAAAATCGAAGCAAGCACCAACACTACTTATGAAAATGAATCATCTATATTATTGTATTTTACTTTATTGCCTTTTTAAATTCCAATTTGTCTATTGACATGATTGATGTGTTAATGTTTTGTATATTACTTGGTACTTTTTATCTCTGTACAGCGCTTTGGTCTTTTTCAGAAAAGGCGCTTTATAAATGCTGTTAAATAATAATAATTTGATTTGAATGGATTTACAAAGTTACATTATCATAACATAGCACAGTGCATATAGGAAAACCATCTAACTAAAGGAGGTCAAAATGCGAAATTACTATAATTATGCTCCTAAATAAGTGTTGATTTAACATAGTTTTATATGTTGAGTAAGGGGCAGGATTGTTTCATTCAATTAAATATACGACACAATTTACACGTGCGTTTTTCATGAGCGCAGCATTCGCCAACAAATGCACGTGCACTTTATCCCAATAAAAATGTCAGGGCCTAATCCCGCATATTTGACTATTCTTTTTTAGTATACATAGGTTATACATAGAGTTTGTCATTTCATTTGTTGGGGGCATCAGGTGTGTGGGGGGGGGGGGGGGGGGGGGGGCAAGCCTTCTGGCAGGAGGGGGTGGATTCCCCCTTGCCCCCCTCTGGTTATGCCACTGCATATACGGGCAAAATCCTAATGACACATTAACCTTAACTCTAACCCCCACTTTTTCAGACGATTTTTCCGCACAAGGGACTTGGCACGCCTTGTCTAACAAAGAAACTGATCATAAAGGCGTGTGTGTGAAGAAAAATCTTAATTTTAACATGTATAGCCCTATAATTGATCTTGATAATTGATAAGTTAATCGCGTCATATAATGCTTTCCAAGTGCCATGCTCAAGATGTAGCATTATTTATTCGAAATCATATGTTGTTTTTGTGTTTCATTGGCAATAATATAGCATAATCTTTCCCGTTTATTTTTCAGCTACGTACCGATCTCACCTTAAAAGAGCAAGGCATACATCGTGAGAGTAATCTGTTCACAGGGTGTCGTCTGCTGGGTGGAGCCGATACAGAGGCAAAAGGAACGGAGTCAAAATCTAGTACGTAACAAAATCTCAAGCATTCTAAACCCGAGCTCTAAACCTGAAAATGAATGACTATAATATAGTTCAACTGTTAAATACAAAATATCAGTAATGTATAAATTGTGCACCGTAATGCTCTCCAGAGTGTTATGGTTAATGTATATGTATAGTTTATTCAGTCTAAAGACATGTTACCTCGCGCGTTCTCAAATTGATTCAAATCCCAACCACCCCTACCAACACCACCAACACACACAAAACCTATCACCATCACCAAAAACAACAACTAGATCTTGATCTGGTCAAACTAAACCAAGCCACCTTGATTTTTGTCTTCTTCCTGACATTTGACCCAAAGGTCATGATTGACTTTTCTTCTTGTCTTATCAAAAGAGATAAGATGCGTCAAGTCCGATCAAAATTGGAGCATGTCTTAGATTTTAACTGTGTATAGGTCAATGACCCTTGTGGTTGCACACCACCAAATACATCTCCCATAGGTTTACACGTGAAATGCACAATTTTAAAATGGATATCTCTCGACGTTATAAGAAACTGGTTTCTTGGAATTTGGTTTCAACTTGAAGATGAAAGCCATGACTACTAACCCAACAAATCATATATGGGGGGGGGGGGGGGGGGGGGGGTAACCGGCATTTATTTGAGCTAGAGCCTTTTCAAAAAGTGCGAGTTGGGTTTTCCTGGTCACACGCAATTGTTGATTTAGATGATGGCGTCAGCTACCGGAAATGACCTGAACACAAATGTCTCTGTTAAAATGTTAAAAAAATCATCATTGCATCAATTTTGTTGGACCTGAAGAACGCTTAATTTCGCCATAACATGTAATAAATACCCTAATTTTAAACTGTAATTTACAATAGGTCTCCCGTTTCGGCATAGCAACGGCCGGTTTTGGACTATTGCCTCAAAGGGGGCAGGACCAGACGTGATTTAGTGTTGTGAAACCTTGTGACCCCATATGAAATGTCACTTTTAATCGCTGAACACCCTATATGTGCATGGACGAAAGGAATCTTTGACTAATTCAGATGGTTATCAGTCATTTTCTCTGAGACAAGAAGCATTTTAAGTGAATGGATTGAAGATTCATATTTTGACCCTAGTGACCCCTTCTTGACCTTTGACCTGGTTATGATGATTGACCTTTTTTTTTGTCTTATCAAATCAAACAGGATGAAATAAATCCTGGTCAAATCAGAGCATGTCTTCAATTTTACCGCTGTATATGTGAATGACCCTAGTGACCCCGTATGACATGTCACTTTTAATCGCTGAGCACCCTATATGTGCATGGACCCAAGGAATCAATTGACCAATTATATGAAGATCATCAGTCATTTCCTCTGAGACAATATGCATTTTAAGTGATCGAATTGAAAATTTACATTTTGACCCCTAGTGACCCCAAACAAATTTTCATTTTAAAAACCGAACTATTGTATATATGCGTACGATCATAAGGAATATGTTGACGGATTCTGACGATCCTAGATCATTTCACTAAATTGCAAGAGCGTTTTAAGTGAAAATCACGTTTTGACCCCGTGTGACCCCTGTGTGACCTTTGACCCCAAACCATGAATACCCTATGTGAAGGTCTGGTGGGAGGGGGGGGGGGGGGGGTGTCCTACTGACCAAGTTTGGTGATTGTAAAATGTAAACTGTAGGAGAACATACATTTTGTAAATGGATGGAAGAAGAAGAAGAAGTAAGAAACACGACAGATCAAGGTAAAAACACCACCACCGCTAAAAACACTACCACCATCACCACCACCACAACTAAAAACAACACTACCACCACCACCACCACCCCCACTACCGCTACCTCAACCCAAAAAACACCACCAGCATCATTACCGCCGCCGCCATCAACACCAATACCTTACTACCCCAAAGCACCAACACCATGTTGTTTTGATTATAATTACTACATAGTTATAGTTGTTGTTGTTGGTGGTGGTGATGGTGGTGGTTTTAGTGGTGTTGGTGGGGCTTATTTTAATGTTTTTGTCGTTGTTTTGTATTTTTATTAAACATTATTTATTGTTTTTCCTTAAGACCAAAAGAATAATGACGATGGCACTGGAATTACTAGACGACGTCGGCGGACATTTAGCGGAGCCTCAAGTGGATCAAGCAATTCCGATGGTGGTATGTGTCTTTATTTTACAATTATTTGCTTTAATTTACATTGTCAAAGACTCGCTGTCTGTCAGCTTTACTTTTACAACTCGAAAATGTATGTAATTTATTACCAATATTGAGCTTTAAATAATCTCAATTGTTTAGAACTAAATCAATTGGTATCTTTTCCCCATCATTTATTTTTGATAAAGTTTATGAAGATAGGACACCGAGTAACACCCTGCTTCAAAATGTTGCCAATAATGTCCCTGGGCAAAGTTGGAAACCGCTTTTTCGATCACTGATGAAAACAGAAACGGTCGATATTGAAATCGAAAACATCGAATCGAAAAGCCAGTATGATCTTCGGGAGATGAAGTACCAGGCCTTACGGAAGTGGAAGGAGTCTGCACCAACTAAGGCAACTGTCGGAGCATTGGAAAAAGGACTTCGGGACGTCGACTGCGCAAAGGTGGCTGACAGAATATCGGAATTTATAGAAAGTAAGTATTAAGTGAAATATTCAGTAGTCTAAGTCTGTTAATTGATTGTCAGCTTAGCCAGATAATTAACGGGTCTGTTACCTGTATCATAGTAAGACAGGTTTCACAATTGATTAATTTCAAATCTTAGATCGTCCTATAAATGATGCCTCGTGTCGTGCAATGTAATTGGGTACTTTAAAATGTCAAGATTTTGGAAAGAAAAGGTTTTACACTCTAGACATATCAATATCAGCAAGATTACATGAATAGTGTATGTTGCTAGCTTGTTTTGAATATTAACATTTATCACATATAACTATTTCATTACAGAGGAAGTAGGGGAAATTGAAGACCAAATCGACACAATTCTCAATCCAGATCATTGCAGTGATTCGCAAGAAATGTTTTTAGATAAACTCGGCACAGCATACGAGAAAAAGTACGGCAAGTTTAAAGCCCAAATTACAGGGGCTTTGAAGAAGTTTTTGTCCAGATCTAGTCGTTTCGAATTGAAAGCTATAAATGGTAAAGGTACGTTAGTAGTTCAGATCCCCGCACAGAAAAACAAGCTTGAAATTATCACTGTGAGACCTACTGAATGCACAGAAGAATCTAAGCCTGTTGCCATTAATGCAAAAGTACCCACACATGGTCTTATCAAGAAACCTTCACCGCAATATTCCCCAATGCAGGTAGATACCCAAAGTAGTGCAACTAACCTTTCATATGATGATATTAAAGTAGATTCAGAAAGATCTGCTTTTTGCAGCAGCACCCCAATTAAACATGAAACAACCGATAGAGAAGATGACTGGGATAAAGTCCATGGTAGACAGCGTCGAAAGACAAACTCTGCCAGTTCGCTTAATTTTGATCACTCTCGTTTGGCATGTTCACCCGATTCACCAAGGTCAAGCTGGTCAATATTTACATCTTCTACTCTCAGAAGCAGTCCTCCTTCTGAATTCTACCCCATGCAACTTGGATATGTCGATTCATTCATGGATAATCCTCCGTTATCCGGTGATATTTCTTTATTACTTCAGAGAGCTTCAGATAACAACTTAAGTTTCAAGAAATCCAGCACAGAATATGAAAACAAAGAAACATTCATGAAAGACATAGTGAGTATTTGGAATACACCATTCAGAGGTGACGCCTTTATTGTTATCGGAGTCGATATAGCTATCGAGTCCAATGGCAATGCGCGTAAACAAAGGCTTATTGGTATTTCACAAAATGAAAGTAAAGATAACGCCTACTATCAGACCATGTTTGACGATACTCTGTTTAACTACAGGCCTGATTTCATATACGAAGAGAAAGAATATGATGGCAGAGTGTATGGACTGTTTACCATCAGAAGCAGCAGAGGACGGAAGCAACCTTGCATATGTGAGAACCTAGTAACTCCCCAACAGGGTGAGTTCCAGCACGGACAAATTTGGGTTCGACATCTATCTACGAATACACTGGCAAGCAAGGCTAATCTACCAATGATTTATCAATGGTTTGAAGAAGGATCAGGAAATACACCAACTGTGGCTGATGCAGCTACCAACACGAGTGACAACGATTCAAAGTTACCATTAGCTCGTTTCATTAAAGCAACCGACAACTTCAACAAAGGAAGAGCATACTGTCTTGTAACAAATTGCAAAGAAAAATCAAAGTCACTGCACACAATCGGTCTTCCTCCTTGGTTGAAAGTGATTGATTTTGACGTGACAAGTGGGTCTTCTGGTGTCCTCTCTGCTTGCAAATCTGTCATTAACAAAAGACGCAGCTTCTTCATATCAACGTGGACCGAAGAGGTTCGGCCATTGTCTCACGCTGCAACCGAATGGTTCTTTCCTCGAGGATATATTGACAAGCAAGAAAGCATCTGTGATGAAGATGACAGAAAATGGATCAGGCAAACCGGCAAGAAGATTGAGAGTCATTGTCACGAGCTGGTTGAATACTGTCTTGCTAGAACGCCACTCACTGTCGTCGTCCTATGGTACTGTGAACAAGGTGAAATGAAATTCCTACATCGCTTTCTATGCAAACTTGAAGAGAATATGGGGAGCGACATGAATGCCGTTCTCTGCTACAATCGCATAGCTTCTAGTGAGAGAGGTATAGTTCAAACAATAGAACAAGTTATGAGGATGGAAATTATCGAAGGATTAGCATTACAAGATATCTGCTCATTTATTGAGCACATGTTTGCAAATGAAAGATCCCAGAATTCTATGTGTGAACAAAAAAGTGAGTACCAATTGCCAACATATGATCTGGTAAACAACCCGGGCATTTCTGCAGTTGACGCAGCATGGTTAAACTCAGACCTTGATGTCCTCTTCCTTAATGATCCTCATACGTCCGGTGATGTAGATGACAGCCAACTTGGTCAGGAATTCTATCGTGGAGGGAGATTGTCATGGTATGAAATTGGTATCTATCGATATGATGTCCAGCGAAATGTAGAATTCAATATCATAGATTGCATGGATTGGCATATTCGTATGGCAAAGACAGCAGTGATCATATTGAAACACGCGCCTAGTTCAGGAGGATCGACTCTTGCTGAACGTGTTTTATGGGAAACACACCTTCGTTCAAAAGCCCCATGTGTCCGGGTAAATTCTCTCGATCATCTCAGCGATACTGTTGAGCGTGTTCGCTTCATATCGGAGAAGACACATCTACCCATTGTGATCCTAGTAGATGGCTTTGAAACCGGTCACCTGCGCAATTTCCTTCGAATGTTGGAACGCACTGTGGTCATTGTGATTCACGTGGAACGCCAGGTTTCTCGGATGAATAGAACGCCCGGAGGAAACATCTTCCAACTTGAGGGCAAGGTCACCAAAGAAGAGGCACCTAACATGGCAATTGCCTTCATGAATGCCACGGAAGGCGAATCACAGAAACAACAGATATCTACATTGTGCAAACGTATACGAGAAGGCCACAAACACTGTTTGTATGAGTTTGGAATAGCTGCACACGCTCAACAGTACAGAGGTGTGCAAAAGTATGTGGAGGCTTATCTGGAAATTCAACCTAAAATTGACCTACAACCATGGCAACGCGTAGTTGTATATTTAGCCTTGGTCAACTACTACGGACATATGTCGATGCCAGCTCACTTCTTCACGTCAGTCGGTCTCATAGGTAAACCACCACATGACAAACTAAACTATCGCGCCATGCAGTTTGTCATCGAGGAAGAGGACAAAGGTATACTTAGGTGGCGCATTACTCACCATGTCGTAGCCAACGAGATATTGGAACAAGCTCTAAGCCGCAGAGTAGAAGAAAGAACAGGAAATGAGAGTCTGAGCTTGGCGGCCAGAAAGAAACTAATCAAATTAGTGTGCGAGTTTCTGGATGATGCTTCAAAAGTCAAGTTGCCGAATCGTGAAGTAGCACCACCTGATATAATGAAGATCCTTAACGCCACTTTGATCTTCCGAGAGAGTCGAGCCATAGATTCGGGTCTTGGTCGTGATGGAAATCAACAGACGCGAAAGGAGAAGTTGCCACCGGTCATCAAAGATATCCCTTCCCAGCCTCCCTACACAGAGCGTTTGAAGGTTCATCAAAAGTTTACAGACTGTTTTCCTGCAGATCCAAGCGGATGGGCACACCTAGGGCGATTCTATGGCCTCTTTCGTCCACATGAGGAAGATATTGCACGAGATTGCCTTGAAAAAGCTATCAAGCTTCGTAACGAAGAGATTCAACAGGAAAGATTGAAAATGTCTCGACAAAACAGTGACAGCCAGATGGATGATGACCTGTACTTCCCAAAGGATAAACGAAGACCGGACGGGACTCTTGCCAGGATTCACCACATGAAAGGCATATTTGAAGATCGTAAGGTTATGAGAGAAAGTGGGCAAGATGGTAACAACAAGTTTGAATCCACCAGAAACGACATGCAAAATCCACATTCAACTTTCCATGAAACAGTCGATATTCTGGTAAGCCACTGTACATCTGCTGTAGACAATTTTTGCTTGTGTCGCCAGTATGTTGCGCAAGGCTTGGAAGAAACATACGGATATGTTGGAGAAATCAATGTACGATTACATTTGGTAGAATTTGTTGTGAAGCATTATAACCCTGGTGGTTACGCCGGTTATCTTGTATGTGAGAGTGCGCCAATCAAGTGCCGTGCTTATCTGAGTGAGTGCTTTGCTGAAAGCAGCCGACTTATCGCTGAATGCTACGAACTGGTTCCTCATGATTATCTAGGTGAAGAGTTTTACCGAGTAGTTAACTGGTTCAATGTTCTATTCATCGGAGCGGAGAAAGCACTTCATAGCTGGCAAGGTGATAGCTCACTAACAACTAGACGTTGTAAAATAGCGGCATACAAAATGAAGTATCACCGGAAGGATTCCAAGCGAGGGTACAGTTTTGACAGTGTTCACCATGTCCAATCACAAGAAGACGTAGAGAAGATCGTTACCCTTCATGAGGAAAACATCAGAGAAATATCTGATCAGGGAATTTACACCAATATAGACAGCGACATGCTTGAATGGTTACAGGCCATACGTCACGACGAGTTCAGCAAGAACTACAAGTTAGAAGAGGTTCTAGAGTATGTTAGGATGTGGGTTGACATACGCAAATCTGTCCATGCTATCTACTATCACTTCGTGTTGAATACTGTGATTGGTTTAGGGAACGGAACGCAAAATACGTCTGGCTCAATACGTAACTTCGCCGATGCAGTCAAAAGTCAACCGGAATTGATAAAATCAAGCTTCCTCTCCTGTAAACCCAGGATCTCCAGGGAATGGTTAGGAGTAAATGATGCAAAAAGGGGAATGACTGGTATCAAACGATTAGTACAACGTACCAAAATAATGCAAACTACCAGTGATTCAAACAAATGGCCTTGGGAATTGCCAGAAGTACAGGCTAATCTGGAACCGAGAAGAGGGACAATATCGTCTGCGCGACACTTAGCTGGTTATATTGATATAGATCATGGATTTGGACCCAAGAAGGCAACTTTGAAAGCGTTCTTTATTCCAAAATTGACAGAGTTCGTAGGAAGGCGTTATCATGGGACTAGAGTGGAATTCCACGTCTCTTTCACAATGGCCCACGGTTTGGACGCGTACAACATACGAGAGTTGAAGAAGAGATCTTGTGACCGGTGTCAACGTCAATATGAAATGTCTGCCTTGGGAGTGCGATTTTTGCACTGCAAGTGTGGTCATATAGTCCGACGGGACGAGTCGGTTAGTCAGCATAACTTCATGGAGTGACCTTGGAATGACGGGAATAGTTGCATTTGGATTTCATGACACGTGTTTGACACATAATGCTGTCCTGACGTGATGGCAGCCAGTGTACAGGGCGAGTAAAAAACCTGCAATAGTGGAAAGAAGCCATCTTGTTTTAAAAAAAGTTGAAGTTTGAAATTTGTTTAACGTTATAATAATACCTTTACCTTTACCTTCACCTAGGCTTCGTCAACCTCTGTAGGCCGAAGTCCTCTTTCAGCATCTTCCACCTGTGTCTGTCTTGTGCTTCTCTTGTCCATGTCGTTCCTCTGTATTCAGCTAGCTCGTCTCTCAATCTTTGTTTCTGCCTGCCTCTTCTCCTTTTGCCTGTACGGGGTTGCCACTCGGTTGTTCTTATTGTCCACCGATCATCATTTTGTCTTGAGATATGTCCAGCCCATCTCCATTTCATTTCCTTGATTGTTTTGAGGATGTCTTTTACCTTGGTTTTATTTTGGTTTTCCCTTGGTTTTATTACGAATGGTACCTTATTTGTTACTAAATGTGTGTGAAAAAATAAAGTCAATATCATTTTCCATTTGCCTTTGGTGAACCTCTTTACCCATGCACCAATTTCACACGTTTGTCCACGAGATATCCAAAACATGCATAAGATCGCAAAATGTATCTCTCAGCTCATTCAAATTTGGAAACTTGAGTACATTTGTGATGTTCTTGGTACCAAAGCAATGGAGTGGTACGGCTCAACCTTCTTCAGTTTGTGCTTACGATGCTGCACTTAAAATCTCACCAGATTCTCTCATAGTTATTTCAAGCAAGGTTTTCTAGCAAAAAAAGATGACGTTGCTACATGTAGTACCATATCTACCATATTTTTAGAAAACAGTAATGGCTACGTCGGCATGAATAATAAACGTATCAAAAGTTCCACACGATAAAGTTGGAGCAAGTCTTCAAACACAGCAGAAGTAAAAGTTGTCATCAATAATCAGTTCCGTTATCATGGTGATGATTAAGATGGGCTCGTCATCAGTGCTCGAGGCCCATCGGGTCTTTATGCTCCAACTTCATCGTGTTGAACTTTTGATACCATATTTTTAGGATACAGACTGGGTAAAACAAAGCCTTACACTCACGTGTGGAAATATTTCTATTACGTTTCTGGTTTTGCTTATGATAATCACCTAAAACTTATTTTTCATTCAAGAAACGTCTTTACTATGCCAGAAACAATTCAGTGTAAGCTTTTGTTTTACTCTAGTCTGTAGAACTGTGTGTATGTACAACGTACAGGGTGTCTCAGAATAGAAATATAAAATCAAGAGTGAGCCTAATTTTGAGATCTGCAAGATAATGGTTGGCATGTTTCCGCCTTATAATCTCATCAAGATGTCTTTATTTGTATCGATGTGGCATTACGTTATTGAAAATCAGCGTCCTCCTAGACATTCGCTGCTGTAAGGAGGCTTCACCAAATTGGAACTGATCAAACTATAGTTTTCGTCTAAGCTTGTATCATGTGTATATTACATGTAGGGTGTGTTTATTGGGGGGGGGGGGGTGAGATTGCTAATATTGGCGGTTTTTAAGTGCATTATAGAATTCGTTTCAAATTAATGTTTAGTTAGAAAAACATTAATGAACTTTTCATGGCTTATTTGATGTGTTTACGCTTTTTCCTTTTTATATGAAGTTTATAGCGCTGTAACTTTTGAAGCTTTTCATTTTAAAAACTAAACATTTTTATGAAAAAATGCGATCCTAGAGAAGTGTCTTTAGATAACTTGGGTGTAATTTCGGCATTTTTTTACCAAAAACTGATTTGGTTACGTTGCCCGAAGAATTCCGAGCCAAAGAAGTAATGTTTTGGTCAACATTTTTAAAAATTTGCAATTTTAGTGATATTCGATACCAAAAATGGATTATCTGACTTATTTCATATAATGTATACTTTTATATACATCACATTTCTAGTTCAAGAGTTACAACGCTTGATAAACTTCATATTAACAGGGTACCCCCTATCAATAATATGATAATAAGTGCGTAAGTCGTAACTGTATAGCGTACAGTGAGCCTTCTGTGAACTGCACATTAGCTACGATGTTCTAAATCCCTCGCGGGATTACGAAAAGAGAAATTGCGTACGGCATTAATTTGCTACAAAATAGCGGGAAATGTATCGATAAGAAAAGAAGTTAAGCCAACATAGATGTTTTTCCAAACAGGCGTTTTTGATTTACGGAATATTTTGTTATTTCCAAGCTCCATTGACTTATTAATATTATACTACATACGGTAGATTTTGCCAAATTCCCAAATATTGGCAAACTTCAGAAAACACAATATAGTTTTGTAAATATTTTTTAATCTTCTTAAAAAATGATAATGTGTGTTAATTTATAAGGAGCACAATGATAAATCCTACTGTATTTTGTGTAAGTAGTAAGTGTAAGGTTTTGAAAAGTATCGTGTGTAATTTATCGTTCTACCAAGAGAGGATAATTGTAGTGAATCGAGCGCATTTTTAATAAAACTATCGACACGAACATTGCAAACGTGGTGCGTGCACACCAGACGTGGTCCAAATCGAAAGAAGTCGGACGAATATTGGGTGAAAATCATGGTGGCGCTTCCGACGCTCGTAGCGTAAAAGTTTATAGATTTGTCACAAAAAGTAAGTTGACTGAAAACATTCATGAGATAAAAGAAAACAACCTCAAAATGATTATACACGATAATTATGCAATGGAGGAGTTGTTCTGTGTTGGTGTCCCCTTTGCATTACATTCTGTGATACGGTGTATGAAATAAGGCTAAAACCCCTATTTAAAAAAAGGTTCTCAATTATTTTTAAATGCGAAACGCGTGTATCAGTAGTTTAAACACGCGCTAAGTGAGTCTGCGTATTTTACTTTATGAGGGAAAAGCGAACAATGCAGACTATTATTCTATTAGGCGAATTCAGTATTGGTGATGCAAATAGGCTAAATAAGATTTAATCCTTGAACAGTTGACTGTATTCCAATAGAATCTCAGGTTTGCATTAGTCTGATATGAATGCCCATGTCTTTTTAAAAAATACCACATACCGTATCATGTATTTGCTTTCAGTATTGTAAATATTGCAGCTGTTTTATACCAGATTTGATCATGAATTGATTAATGATTAGTTACTAATGTTACATTAATAATACTCAAATTGTATGAGTATTTTGCTCAGTATTGTATGTTTTGTAGCTGTTTTATCATGTAGGGATAATGGATGTACACATTTCACTTGTTCAATAAATGAATACCATTGATTTACTCAACATGCATTTCTTTGTACTAATTTGTATAGGCCTATCTCGAGCTAGGGTTTACAATAAAAATCCAGTAATTATGAAAATTGTAAGAAGAAGATTTTCATAAAAAAAAGATTAAAAAAACCACCATCTGTTTCATGATGCATTGAACAATTCATGCTTTGGAGGGACGTCATGCACCAACTCTCCCGCCAACTCTATTAAACGTAGAATAGGACGGGTGCGATTCCCTTTTGTTGTCTGTTTCGTTTGGCTACATGGATCTATAACCTGGGTGATGTCCCCGTTTAGTTTTGGTACTACAACATATTTGAGGTAAAAGTGTTACAGCTCTCAATATTTCGTTCAACAAGTTCTGCGTCAGTCACACCAATAGCAAACCTGGTTTGTAAAAAATGGTATTCCTTGTTAGTTTGTACTAATAACATTAACAAAATCACTTATTTTGGGTACAGACATAGACATGATAGACGAATGTATTAAATGATGCTACAAATCTGCTTCATTTTAATAAAGTTTTACTGACGGTGATTCTTAGAAAACCTGTATATACTGTGCATAATTAGCTATACATGAATGACTTGTCTCTTTTTTCTAGTGCAATGGTGCATAACTTTTCCATTCGATTTTGTTGAATGAGGTATCAACCTGCGGAGAAGAAATGTGCTCATTTAATGTATATCTCAGATTTTTGGTACCGATTTTCTATTTTGAATAAGCCAACCTCAAAGCCCCTGGTCAGGACTTTTTGTGCTAGGTGTATAACGCATTCATTACTTTCTTTCATTTTTTTTTTGTCATTAAATATAGTCATTTTGAATTTGAACTGGTTTAAAAAATCAGTGAAATCAGGATCAGGACCTGAATATCATTATGGGAAAAGGGTTTAAGTGATGGCTCTCTATAGACTGACGCTATGTGCAAGGGTGGGGGGGGGGGGGGGGGGGGGGGGGGGGGGGGTGGGGGGGGGGGGGGAGGGAGGGGATTCCCCCACCCAGACATTTAAAATGTCACCCTCTTCTTCTCATTACTCTGTAAACAAATACAACACCTACCCTCGGCAGCTATAATTTCGATACATTTGACCGTCTATTCAGTATTCACATAAGATACCAGTAAAACCTTCTTGGTGTAGTTCAGCGCTAAAGCGACACGTCCAATGCTCACCACTGCCCTGCCCTGCAGGGCCCTGGTGCTCACCTTGACTTTGAAAAGCTAAAGTTGACACGGCAAACTGGTTATAGTCTGTACCCCTGAAATCTGAGACAATTATACCATTTGATTTTCAGGGGGGGGGGGGGGGGACATGGAAGTAGGGGTCGGGCGGAATTTTTTTTTTTTTCGCTACCAAAGTATACTTTGGTAGCGAAAAAAAAAAAAATTCCGCCCGACCCCTACTTCCATGTCCCCCCCCCCCCCCCCCCTGAAAATCAAATGGTATAATTGTAGGCGCCTTTTTTTCTTCTTTGCCGCCTCTGGCGGCAAGTGTTTTTTTGTTCGCCACCAAAGTAGGCGCCTTTTTTTCTTCTTTGCCGCCTTCGGCGGCAAGGCACACCCCCTCAGACTCCCCCCTGATCGACCTTTTAAATCATCTATACTTAAATCAAAAACATATCAGTATAATATGCTCAACTTCTTTCGTGCATTGATAAAAAAAACCAAAATATTTATTTGAAATGAAGAGGTGGCTTTTCGATAAAATGTTGGTCAAAAGTATACACCAGATCGCACCAATTGAGTTCGAAAATTGAAAAATCTTCTACTTCTCAGGGGGGCACAAAATTTGTCTACCCCCCTCAGACACCCCCATAGCTCTGACAGGGGGTAGAGCTATGCTCGGACAGGGGGGTGTCTGAGGGGGGGGGGGTTAAAGAACATCTATGTTGTCTGTTCAATGAAGTGTTACATTGACCACTACAGTGTAGTGTGATGATCTATTGATTTTTAAGCACAAAATAGTGTTGATTTTGGCACTTTCCGATTGCGACCTCCCCATGTTCTCACGCACGTAGCTGAGCACTGGAACAAGGGATTGCTTCAAATCAAAAACGAGGAGGAGATCGCTCACACACACCAAAATTCGAGGAGATGTTTTCAAAACCCGGCAATTCGAGAAGCTCATCAGTTTTCCTGACCATATGGGGGTTACTACCTCGTTTTTCTGTGCATTTTTTGGTACAATTCGAGGAGTTTTCGAAATGTTCGTGTACTAAGTATTTTCACACAAACTCCTCGTTTTCCTGTATAATCTCCTCGTTTTGTAAGCATAAAAGGTACAATTCACACACTGCGCACACCCCCACCCCCTACACAACTCCTCGATTGGCATGTTGGGTCAGTGTGTGGGGGTGTGTACACATCCCAGCGCCTCGTAGGCGGTGCGTATGTGTATATGTGCTGCAATTAGAAAATGACGCAGTTACGTCACTCTCTTGCGAGATAAAAAAAACTATAGCTCCCATAGACTCACTGCGGAAGAGATTTAGTGCCAGGCGGTTAGGGTTATGAACGCACGAACTCATGCTGAAAATCCGGCGGCTTGTGTTTGCAACACACTAACTCACGAAGTCACGAACTCGTTCTGAAAATCCGGCGGTTTGTGCTGACAACACACGAAGTCACGAACTCGTGCCAAAAATCAGGCGGTTGTGTTTGCAGCATATGAACCAGGAGCTCACGAACACACGATATCCACAAAATCAGGCCGCGGTTGTGTTTGCAGCATATTTATGAACACACGAACTCACTAACTCCGGATATTTCCAGGAAAAGAGGTGGTTGGGTTTGTTTGCTAAACCTATTCCAACTTGCTAAAAGTGAAAAAAATAGGAGTTTCATGAGTTCGTGACTCAGTGGAGCCAAAATGTCTTTACTATTTCTTTATTTTCAAAGTGTACATGTCACGAACTCACGAACTCGGGATTGTTGGCACGAGTTCGTGAGTTCGTGCGTTCATCATAATCCTAACCGCCTGGCACTTAAAGGCATATTATGTGATCTTTTCCAGAGAGCGCCCTCTATTCATTTTTTTTTTTAGAAAGTAGATTTTCTTGCAGATTTACATTTCTGATCATAAATCATACGTACATTCCAAGTTACAGAGCGATACGATTCCTAATTACCTCAAAATCATGGTTTTAGAGTGAATTTAGAGTGAAAATATAAACTGTCGGAGTTATCCGACAGTTTATTTTCACTCTAAAATCACGATTTTGAAGTAATTGAGAATCGTATCGCCCTATAACTTGGAATGTATGTACGATTTATGATCAGAAATGTAAATCTGCAAGAAAATCTTCTTTCAATTTTTTTTTCGATGTTGAGGGCGTTACCTGGAAAGATCACATAATATACCTTTAATCTCTTCCGTATAGACTGACACATGAAAGAAGCCGCGACCTTATAGAAGCTAAATGAACTACTGATGCGTGATGTATTAAACACGTATATTTTTATAGGTCTCGCTAACGGATATACCACTTCGTCAGAAATATTAGATACTGATTTCATTCCCTTGATTGCGGACATTTTAAGTAAAGAACCAGTTATCAATCATGGTGGGATCCAATGAGTTCCAACTATACACCAAAGAAATTCATACGTCATCCAATTCACATTCACACCCAAAGTCATTATTATAAAAAAGTTAGGTAGAACCTCGAATTTATCAGGCTAAAAAAAAAGTTAGTTGTTTAAACTTAAATAAATGGTATAAATGAGCACGAAGACATTCTGAGACAATTACCAATATACCAGGGATGGAACACTACCTCCCTGGTTATACACTGTCATGACTTTCTGGCTTCAAAAATTGTAAATCGTAAATGTTTTCACTTAATAATAATCCATTAATCTAAAGGGTTCAACAAAAGAAAGTATACACTTTGTTTATGTCATTTTTAGTAACATTCAATTTTTGTTTTGACCAAACAGGCTAGATAGGCATTTAGATGAATCTTTTATGCATAATTTGATACCAAATTTCCCCCCTAACAACAAAGATAACCCATGATTAGCACCCTTTATATATATTTGATGCGGTTCCAATATAACTTTTTCAACTTGCAAACATGCAGTTAACAATTAAATTTGGTGAGTGTTATACGATAGACGATGATCGATGATGTGTATAGCCAAAATCAATCAATATCATCGAACGATGCTACAAACGAAGGACAACACAATTATAAAGAATATATGACTGAAATACAGAAACACACTCGACTGAGAATCACCGTGTACGAGTTGACACATCCTACGTTTTGTTTTGAAAGTCAAAATATTGCGTTATGACGGGATTTTGTCAACTATAGCGATGGTTTTAGAAGAAGCAAGCAAAACACTCATATATTCAGCGAAGTGTTTTAATGGTCAATCGTTGAAATAGCTTTATTACTTCCACACTCGAATATCCAACCTAGCGATTTTCGTCATTATTCACAAAACCATTGTAGCTTGCAGGTACTGCGTGAACACGATGTGAACATTTGTCGTCTTTTTGGAATTTATATGGGTTATTATGGTTACCGTGACAACGAGATGCTATAGCAAAAGTCCATCCTGTGAACTCCCGTGCAGCTTGACCCTGCTTTTTACCACGAGACGTGACACTTGAGACGGGGAAAAAATGAACAACAGCAATTGTATTGTTATAAAGAGAGAGAGTATTAGTAAGGACTATAACATTGTCAAATTATGGTCAAATCGCCTTTTCTAACAATACACTGGAATTAGTTATTTATATAAAACGGATCCATATTCACAACTATCAACTACGTGCTTTTAGTAAGTGGTTTTATTATATACCAATGCTATCGAGTAACCTACAATTTTGAGAATTTCTATTAAATGTTACACAATTGAACACGCGGGGGTAAAATCCTCCTGCCGAGTTGTAACTCTGTTTGACCTACAGTTGTAAGCCTGAACCAGACAATTGTTTCTATTGATGGTGTATTTATAGTTACACACAATGTTTGCGGATATATATCTTAGTTTGGGAAAATAGCATCACGGAAGATGAATTATCGCCGAGGAGCAACCGGGGGAACAACATTGGCGAAACCTCCAATGGATGTGACGTCTTCTCTGGCACCGTTGATACGGGAACCAGTGATCGGACCAGTTGTATCTATGAATAGCCAGAGAGGACTTCCTGCGTGTGGTCCATCATCACATCTAACACTTACTCAATCTGTTAGTAACCATGGTAATGAGGATAAACGTAGAGAAAAACTACGAGCTGTTTTGGCTTTGATGGGCAGCAGCAGCGGTAATAAAGCAACAAATCGTAGACGGAAACTGTTGCAGCAGACATCTTTAGATTCAGATGAAAAACTTGATGACATAGCGGAGACCTCTTCGGGCTTACTGGGAGAGTCATCTTCAGATCAACCCCGAGATATTAGTAGAAGACCTTTACCCAGACTCACTATAGCAAACTTGAATCCGAACAGATCAAAACGTCACAAAGCAAGACGAAAAGTGTCTGTTAGCTCGGATTCTACTCAATCATCACTAAGGGGAAGAAGAGGAGCGATACTTGCGGGCAAATTATTAGTTAGGAGTTTTCCGGAGGAGGCTGTTGTTGAGAAACCAGAACCTGAAATAGACCAAGCTACAAAGGTAAGAAAGTCACACTACTATAGGGTGAGTACGAATGGTTGAGAATGGACCCAATTATGCAGTTGTTGGGGGTTTTTTGGTAGCAATTTGATAATATATGAAGTTTATTTTTTATTAGAATGTCTCATTTTCCAGTCTTCTAGCGGAATTTACTTGGCCGCAAAGTTTGTTTGGAATAAGAAGGTTTTAAATCCACATGCTACCTCTTCTAACTGCAAAACTATTTGGTTAATTTCAAGTATTCCTAAGAGCCAATTACCATCCATCAAATCTGCTATTCAAGTATGTATAAATCTGTTTGAAAGGGTACCATGGATGTACATTTCACCAAAACCATCAGACATATGGCCTACCCACAGATTTGACTATATGTGGCCTACCAGTACCATAGTGGCTATACAAACGTACTAAGATTGCTGAGCTAAATGAAAATAATAATTAACATCACTCAAAATGTCATTGAAGCTAAACGATTACTTACACACAAAACACTAAAACCACACTGTACGAAATCCAAACCCAATTGGGCATTAGATTTATGATTAGTACAGTCTTTAGGCCTATACTCACCCGCTCTTTTTGCATACAAATTTGCAAATTTGGAAATGTTTTGTAGCCTTAACGTCCGGTCGTGAGTTTGTCTTTATTTATAAGAGCTAAAGTAATGATCATTTGTTTATGCTGTACAAGATCCTGACACTATTATTTATCATATACAATTTCATGGCATTTTTATATATCATATACAATTTCGTGACATCATTACTATTACATTATCCTATACAATTGAATGACACTATTAATTACCGTGCACAATTTCACGACACTATTCTTTATCCTGTTCAACTGCATGACACTAGTATCTATCCAGTACAATTTCATGACACCATTATTTATCCTTTACAATTTCGTGACGCCATTTGTTATCCAGTACAATTTCATGACACCATTCCTGAACAATCATTTGAATTGCACATGACCGGTAACTATAACATTTGAAATGCTATATACATGTTATGTAACGTAATAGTTACGCTATATGTAATGTATATTGTCATTAACTTAAAGGATTTCCAGCAAGATATTTCCCTTCATTTTTCCCGTCATTTTTCATGCTTTAATACTTATGAATTAATATATTGAAAACTATTCCCTTAATAGCTCTAAATGAACGACACCCTCTTAAAAATCAATCTCTATCGAATGGCCGTGGATACTATAATTGATTATTGCATTTGATCAGGAAAGGTTTTCTGGATTTGATGAACTTATGCTTAATAGATAGCATAATTGAATTCCGATAACTTCTCCATTATAAGAAATGCATCTTATGTCTGCGATCAAAACAGTGTGGTACGTATAATACTAGCTTTATGGATGTCGAAGGATACGTCTATTTGCATAAAATCGATTGTCATTGGCTTCACAAAGTGTTCCCAAAATGAGAGCGTTAATAATAATGATTGAAATATATGCTACCAATTTATTATAAGGACGGTTTATATTTTTCTGTTTTGTATATTTAAAGAAAAATGACTCCGTATCAGTTGTACACATTTATAGAGGTGATTTTACTGTGAAGTATTCAAAACCTCATAAACATACGCGATACGTGCGACCAAATCAAATGTCGTCCTTCACTGGTTACGCACAAATAAGCACAGGTCACTAACGGAGAAACTAGTATACCCGCGTAAACATTAGTAACCCCCCGTATAATGCGGATCAAGTTCGATCACCATAACAATTCGCGTAATGTCACGAACGCATTGCATTATTTGCACAACGCAGTAGTTACGCGACGTGTGAGTGGTTCGCTTGCTTGATTTTCGATCAGATTGATCGATTTGTAATGGGTGAAGCATGGTGTAATTTCCGTAAGAAAAATAAGTAACGTCCGTATTTAAATGACTATTTTAATTGACGGTTTTGAATCAGGATAATGACTTTGATCGGTCGTTTAGTCGGTAACTGTGAAGAATCAAACATTTTACTTTAAAACCTCGGAATGTCCCTCTCGTGCAATTCCTCGGTTCCAAAGTGAAAATATTTTGATTCTTCACAGTTACCTCTAAACAACTGATGCGCAGTCATTATCCTTTAATCAAAACATTTTCACTTTGGAATCAAGGAATCGCACTGAGGGAAATTCTGAGGTCCCAAAGTTCAATATTTTTTGATTCTTCACAGTTACCGACACAACAACTGATCAAAGTCATTACCCTGATCAAAAACGTCAACAAGTCTACCAATTTTTCATTAAAAAATAACACTTTGACGTTATTTCAACACTGATGATCTGAGCAGTGCTCCCCATCTAAAATCGACCATTCTAATCGAAGAATCGTGCAAACGAACCATTCATATTTCGCGTTGCGTTGGCAAATACGCTGTGTGATCTCGGCATTACACGAGCTTGTTTTGTCAATTGAACTTGATGCGCATTATACGCGGTGGTACTTGGTTCAATCCCCGTTATTTTTTAGTACCTGCGCATATTTGTGTGTGGCAGTAAAGGACGGAATTTGTTTCGAGTCTTTTGAGGAGCCAGGATTCCTAGTTATCATGTTATGGGGTACCGTAAAATTTCTTACACCGACTCTTTTATTCTAAAATACGATATGTACTCTTTTTAATCGGTTTAGGCCATTTTATTTCTCTGTTAGAGCAATGACTCTGTATGAATAAATAGGAAATGTAATACCGGATTTTCATCAAACTGATTTTGTTTAAAGATAAGAGAATCATTACAGGATTTAGCAAGGCGCTATAACCACTATATAAGCCACCGGTCTTGCTCAGGAGACCGGGGTTCAATTCCCCGCCGGTGAATGTCCTTGCTTATTTTTTTCGTTGGGACATTCTCTGTTGGTTGTTAATATTTGTTGTTATATTGTCTATTGTGAAACACCGTAGATTGGTAACTGCTTTATATTATGTTATATAAAATAATATATAGTATTTACATGTTTTTCTTCATTTTCACAGGAAATAAAGGTGGGAAAATTTCGAGTAATTTCAAAGCTAATAGTGCTATTGGTGCGTTTCGGCAGAACCTATATTCTAACGTAAGTATTTCAATTTGGGATCATCGTATTCAATATAACAACATTGGTGATGCAAATCCTCAAAATATGTGGATTATCTGGTGGTTGGAAGACTGGCATTAAGGATAACCCCAGTTAAATAAAATCACACGGTATCCAAATGTTCTACGTTTCGTATGGTTAGAAAGTCCAATCCATGTTAATTGTTTTCAACTGTAAAGAGCAAACTGGTACATTTAAATAGCTGCTTTCATTTAAGATCTTGATGTCTTCTGACAAAAATCAACAATGGTTTAATCCGTGTAGTGGATTAGCTGCCATCTTGTCAGAAGACACACTTGTTTCATGATTATGTTATAGGCCAATTTGGTAACACGGTTCATGCAATGAATTGGACGTGATGCGCTGATTCAATAGAATAAGCCGAGTGCGATTCCCCTTTGCGCATCACTACATGAACAACCTCTATCTTTTTGTATGGTAGGATAACGTCCGGGGATAACGGTGCACGTGCATATATTTCCCTATATAGCTAATAATCTTTTCTTCTTTGCCACTCTGTACAACAAAGGACCTAGGCTATAGAATAAAATGTCATAATCATCGCTAGTAGCCTGATTAATTATATATTGGATATTATAGCTAAACTAAACCAAGTTTATGAAACATTATTTCCTATCGTCCGTTATACAGAGAGAATGATGCCCAGATGATACGACTGTTTAGTGCGCTAGATGCGGCACAGGCGGGGGATCGCTACAAAATAAAGAGTGATCTCATTTTTGATGTTACACAATTTAGAGCCAACAAACAGGTAGGGCATGTAAAGTTTGCATTTTTAGCTTAATTGATTATTGTCCCCGGAATTATTTGTCGTGTAAACAAACAAACAAACAAACAAACAAACAATTACGATGGCTTGTATGGATCACAGAACTCTTAGTCTTATTCTATTTTGTAGATGTCATCCATAAGTCATGCCTTACCACTTATGCTAGGAACATCTTACGCAGCAAAGAACATTTGAAGCACGCATATAATTTATAATGGAATATTGGAAGGTTGACAGAAAATATATTATATTTGTTTCATTTAAATTGACATTCCTTTCATTGCTTTACTACCTCAGTGGCTGCTAACCTTACTTTTGATCAATATCATGCATATGGTTGTTAGGTTGATCCAGTCCCGATGTTGCAGGATTTGGTTACATATCACACGACGGTAAGATCACTCTGCCATCACCTGATCAAATCCACCATGTCCACGCTGGGAATCATTGTGATGTTTTGTACAAGGATGTTAGTGTTGTCCAATGGACTATTCCAGTTGAAATCCATACACTGAAAATATTAATTTGTCAATTGACAAGAAAAATCATGTTATGTGAAAGGTCTATAGATGACAATCTTTAACTTGTCACACAATTTGTCATGTAGGCCTACATGTACATGTATGTATTAACTTGTCATGGAATTTGTTATGTATGCATTGTATGACTAATTTCAATTTGTCATGTAAATAGTTTCTAAACCGACTCAAATTACTCAAATTATTTGTCATGCAAAAAAAAAAAAATTGTCATACAAGAAAATTAATTTGTCATGCAGACAAAAAATAATTGTCTTGCTTGCTGATTAATAACTTGTCACTTAACAAAAACTACAAACGATCGCTAGCCCAGAAGTATAAAATTTGCAAATGTTATACTTTTTGCCATGATTTAATTTAAGATTGATATTTGAAAAGAAGTTTTAAACTGTGGACTGCAAATATGACAACCAATTACCAGCTATACTTTATCAACCTATACGTATGACACTAGTGTAAACTTAACTGCGAAAACCCGTACGAAAATGCATGAAATTTTAAGCTTGCCTTAATACAAACAAGTACGACCATCGCATCATGACCTGGCTAAGCTTAAACTGTTTGGCCGATAGTCCTGGCTTATGGTTGTCACATTTACAGTTCACAGTGCAACACTTCTTTTCAAGTATTAAACTTAAATTAAAACGCAGCAAAAATGATAAAACATGCTAATTTCTTACCTCTGAGCTAACGATCGTCTGCCGCTTTACTCCACCAAAACTGCGTATGTGATGGCGGCAGCCCCTCTCACACATCTGTAGAAACTCGTCACTTCTGAACGTTGTCAAAGAATTGTCATGGAATTTGTCGTGGAATTCGGCAGCTGCGAGAATGAATTAGTAATGTTCAAAGAAGTTTGTCAACAAGATTTGTCATACGTATAATACCTTGTCAATGGCCTCATGACGATCTACATTTGTCATTGACCGTATTAGCTCGTATTGTAAATTTGTCAATCATTCACACTAATTTTGATTCGTCGTCGTGTTATTGAAATATTTTGTCTATTACTATTTGTCACTTGTCATTCGCCATAAATATCGTCAGCTGACAAATTAGCTTACATGACTAATTTCTATTCCCAATTGACAAGTTTTGTATTGAATTTGACAAATTAATATTCTCAGTGTCCTATGGAAGACAAGACCTTAGGGAAGACATCAAAACTCGACCGCCCGTTGACCGCCGGTTACGTTCGGTTCCGCCCGGTTCTTTCAGGTCAAATGTTTTACTGGTATAGGAATATTCACGCATGCAACACTGAGCAACCGCCGGTTGACTTAATGCTGTAACCGGACCAATTTACACTATCAATCTGCTACTTTGCGGTCATAATAGCTCTCTCTATTATAATCGTTCTATAAAAAAACCCATTCATAGACTTTCGGTATTGATTTAAAAAAGTTAATTGAGCTATAAACAGATTGAAAAACCCAACACCAGCGAAAATCAATAGCTGTATTGTACTGGTTGTCAACTGAGACTTGAGAGCCCATTACTTCAAGATTTTGTTGCTCACGCGTGTGACGAGGCACTATCAACCGGTCGTGTTCACCAGAGTGTAACTATTTGACCTCATTCATTATGTGTGTATATTATAACAGACGACACGTTTTGAGAGAACCGGGTGGAACCGGCCGTAACCGGCGGTTGCCTGGCGGTCGAGTTTTGACGTGATCCCTTAATCTTCCACTTGCTTTAACATATTATCTAACTACTCATTACATTCCAGTTGCCTGTAAGGTTTGAGCCCAAGTTTGATAGGTTGATCTGGCCATGGCGCTAGAATGACATCCATCCAACACCATTTACCGCATGCTGGTTGACCTTGAGTGTGGCAGCGGTGGAACTAGAAACAAGCCTGAGGGGCTGCAGTATTGCCACATGACTTTCCACACGTGGTGATTTTCCACCCGATTTGGGCTAGTTTTAAAACTAAAATCTGCTCTTTGGATAATATAATGTGATTTTTTTTTCTCGAAATTTGAACATTTGTTTTTGTAAAATATGATATAGCACTAGTTTTTATGACAAATTAAAATTAAAAGTTGGAATTTGTTATCACAAGAACATTTTCAAAAGTAGTATATAGAGCTTCTAGTTACACCAACACTAAAGAGCCTTGAGCTATGCTTAGGATAGCGGTGGAAATGGTAGCACGCATGCTGGCAAGACACAGTTGGTGTAAAATAAATCAGATAAATGGTGTAGGAAGGGATGATTTATTACCCTGGATATGTCATCAAAGACGTGGTCAAGAAAGTTGGACTTGATACAGGGCTGTATTACATTACAGAAGGGTGACAAAATCATGAACTATTACAATCTAAATCAATATAATAACATTACAAATACATATTTAACATATTATTAACCGTCACCAACCCAGACCACTACCTTATGAAGGGCCTGGAAACACGGCTCCCAAGGACTTCGTTTGCCAGATGTACTATAAATGTTCAATTAGTTGTTCATACTAAGATGGGTGTGGAAACCCCATATTGGAGGGGATCGTCCCGTACATGATCAACGGACTGCTTCTCTGAGCGGATTAGTTTTCTAGTTGGATCAGGAACAACTACTTGCTACACCCCTGATTTTGTATTCGTTGCAGCAGTACTATGCAAATGGACTAATCCGGTATGGACATGATGGAGGGAGATGAGCACCTCTGTCTACCATGTCTACGATGCTAGGCCATCAATAGCAGAATTCATCATGCTCATAGACAGTGCTACAAGTCATTATTTTTCAATTTTGTCTGTCTTTTCCATTACCATTCAAACCAAGATTTGTCAGGTGGCGGGTGTTACTAATCTTTGTTTCTCACTAATTGTGTATAGTTTCCACATAATTAGAGCATTTCATGCACAATTAAACCATTCGTAACATTGTTGATTGCATATTTGCTTACTTTGCTCTGATTTGTATTACTCGACGATATGGAACCTTATGATAAGTGTTTGAACATTATTTGTTTGATGCTGATAATTTTAATACATGCCCTATATTTGTTTGTAGTTTCATATATCACAAGATACCAAACGAATACTAGCCAAACCACCAGAGCAGAGGACAGAAACTGAAATTACGCATGTAAGACATATTTCAGTCCCATTTCCGAATAATAGACGCTTTATATTTTGATATTAGCATCATTATTATTATTATACCCCTCTTTGTTCATCATACTCAGCGCAGTGACCTCGGAGCGTATTTCAATGATCGCACCTAAGTTATTATGACGTGATTGTAAGGACGTCACATCACACATTTAAAGAATAAATTGAATGCTTATATTAGTCGCTTTTTGGTCTATATTACAGTCGTTTAGCTATACTCTCTCGCGTACGCTTGGATTACTTTCGCTCGCGGAGTGATAAAAACCGAATATTTCTCGCCAACTTGGCACTGATTAAACTATAGTACGTAGCTGTTTTAAAAGGTAAAGCCACACGCAGTAATTGATTAAAAGTATTGGCACATTACATGTGTTTTCTGCTATCTGATCGTATTATATTCCCATTTCCTCCAATACAGGTGCAAGTTGAACTACAGCCGCTGAAATTTGTCAAGAGATATCCTGTAGCCATGCAGCGAAGCATGATACAGGCCGCTGCCTACGAGGAATTCACACAGGCACGTGTTATCACGAGATATGGAAAACAGCCACAAGCTTTCTATCTCATTCTTGGCGGGTCAGGTGAGAAGTTAATCGATTTTGATAATAATTTATGATTTTGTTGGAAAATATTTTATCATACAAAAGGCACATAATATTAAGGACCCATCAGCTAGCATTATACTAGTGGTTGGTTAGTTCCTGAGGTGATGGTGCTGACTGAAAAAAATGTGTTGAGCCGGAGGAACTCACGTAGATAACGCTAAAGCTAAAACAGCTTGTTAACCGACGGGATTTGATAATCCTAAAAATCATATATTTAAAAAAAAAAGTATATTAAAGACGTTGTTACCTTTTACAGCTCTAGTACTTGAGGGGGATCCCGATTTCAGTGGTAGGGATACTACAGCGATTGATAAGGGGGACGTATTTGGGGTAAGTATTATTTTATTTAAAATCTTAATTATATTATATCGTTATCTATACCTACTTTAATATCAAAGACGTAAAATGAACACTTTTCAAGGAGCGTCAATTTATTCATGTTTTGAGCTTCCTTTTTCATTTCCTCGTGTCATCTGCATTTTGCTTCAAAGTGTTTAATTATCGAACGCTTTGGGGCAAAATAATTCTAATAAAAAAATTAAGTGAAAGGCGTATGTATTATAGGCCGATTTAAATAGTCGTAAACATCTTATTTCAAAAAAATATCTCACCGACAATAATTTGTATATCATTCACAGCATCAAGCAATTGGTAATCAAAGTACACACAAGTGTTCCGTGATATCCAAAGAGCGTATTCATTTGCTGAGTCTATCAGTCGAGGTAGGTTATGTTTAAATATATTGGATTTTCGAATGTAAAATAAAACGCCGTACGTTTTTTGGTTTGTCATTTTACTATACCAATATTGCGTAGTTTGACATCCATCTGGAAGATATACGCCTACTACTCAGGGATGACCCTATTTCTAAGTTCACTAGTATCACAAATATAGATTAAGGTGAATAAAAAACCTGTTCTATACGGGCCCGACCAACCCACTTATTGTACACAATTAAAATTTCGAAAATTGCTGAAATTCATCAACATTTCCCGACATTTTGTGGGAAAAAACCCGCCCGACCGACCGACCCTACCTGAGAGGTCCGTTTGCCCCACAGAATTATAAATTTTAAGTCTATGGTTTGCCCGTACAGCAGGTTTTGTTTTCGTCGTCTAACCTTTAAATATCAATGAGCAGATGAAGTCAAATCCAGTGTTCACAGACATTGGAAACTAACATAAAGGTATTTGCCTTCCATGAAAGGCCGGCCCTCTCTCATTTTTCTTAGGACCCAAATTGTCCATGAATATCAAATCAATTCCTAAAACAGGAAGCCATTCTTATGCATTACGCTACAAGGCCCGCTTAGCAGCGCTATACATTATTGCCCTAAAAACCGGCAACAAATTTAAATATTCGCTTTCCATCAAAGCTGGTTGCTATAAATGACATAATTCTCGTGTGCAACCAACCGGCTGTATTGCAATGCCCATTGAGTAGTTTAAACACTTGAGCATGGATGTAATTTGCAACATAATGGAAACCCACCCATGCAGTTAGCAAGAAGTATTGCTCGAATTTAAATATACAACCAGGTAATCCTCTCGTAGTAATTGATAACAATTAGGTTTACTAGACCGAATTAATAGCGCTCCTAAGCGGGCAATTTATGTCATGAGAGCCAGTGCGTCACACCCCCTTATGAGAGCCAATGCGTCACACCCCCTTATGAGAGCCAATGCGTCACATCCCCTTATGACAGCCAGTGCGTCACACCCCTATCATAAATGCTAAGTGCGTCATACCCTATCATAAAATGTTAAGTGCGTCATACCCTATCATAAAATGTAATGTGCTTCACCCTCACCACCATATTTAATCACCATAGAACTGTAATTTTGATTGTAACGCGGCCACCATCTTGAATTTCAAAAATGTTTCTTGTTTTGCCATTCTATATCTCCACCCACAGTTTTATTTGGTACCGTCAAAGAAAAATGTAATTCTGACAAAATATAATGTCGTATCTATAGTCACAATAATGACTACCAAGTTAGCGTCTCACGTCTTTATAATATGAAAATCCCAAATAAAATGTATTGCATGTCTTGAAATATAGGCCAGCCTCCTTTAAATGCCAAGCCTCAATAAATTTGTTACATTTTTTAAATTTGTTTTATTCTTTAATTTTCATTTTGTTCATACAATAAGGATTATTCTAGAATATTCCTGGCTGGTGGTTTGCAGAACTTCAGTGACGTGGACGATGGCAGATTCATTAGGTATGTTAGTCATGGTAGCCTATAAAAAATGGGCTTCTTATTTTTCTGCGCATATACATTACATTTGAAGCAGAATATGTGATAATGATAAGGTGTATGGTGTCCAGGGTTTAATGCTACAAGGCCCTATCTCTGCCAGTTGTTATATATATGGGCTAGAAGATACTTAGCAATTGGTATAAACTATACAACGTAGAGCAGCTATTGCATTTTTATTCAATACCTCATGTGAAATGGCAGCTGCCATATGTTATACACTTTTGATGCTATATGGTATACCGTATACCCTTGAGATAATGTTCTTGGGTAGGACTCTTGTTGTTGAAATATTGAGTAATATTGTATAAGAAAATAATACTCTGTATTAAGATATGGCACCAATTATGACGTGTACCTTACCTTAAAAAATTCAGCACTCTTCATGCACTTGTGATTAGAGGAAAATGAGTGGTCATAAAACACTTTGATAACCAATTACTTTTTTGATGTGGGCGAGGTCAGCGTATGCAACAATTTAACCCAAATGCAGACGACGCTGGCCACGCGTCTCGGACGACCCAATATGGCAACGGGAGTGCACCATTTTGAAATATTTTTAACAGTCATCGCCCGGTTAACGATGAAAATAATTTTAAAAAAAAGCATTTGCAATGGAGTTGGATAACCAACTCCAACGGTTTTTGATTGGAACAAAATTCTTCTGATTATGATGAATTTGTCAAAATGATAAGATTAACATTCGCGATTACGTGTTATTCCAAATGAATTCAAAATTTAGGTTTCGCGTGGCCACCGTTGTCTGCCCAAATGGCCAAAGATACTCCACAAGCAACGTTTCACATATGATTATTACGAAGAGGATGAAGAGAAAGGTTTCCATTGTGATTTTTGTCAATTTCAGATTAAAACAATCCTTATTATGAACTTTAACGCATGAACAACTACATAAATTAAAATAGACCCAATGAAAACATTATTAGCAAAGTATTTTCTTTGGGTTTACACATCACCTGTTTTCGAACTACGCGCACACCTGGTGTCCTTCAACTTGAACAATGTATGGTATTGTGAGGTTAATGATTAAACCTTTCAGCTCGGGTTATATATTGAAGGGCCTCGGAAAAGGGCTTGGTATCAAAATAATTCTACAAACTCTCTCTGTATAGATATGTTTTCATTTTTATATTGCGAATTATTTTACTGGAGTAAGCTTTAAAAATCTATCAACACTTTTGGGACTCCCTGTACATGTACTTGAAGAATATCGATGTTAGTATAAATCACCGTTCTTAAGTATTTTATGTTTTAAATGATTTGACATGACTTTAATAATTGTATTGTGAATATAAGTGTCATTAATCTTATATTTCTATTCTATTCAGGTCTCTATTCTTATTCGATGGCTGGCCAATTCATTTACTCAAAGATAACCCTAAGATGGTCAAATTCAACTATTACACGTAAGTACATACTAGCCATTTGATTGACAAGGTTACGCTACTCTCGCTTGAGTGTATTTCAATTGACAAGCGAACAGAAATGAGCTGTATCATATTATTCATCATCAACAATTATGGACAGTACAAGGCCGCGCTACAAAACTAATACGATGACCAGTACGTATGACTTATACGTATACATGACTTGTACGTAAGACTTATACGATAGTCGCCAAAGTAAGATGGTGCATAGCCGTACATTCAAGCACCCATAGCAAATTGAGCTGAGACCAATGCAAATAATATTTCAATATTGACATGGAGATATTTGCATTGATAATGTGAAGCTCCTGATATTTATGTCATCCACGTAAGGCCGCAATGCAAAACTAGTACGTATGACTCTTACGTATAAGTGACTTGTACGTTAGACTTATACGATAGTCGCCAAAGTAATATTTTGCATAGCCGTACATAAAAGCACCCATAGAAAATTGAACTGAGACCAATGCAAATATTTCAATATTAACATGAAGATATTTGCATTGATCTCTGTTCAATTTTCATTCCTTGTTGATATATATTATGATACACAATATCACTTTGCCGCCCGTCGTAAGTCACTCATACGTATTAGTCATGCATTGCGACCTTACTTCTGTGTGGGTCTTTAGTTGTCAGAATAGGCTTATTTGCCATGTCTAGTGATAAGGGTCTAATACTTTCCTTATTTTGTATTTTATTGTTTGCCAGTCAGGGAACTGTGATTGTTGAGGATAGCGACCGTTTAGAGTGGATTTACATCATTAAATCTGTAAGTAATCATTGTACATTGTGCATAATCATAATTGAAAATATATTTGAAAAATGAATCGTTTCCAGGTTTCTGTAATAATGTTGTGGTTTAAATAGGTTTCCGCACCTGTCTTTACTTGAAAATCCACAATATATCAGTGTCATTTAAGTGACGTGAATATCTAAATATAACGTTATCATAATCCTGGTTATCCTATTTTTAACAAGGGGAGTTGTTCGGTTATGAAACGATTGCACCCAGAGGTTCCTAATTCACCGATACCTGTCAAGAGGAGACGAAAAGGATTTGGTAAATATAACTTTATAAAAACAATTACCTTCATTATTAATCACGCTTGTTGTACTATAGGTAGGATCCGACATACCGCAAAGACTCCGCTACAAACAATGACAGTTGTTGCGAAGTAAAGGGTTCAACAAAAGAAAGTATACCACTTTGTTTATGTCATTTTGAGTATTATTCAATTTTTGTTTGACCAAACAGGCTAGATAGGCATTTAGATGAATCTTTTAGGCATAATTTGATACCAAATTTGTCTCCTAACAACAAAGATAAACCATGATTAGCACCAGTTAAAGAAAATGTCCTATTTTCAAAAGTCTCATTTCCAATACAAAGCACTAAAAGATTCATCTAAATGCCTATCTAGCCTGTTTGGTAAAAAAAATTGAATGTTACTCAAAATGACATAAACAAAGTGGTATACTTTCTTTTGTTGAACCTTTTATGTTTTACCATGGAAATAACAGACATGGTTATACGATAGAGTTGTAGATTTAGCTCTTGAGTATTGCTCGAAGGTCATTGGTTACATGCAGCTCACTTACTTGGATACATCAATGTAGCAGAATGTACAATATGGTGTGTGGTATTTGCCACTTGCGCCCTTAGTGCCTAATAGTTACCGTATCTGAAGGTTGCAATGATGGTGTGATAGTATTATGGGTGCGTGGGAGACTGGGAGCCTTTACCATTATCAAATGTCTCTCATTTTTGAAGGTTACACAGCGCAGGAGATATCATAATAGTCCTTGAGCCTTGCAACACCCGATGGGTCTTTGATTATAGATTACGGCGGAGTATTGATACATGATACGAAGGTGTAATAATGAGTTTTTTCTTGAGCCTTCCAATATTATACATTGGTTACTGCGTGAAGGTTGCGGCGGAGTAGCATTCTGAGACTTTGTGCCTAAGGTACTATAGTACATTTTCACTCCTTGAAAGATACGGCCTACACTTTAAAATAAGTCATATTAATTGTCCCTATTTTCCTCCTAATTCGCCACATAAGACATAATTTTGACTAATTTAAGTTACAACGATGTCTTCTAGGACTTATTATGTGGAACATTTCTAATTTATGTTTACAGTGTAGTATAGCCATGCAGGGTGGTTAGCCGGAAGTGTAGCGTTTAGTGTTTCAATCATTTACAAATCAAATGTCTAACACAAACTAAAGATTAATGTCATCACTAATTATTGATTGCAGCTACAAGAGCCATCAATCATGAGCAAAAACTGTCACAGAAATTGCAAGAACTACAACGAAAGCGCACCAAAAAGATGAAGGGCAGCTACAGACCCGATGCGTGGAAGCCAAATCTTCTGCGGGTCCCAGTGGTGAAAGATCCTCTTGATGGCAGTGTGGAAGAACTTGAAATCTCCCCGTCCACTAAGAAAATTAACGTAGTATCTAGTAGCAGCAGTTATGACGTTGATAATAGGCAACTTAAGGTTAAGAATGAGGTAGATGTGGTTGTCACGTCATCGGTTGATCACGATGTCAAACTTGTAAACAACTCTGTTCAGGATCAGCAAAAGGGAAAGTTACTGCCACACGAGAGGATCAAATTTGCAAAGGTAGACTTTTCTTCTTTTTGATTTCTGTTTTTAATATTTCGAGTGATAATTGAAAACTCTACTTCTAAATTTAATGTGCTATAAATAATATATAGACTCGGACAAACTGGCATGAATTAAGTTAACAGAGACCTTTAAAATACTAGGTCTCGAACGTGCTATGTTAATAAAATCGTCAACCTTGTCTTTCTTATTGTAAAATAATAGTATTTTAGATTTTCAGTTCGTCCGGATAACTGATTATTTGTTAAACACTCAGTCATGATTCTACCGCTTACATTCTTTTTTCAACAGGGTCCGTACCTTACACACCCAAAACCAGTAGCTGATACTTCCAAGAACATCAAAGAGCAAAGGTCAAATTCAGCCAATGAACAAATAGATCGGCAAGAAGCGCCTTCAAAAAAAGGTAAGAGAACTCCACGTCGTTTTCAATGTACCGTACCAATCACAATCAAGAAAGAAGAGAGTTGTATTTTTATTAATACATATTTATTTCATTGTTTGCATTAAAAAGTAACTGACCAGGTTCAAATATGCTTATAACTCTAAAAAGTAACTGACCAGGTAGAAATATGCTTATATAAACTCTAAAAGTATAACTTTTACTTTAAAACATCAAATAAAAAGAGATCTCAAATTAAAAATGAGAAATTTCGCAACCATTTTAAAATTTGATATTCTTAAGAAGGAGTTATAGTCGAGTTGCAGGCGACCTTAACCGTGACATGACTTACATCTGCGATTTTATTGCATTATATGTTAGTTTTGAGGATGTAGATTACAAATCCGCCGGGTGCCAAAATTCTACTTTTTAGCAAAAAGAATTATGACCTCATTTTGACCTTTCTGCTTTTTTCAATTGTTTGAAATTTAAGTGTTTATATTATTATGCACAAACATATCATGTATGGTATCAAATTAAAGCTGATAACCCATATAACACGTTGGTATAGGCTCCATGCCAAATATACGTAGCAGTAATCCATTTAAGGTCATTAAAGGTCATATCAAGTATTTGGCCATGTACTTTTATACAACCAATTGAAATAGCGTGAATAAAGTAGTTCCAATCCAAAATATGCTTCCATCTTTGGTTTCTAATACTTTATAGTGTCTAGATTACAAAACCAATGGGTGCCTAAATTCATTATTTGCATAAATTCCGTGACGCCTTATTTCTCTCAAATGCTTTTCAATTCAAGAAATTCACGTATGTAATGCATTTTGACAAACTATAGCATGAGTAATGTCAAATTCCATGTAATATCTAACAAAATACATATTAATGTACATCATGTATACATATGGATACATCATGTATACATATGGATATATTGTTATTCAACAGACGACCTTTAATTTAAAGGTGAAGCTCACTTAAGCCAATTTCAAACCCATTACTCCTCGTCATTATTCTCTCCCTCTTTGTCATCCATATCAGCGTTGGAAGTATTGTGATGCAATGTATTGATATTCATGCATTTCTCGTCAGCCTTGCAATGACAATAAATAATAGGTGGTACAAGAGAGTGAAGCTAACCTACTATACAGCTGCAGTTCCCTCTTGAACACGGTGTATCCGATTTGCAGCCACAGGCAACTAGTTTCAATATGCTAGGTGGTGCGACGGAGCTTTGGCCATAATCAGGGACTGGGATACCATTTTCCATCCTCCAACCAAACTTGGATACATCTATCAATGGTGGGTCGGTGCGATCCGCCACTCTCCATACCATAACTTGGTGACGGCCGCGTTTAACATGTTGTATGGCTGCTTTGTCGGTCGGTGGTAGAGATTTGATTTTTGGTGTGTCAACTTTATTGCTGAAAAGCTCGAATCGCAAACTGTTGAGATTGGATGGTATCTTACCACCATACAACCGGATTATAAACGCCAGACCAGCTTTTAACCATGTATCCTCAGATGATTCTGGATCTGAAAAAGCAGAGATGTCGCAGTATGGCTTTAGCAGTAGATTTATGGCAGATACTTTGCCCTTGCCGAATGGGTAGGAGAACACCGGAAAGTGCATGGGCTGCCAGCAGATTTGTACACTTAACTCCTAACTTCAAGGAAGATGCATTGATGTCTATTGTCTGACCACTATACGTCTTCATAGATATCTGTACAGGTGGCTTGTGGATCCAGCAGAAGAAAAAAGAAGAACAAAGATGTCTGTATCGTCTGCTAACACTTGGATGTGACTTTTCTCCGGAAGGAGTTCAAGAAGATGACTTATTATCTGAACATCTGCTACCTGAGTTCTGTAACATCCAACCTTTCATTTTGAGAACAGCAGAGGCTTTGTAACAACAGGGTTATGATCAACAACAACAACAACATGATCCAGTAGTGTTATTTGGACACAGACGCTTGTTCAATGTCGCACTGTGAATCCCTCTTATACTGGAGCACTGTACTGCGGCGAATGGAACTTATAATTTAGACATGTTTAAAGTAACCAACTATCTATCTACTCGCCAAGTTTAACATACAACTGAACTATGCATTTTATGGTAAAAATGTGTATCTTATCCAAATGGTATCATAATAAATTGAGAAAACAAGAAAAAAATCAAATAGGCCTATTCCGATTATCTAAATAAATGATTTGTAATATAGGTATTTACAACTAATATAAAGTGAAGATTAAATCAATTTTACGATTAAAACTTTATCGTTCAGGCTATTTTAAATGGTTGTATAAATATTTCTTATTAGTAACTCTTCATGACCTTAAATGACCTCTAATCGAGTACAGGTGTGTATTTTTCCCATGAAACACACACCAATGGATAACGAGGGTTATAAGCTTTAATTTGATACCATACGGGTTCACACCACTAAATAACGTCTGGCCCTACCCCCTTTGAGGCAATAGTCCAAAACCGGCCCGTTTCTATGCCGAAACGGGAGACCTATTGTAAATTACAGTTTAAAATTAGGGTATTTACTACATGTTATGGCGAAATTAATATAGTGTGAATTTTGACAGACACATCAGCGTTCTTTAGGTCCAAAAAAATTGATGCAATGATGATCTTTTAATATTTTAACAGAGACATTTGTGTTCAGGTCATTTCCGGTATCTGACGCCATCATCTAAATCAACAATTGCGTGTGACCAGGAAAACTCAACTCGTACTTTTTGAAAAGGCTCTAGCTCAAAAATATGCCGGTTACCCCCCATATATGAGTTGTTGAGTTAGTAGTCATGGCTTTCATCTTTAAGTTGAAACCAAATTTCAAGATACCAGTTTAATTCTTATAACGTCGAGAAATATCCATTTTAAAATTGTGCATTTCACGTGTAAGCCTATGGGAGATGTATTTGGTGGTGTGCAACCATACATGATATATTTGTACATTATTCACAGAGCAAACTTAATTAATAATAATAATAATAATAATATAATTTATATAGCGCCTAATATCCATTTACAAAGAAATGTTCAATGGCGCTGTAGAGTCAAGTGCTATGCACTGTATGCTTTCGAGAAGAGATGAGTTTTTAGTTTCTTCTTAAAAATGTTGACATTCGGGGATGACTTAATGTCCAGTGGTAATGAGTTCCATAGAACAGGTGCAGCTGATGAAAAGCAACGGCGACCGTACGTAGCGAGTTTCCATCGTGGTACTTCAAGGAGTAGTTTGTTGTTGGAGCGAAGGTTGCGGCATGTACGTCGATAATGGACAAGATCTGCAAGATATTGTGGAGCAAGTCCGTTTAAGGCTTTATAAGTTAGGAGCAAGATCTTGAACTCAATTCTGGATGATATTGGCAGCCAATGAAGCTGCTTGAGTGCAGGAGTGATATGGTCGAACTTTTTTGTGCGGGTAATGATTCTAGCGGCCGTATTCTGTGCACGTTGAAGAAGATGAAGATGTGTATCTGGGATACCATACAACAAGGAATTACCATAGTCAAGTTTTGATGAAACAATAGCATGAACAATAGTAGAACATGACTCGTTAGTGAGGTACTTTCTAATATGACCAATTTTCCTGAGAAAGAAGTAAATTGAACGGCACGTAGACGAGACATGTTGATGGAAAGAGAAAGTATCATCAAAAGTAACACCAATATTCCTGGCCTGTTTGGCAGGCGTAACTGAACAGGAGCCGATGTTGATAGAGTTGAAAGGCATTGGAGAGCGGTCAAACTTAGAGTGAATGTAAAGAACTTCTGTCTTAGAATCATTGAATTTCAGTTTGTTCTGCGTCATCCATTCCTTGATTTGAAGAACACCGCTCTGGATTGAGCTGATGGCTGATGCAGTATTAGACTTAGTGAATGAAAGATATAATTGGTTATCATCAGCATATTGGTGAAAGGTCAAATGAGGTCATACTATTTTTTTGCTCAAGTGTAGAATTTTGGCATCCGGCGGAATTTTGATCTACATACTCTAGGCTATCATGTAAAGCAATAAAATCGCAGATGTAAGCCATGTCACGGTTAAGGCCAAATATCGGCCTCTGCAACTCGACTATTATACTTAGAGTTAAAAGCACATTTATTACCTGGTCAATTGTTTTTTCGACGACTGCACATCAAACACGTGAATACCATCAGTGTGCATTGTTAATTAATTGTCGAATCATACATTATTTACAACCACGTAACTACGGTATGCTTTCCCCTTCTTTTTAAGTTACAACAACTATGCCAGAGCAGTCGAATGGAGACAGTAAACAGGTAGATATAAACATATTGTTTTTCTAAACAAATATTAGGAATCCATTGAATCCCGGCGTTTGGATTTTGAATTTGATTTTTGGAAGAAAATCTAAAAGTTTAAAATGCTTGGTTGTAACTTGAGGAAGATCACGGAATGTCATTCCAGGTTAGAAACTTAAGAGTAATTATAATTTTGACTAGATTTCTATTTCTGTTGATAATTTTGACTAGATTTCTATTGAGTGTCCCTCAGACAAGATATCTTGATAAAATGACTAGATATAATAGAAATCTAGTCAAATGCTAATTCCCAAGTCCCCTATCAGTTGTTGTTGATTGTTTTAATTACTGTTTTGAGAAGGGTTGCATGACGGATGAGCAATGTAGAGGAGTAATTACTCTTATTCCAAAAGAAGGGAAGGATAATAGATTCTTGAAAAATTGGAGACCCATCAGCCTGCTTAATGTAGATTATAAAGTTGTATCTAAAGCTATTGCAAATCGTTTCAAAAAAGTTCTCAATTCAGTTATTTCACCCGATCAAACTGGTTTTTTGTCAAATCGATATATTGGTGAAAATGTGAGGTTAATACTTGACATTATTGAGTATGTAGATAATGAAAGTCTTCCTGGGTTGCTTCTGTTCTTGGATTTTGAAAAAGCGTATGACAAACTTGAGTGGAAATTTGTTCAAAACTGTTTGGGTATGTTTGGTTTTGGAGGTGATGCAAAAAAATGGGTCACTCTTTTCTACACCAACATCAGAAGTTGTGTTACAAACATGGGCGTTGTCTCAAACTATTTTGATTTATCACGTGGTCTTCGTCAAGGATGCCCCTTAAGTTGTTACATTTTCATAATTTGCGCGGAGGTCTTGGCCATTGCAATCCGTAAAAATAAGTGTATTAAAGGTATTAATATTAAGGGGAATGAGTCTGTTAAGTTAACACAATATGCAGATGATACCACTCTTATCTTGGATGGCTCAAAGGATTCCCTCGTGGAATCCCTTAAGGTTCTTAAATCCTTCAGCAAAATATCTGGTTTAAGTGTAAATTATTCTAAATCATCTGTTCTAAAGATAGGTTCTTTAAAGAATGATGAGACCATATTACATCCAGATGCTAATCTAATCTGGTCTAAGGGCCCTGTCAAATTCTTGGGAGTGAATATTTCTCTGAACAAACAACTACTTTTTGAGTTAAATTATGAGGTCCAGTTTTCAGAAATTAAGCAAAATCTTAAACATTTGGTTACAAAGGGGTCTTACCCCTATTGGAAGAGTGTTAGTTATTAAATCTTTAGCTATTTCTCAGCTCACATATTTATTATCTGTTCTACCAAATCCTCCTGATTCATTTTTGAAAAAAATTGAAAAGGTGTTTTTCAAATTTATTTGGAATGGTAAACAAGACAAAATAAACAGGGATACCATGTACAATAAAGTTGATGAAGGTGGTTTGAATATGACTAACATCTATGATTATAAAGATGCTATTAAAATATCATGGGTTAAAAGGTTTGTTGACCCTAATAATGAGGGCAAGTGGAAGATTTTGTTTGATAATGAAATTAAGAAAATTGGTGGTGATTGGATTTGGCAATGTGAGCCAGCTAACGTGTGTGATCTAAATGTAAATAAAATTAGCAACAGTTTTTTGAAAGATATTTTGAAAGGATGGTTGAAGTTACGTAAAAAGTACGAGATTGTTGATAAAATTATATGGTATAATTCCAAAATTAAGATTGGTAAAAAAACTGTCTTTTATAGAAGTTGGAGTAACAGTAATATTAATTTTTTATCAGATTTAATTGAATCCGACCATTTGATGAGTTTCATGGAATTCAAGAAGAAGTATCATGCTGTGAAAACTAATTTTGTTGAATATTTTGGAATTGTTCAAAGTATCAAAAAGAATTTAAAGGAGTCATGTTCTAAGTTGTTTACTTTGACTGGTAATTATGAGAGGAATCAACAGCTGCTAACGGATATTTTATTAACAAAAAGAGTCTGTAAATTTGCCTATGAAAAGATAAGGTACCATGTAATACCAAATGCGAAGCAGTATTGGGAAGGCAAGGCTCAATTTGATATTGATTTGTCACAGCCAATTACTGACTGGAAGGAAGTGTACTCATTAGCTTTTAAATGCTGTATGGACTCATATACAAGATATTTCCAGTTTCGTTATATTCATAATATTCTACCAACAAACTATTTTTTGTTTAGAATTGGTTTAATAGATACTGATATATGTAGTTTCTGCAAAGTGAATAGAGAGACAGTAAAACATCTCATGTGGGAGTGTAATGTTACAAAAGATTTTTGGAACAATCTTAGTGCATGGATGAATACTGGGCTAAATATCTTTTTTAATGTGAATTATCAGAATATATGTCTTGGCTTATTTAATGAAGATTTCGACTTTTTCAAAAATATAATTATTCTTTTGGCAAAACGTTATATTTATAGATGCAGAGTTGAAGAAAAGAAACTTAGTATCTATGTCTTTAAATAATTGGTGAATATGACTGAAAAATTAGAGAAAGTCATTGCAGAAAGAAATAATAGAATGGCATCCCATAACAAAAGATGGGGGATATTGTTTTCATAATATTGTTTTCATAATATTATTTTCATAATGTTTTCTTTATAAAAAAAATAGCATTAGGCCCTTAAGTGCCTATATAATAGTAAAACTTTGTCTGGCACTTGTGGCGTCTGAATGTTGATGCCTTGTCTGTATTTGGTGTATTTTGTGTAGTGTTATTTTTGTATTTTGTTAATCTATTGTTGTATGTCATAAAATAAAAAAGTCCCTATAAACGGGCTGGAAAGAGAAAAAAAAGTCCCCTATCATAGAAATAGAAAGATCGTATCCATTTATTAGCTTCATTTGCTTTCAATACATTTTTGATTTTTGATGTTGGGTGTCTTTGAATTTGTATTAGACCTTTTGACAATTTTGACTAGATTTCTATTTAGTGTCCCTCGGACAAGATATCTTGTCATTTTGAATAGGCAGTTTTTTAGAGTGATATCATTTGTATGTGTAAAAGACAAAAAAAAAATCTATTTTTCCTTTCTTTAATACCTGTAACTTTTAACATTTTCACTACCAATAAACGTAATAAAATATTAAAAGTATAAACAATTTATTTTTCAGTCGTCATCGTCAACAACACCAAGACATCGGAAAAAGCCACTACATGTTCAAATAGATGTACTGGAAAAAGGCGATGTATTTGTAAGTAATACAGCTTTGATTTGTTTTTGTTTTTGTTGTTGCTGTAATACAGCTTTGATATCTAAAACTAGAATATCAAACCCAGAATGACATGTTTCCCTATTCAGAGCCAGAGGATGCTTCAACGTAATCCCAGCATGCAGTAGAAAAGCACTGTGCACTGTGATGATGGAGACAGTTCAACACCTGATTTGCATTGAAATGTACAGAAACATCATGGCCCATTAGAGGAACTTATCAATGAGACTGTTCAACTAGTTTGGTATCATTGTATTGAGAAATAGAATCCCAATTCATATATTGATACAGATATGAAAAGTCTCCATTATTAGTTCCTCTAATGGACCATGATATTTCCGTACATTTTCGCACATTTCCGCACATTTTCGGTCACATTGTTGGCAAAACTAATATCGAAAAGGCATATTGACTTGATTAGGCCTATGGCTTTTTTTATCATATACAGGGATTAATGGATATCGCTTTTGGGAAGCAGTTGTCACACATGAGTCTGGTTAGCAATGGTGTTGAATGTATTCAGCTATCAAAGCGATTCTACATGAAGCATATCAATGAATCTATCATCAAAACAATAACAGATAAGGTAAATTGTATACATTATAAGATTAAACGAGTGATTCAAATATATATGTTCAAATTATTCAATATGACTTGATGCCTCGAAACAAACATGGTCCGAATCGCAATGAGGCGCAGAGAAAATGTCTTGTAAACTGCTTGGAAGAAAAACATCGATCAGTGTTTTTTAACTTTGAAACCTACCTACCTTTTATAGGATTTCTGATTGGTTAATATAGCTGATAATTGTGTGGTAATTATATGAAATGGATATTTAAATGACCAATTAAAATAAAGGGAAAATATCATTCTTGAAAGTATCTGATTGATCCAATGAGTCGGCCAATACGTTTTCAAAGAGATTATAAGGTACCAAGAATTACTGCCAACACCTCTTTTTACCATACGACGTCATTATCATAATATATCGTTTTGGTTTTGGATTTAGATGCGGCCATACGCAACAGAGGAAACATTAACCAAAGATCTGCAAGAAAAACTAACGTGGAAAGATCACCGTGAAACAACAATGAAAGATACTGCGAGGAAGTTCAAGCGGCATAAAAAGTTGTTAGCGGACCCAAGACTCCCTAGACCGGCACTACTGCCTGATTTATAACTTGTTAGCGGACCCAAGACTCCCTAGACCGGCACTACTGCCTGATTTATAACTTGTTAGCGGACCCAAGACTCCCTAGACCGGCACTACTGCCTGATTTATAACTTGTTAGCGGACCCAAGACTCCCTAGACCGGCACTACTGCCTGATTTATAACTTGTTAGCGGACCCAAGACTACCTACACTGCAAATGTGTTGGTCATTATCTTTGACACATTCGGTTGGGCAAAGCATTTATCTAATTTGTTGGTCAAGATTTACCCAACAAAACCGATATCATCACATCAGTTGGGTAAACCTTTGTTTTGCCCATTTATTTTGACTAAAACTCGCAACACTCTGGTCAAAACTTTTGAACTTTTAATAAATCAAAATTGTTGGTCAAATTTGTTGGGCAAAGACGACCGATCATGCGCACTGCAAACTAAAACTGCCCAACAGTTGGGCATCATTCCCACAACGTTTGCTTGCGAATTCGTCATTCATCATCAGAACGGCAAACGTGGAAGTCATGTCGGTATCGCGTCTGCTGGGGTCTTGGGGCCCTCCTCCGTAAATAATAGACACTTTCAAAGGTAAGTCACAATTATTATGCTATATACATGATATAATTTCATCAAGAACGAGTTCAAGAATTCCGTGAATAATTTTCTAATTGCAGGCTTGAAAAATGTTCATTTTCTACGGTCATGACGGTAAGCTTACCAATGTTATAGTAAGCTTACTGTCAATACATTAGGAAATGTACCGGTTTTTTTGTAGGTATGCAATTAGCCTAAATTATTCACAGAATACTTGAACTCGTTCTTGATGGAATCATATCATGTAGTATTATGATTGTGACTTACAACAGAAGAGGGTGAAAAAGGGGGTCTTCAGGGCGGCACATACCTATACCCTTTTCCAATGTCAGTGCTCCCCCCGGGAAATCCTAACCCTAACCAGACGCAATATTTTGACCAACTGTTGGCATTAAGTAAAAGAGTGCCCAACATATGGTTAAATAATTTCATTACATTGACCAACAAATGTTTTACAGAAAACCAACAGTTGGTCAATATTACCCAACTGTTTAATCATTATCTTTGCCCAACAATTGGTGAAACATTTAGCCCAACAGTGTTGGTTACTTTCTAACCATTTGTTGGTTAAAACTTTTATGAAAGCAGTTGGTCAAAAGTTTGACCAACAAATTAGATTGTTCATATAAGACTAAACGTTGGTCAACATGTTGGTCAATTTTTGACCAACCACATTTGCAGTGTAGACCGGCACTACTGCCTGATTTATAACTTGTTAGCGGACCCAAGACTACCTAGACCGGCACTACTGCCTGATTTATAACTTGTTAGCGGACCCAAGACTACCTAGACCGGCACTACTGCCTGATTTATAACTTGTTAGCGGACCCAAGACTACCTAGACCGGCACTACTGCCTGATTTATAACTTGTTAGCGGACCCAAGACTACCTAGACCGGCACTACTGCCTGATTTATAACTTTAGGCGACGAAAATGTTCTTCTTCTGCGAGTTTACGGACCTTGGTTTACGGAAATTGGTTTTGACGGGCCCGTAGACAGCCTTGTTCTTCGTCGACCTGGACATCTCGAGGATACCAGATTACAAACGATATGAACAAATGAAAATCTCGTCTGGTTTTCTCGTTTATAACATCAATAATACTGTTAGAATAGGAGAAAAGGCCACTTCAAAAGACTGACATTTCTGCATTTACATTTATTTAGTTATTTTAAGAACTAAATCTTTAATTTACTAAATTTAGGACGAGCTTCTTCTGTAAGATCTTAGTTCCTCAGGATAAAAAACAAAAAGGAGCTAACGAATGACTCACAGTCTCAAATCATTCAGCTTGTGTTACTTTATTCACTCATCAAAATTTAATCAATTTAAAAACACGCAACACTATCTATGTTTTATATACATTTTTATCAAATTATTTATAAAAAGTTATACAAATAGTATCGTAAGATAATATAGGAATAGTTGTATTCTAGCTCTACTAAATTCAAGGTTTGGATTGAGCTTTTAATTTACTTGGTATTCGTCTTCAGTCCATTCGTCCTTCGCTTTTGCTGATATGAAAATGTATTTGAGGTAGTCTTATACTCTTCCTCGAAGTTGTTTATACAAGTAGACAGCCATTTTCTGGTAGCGGTTTGGTGTAGTCCCAAGTATGCAAATGAACTCACTCAATACAATGTCATGCTCAGCTACCACACATCTAACTCAGTAACAACGGAATAAATCTCATAATCCTCATCATTTGCATGGATGCGACTTCTACACCAAACCTTTAGCCATTTTCTTATGCCCGGCATTACTGGGTTCACCGGCTGCCAGCACCTAACAGGTATGATTAGTAATGTATCTGTATGGGGACTGTAGTACCTGGGAAGTACAACCAAAGTAGCCGCACACACAGTAGCAAACTGGTACATGTGATTTACTTGGTCTTCGTCGTCAGCCCATTAGTTCGCCGTTTATGCTCAAGAGTCTCTTTGAGATAAGCTTCCTTGAAGTTGGTCCATCTCAACTTTATATCCAGGCCCATCTTTAGCTCATCCTCTGTAGGAAATCGATGTTGCTGGTGGTAACAATATGCAAAATAAGAGAGAATTGGTGCATTATACTGTCTTATCACTTTTAGCGAGTTAGCTATTTGCCGGTCATATATTCTCCAATTCCCAGATAAGGCAGGCCAGTGGTCATGCCCTAAAGCACTGTTTAGATGCTAAGCACACACGTGGCCTTGCATAGTCAACAATGACAGCAGACAAACAGCCTGAAAACAGACACTTTATGCGCTCATGGTCTTTGGTCTGTAATTTGACGACATTAAAACATGCAGTTGTTATGGGATAATTTATTCTACCAATTAGGCTTACTATATAAAAGGGACGCAAGTTACAATTTATCCAAAAAGTTATATATGTTTCCCAAGCTCTGAGACGAATCCGTTGATATTTTTCAGGCAATCAATCATTTTAGAGATACCTTTAATCAGCTTCTTTTCGCATCTGATCCTGATAGTCTGAATAAAGAATCTGAATCTATATACTAAATACAATTTAATAAGATTGTTTTTCAAGCGTCGCCAAGGTACTGCCCATTTTTCCTACGGTATATATTAACTACATGCCTAACACCAATACCGTATTATATACATGTAGGCCTACATGTCGTAATAAGATTTAAACTGTGGGACTCCAGAATAACCGTGTTTCTTCTTTGGAATGGGGGAGTGAAAAGTTAAGTGGATTTAATAATAGGGGCGAGTGTGTATAGACATAGACATAGACATTTCGTGGCAAATGTTTAGACTTGATTCTGTATCTTTATGGTATAAGGTTGAAAACTTGCATTTTGGGGGCATGACACGTGCCAAGGGGTGTCTCTACTAAATTATAATGGGTACCCGGTATCCTTAAGCGATAAAGATATGGAATGAACTCCAACTTTGCTTGTAACCAAAATAAAATGTCAATACATGGACCCTACAATGTGCTATTCCATCCATATAGATCCATACACCCCCATTTACGGTAATGTCTTCCATAGGGGGGGGGGGGGGGGGGGGGGGGGGGCGGTGTCAGTGGATTTCAACTGGAATAACCCAAATGACGTCTATTAGAGTTCTACCGGGACAGAAGGGTATCGCTACTAATCGTGTATTTGTATGCTAATAAATATGGGCACACCTGAAAAGATGTTGAGGATGAGTGTAATACGCCACTCTGCGGTACGGCGCGTTTATGGGGCCCTCACAAGTATCCGTGTGAGCTGAGCGGCTCCTTACCGTGTGAAAAATGGGTGCGGACGGCGGCACACACGGTGGGCCGTTTCCCGTCCGTTGAACACGTTCAGGGGACTTTGCCGGCCACCGGAGTTTTGAACATGCTCAAAACTCCTGGCGGGTCAGTAAAAGCGGCAGCGAACGACGAGAGCCCGGTATGAAGACGGTATAAGGACGGCGCACCCGTTCGCACCCGTTTCGCACCCGTTTTGCACCCGTTTCGCGCCCATTCGCAGGGCGGTGATGGACGGTGGTGGACTGCGAATGGCCGCATGCAGCCTGATAACCGTTCGCGGAACGGACTCTCAGCATGCATGTTGCAACTCTCTAAATGTAAAAGAGCTAAAACTCACTCTTTCGAGAGCTCTAGGAGGAACAGCTCTTTTTTGGAGTGAAGTTCCCTCTTAAAAGAGCGATTTTCACTCTAAAAAGAGTTAAAATCACTCTTAAAAGAGTGACAAATCACTCTGAAAAGAGTGAACTTTACTTCTTAGAAGAGCCGTCCCTCCTAAAGCTCTCGAAAGAGTGAGGATGTTGGTCGTACGAATTCCGGAATGCAAATGAAGCGGCGAGCTTGAGCGCTCAGCTTGAAAAGGGCGGTTTGATGATGTAATCAAGACGTTTCGGCCGGTACCCAGGCGTTTCGACCGGTTAGGAACCGGTATGGAGGTGGTATGCACACGGTGAGGACACGGTGAGAACGGTAAGCTAGAACTGTATGAGGCCGGTGATCCCGGGACAAGGCCGGAGAGAACCCGGGACAGACCCGGTGTAGAACGGTATGGACCGAGGACCCGGTGAGGAGGTGTTATGCACCCGGTAAGAACGGTAAGCTAGAAATGTATGAGGACGGTGAGCCCGGTGGGCCCGGTACCCGACCAGTGAGGACCCGGTATAGACCCTGTATATAACGTTATGGACCCGGTAGCCACAACAAAAGATGAATGCGCCCGTTGACATTTTTTACTGATTGTTTGGACTCTGTTGTTTTTCTATTAGACGGTAAGGTGGCCGCCTACCATTGCCGCCCTGCGAACGGGCGCGAAACGGGTGCGCCGTCTGTATACCGTACTCAAACCGGGCTCTCACCGTTTGCCGCCGCTTTTACTCACCCGGCAGGAAACGGCAGGAGTTTTGAGCATGCTCAAACTTCCTGCCGGGCGCGGATGGCCGGCAATGTCCCCGGCAACGTGTTCAACGGACGGGAAACGGCCCACCGTGTGACATCACCGTGTGCCACCGTCTGCACCAATTTGTCACACGGTAATGGGCCGGCCAGCTCACACGGATACATGTGAGTACGAATGTATTTTACAGACATTCCCGGAATGTGAGCGAAGCGGCGAGCTTGAGCGCTCAGCTTATACAGGGCAGTTTGATGACGTTATCAAGGCGGTTCGGTCGGTTCCCAAGCGTTTCGGCCGGTGAGGACCTGGTGAGGAGGTGGTATGAGCCCGGTTCCAGGCCAATAAGGACCCGGTATAGAACAGTATGAACCCGGTGACAAAATAAAAATCAATGCGGCCGTTGACATGTTTTGCTGATTGTTCACCGTGTTGGACTCTGTTGTTTTTCTATAAGACGGTAAGGGGCCGCCCAGCTCACACGGATACATGTGAGGGCCCCATTAAGCTCTAGAGCCTTACAATCAAGTAGCCTAATAGTCGAAAGGCAGGGTTCAACGTGGCATTCTAATGGTAGGATTTTACAATTGAGCTATTATACTCACCTCTCTTCCTAACCTGCTCAACATTGCTAGTGTTGCGTGTTCCATGTAGAACTTTTTGGATAACAATATGCATTCTGCCCCGTTACTGACGACCACAAAGCTTGGTTGGTCATCAAACATCATCTCTGCCAATCCCTGATGAGAATCACAAAATGTTAAATGTTATAGGACTAACTTTGTACGCAAATTCATATTACTAGTAAAATGTGATGCAGCACACCACAAGGGGGACTTTGGCGCTGTGTGTTTTTTAAGATATAGATGAAAAATAGAATTTAGGAGTAATTTTCACTCATAAAATCTTAATTCCTTGATCATTTTTGATAAATGTGGTTTCATTTTTAACGCTTAAAATTGTTCTGAGAGCACACATAATGAAAATTGATTTCACCTGCAAAGTTCCCCTTTTGATGTACTGCATCACAAATGTTAAACATCTTTCTTGTCCCCGCCCTCATCAATTGTTGAAGGTTTTTCCAAATGCTTTTGTTATTTTTGTTATTTTTGTTATTTTTCTTTCGAGTTGTTGGGTTGAAAATAGATGACATTGATAAGACGTGCTTGGTATCATTTATAAACACATTCTACACAATGATCCAGGCTATGGGTGTAGCATGCGATGAGGAAAATACAAAAATAACTAGAACTAAGGTGTCGTCTGAGACGACGAATATTAGTCGCGCATTGAAGTTATTTGTTATGTTGACCAATTCTGACGATTCTAGGTCATTTCACTAAATTACAAGGGCGTTTTAAGTGAAAATCACGTTTTGACTACTAGTGACCCCTGTGTGACATTTGACCTGTTACACTTGACACTCTGAGTAGTGGTGGCCATGAGGGTACTTAATATGACTATATGGTCAAAACCCACCAAATGATTACGGAGCTACTGGTTTCATGACAGAAGGAAGACCTTTACCACTGTATCACAACGTAGGTTTACCTAATCCGGCAATACCATCGAAGACACGAGTATCGGCATTTAGATGTAAGAGCGTGTTAAGTGAAAATCCCATTTTGACCTCAAGTGACCTTTTTTGACCTTTGACCCCAAACTTATGATTTACTTTTTTTCTTGGCTTATCAATGCACACAAAACAAAAGTAGTCCGTTCAAAATCAGAGCATGTCTTAATTTTACACCTGTATAGTTCAATGACCCCTAGTAACCACATGTGACATGTCACTTTTAGTGGAGAATCACCCTATATGAACATGGATAGGAGAAATCTTTTGACTAATTCTGACAATCATCGATCATTTTCTCTCGGACAAGTAGCATTTTGAGTGAATGGATTGAAAATTTACATTTTGACCCCTAGTGACCTTTTCTTGACCTTTGACCCAAAACTTGTGATTGACTTTTTTCTTAGCTTATTGATGCGCACAAAACAAAAGTAGTCCGGTCAAAATCAGAGCATGCCTTAAGTTTTACACCTTATAAAGTTCAATGACCCCTCCCTAGTGACCCCATGTGACATGTCACTTTTAGTGAAGCTATAGGTCTCATGACGAAAGAAGAAAGAAAGAAAGGAGAAACAGGACGAATACAGTATATTAGTCGTTTCTCGACCAATATAATGAGGGCCTCCCCGTTTTTATGACATGGCGACAATGCTCCTAACAATGGATATTTAGTACAGTATCGAGGGTTGAGCGCCAGAAGGCCGTAACTCAACTTTTGGGCAAATTGATATTTTGGTACAAAAATTATCCATATAACCTAGATTTTCAGAACCATAAAGAGAGAACTTATAAACACTCTGAATTTGACTAAAATTAGAGTTATAAGTTGGGTGCTACAGTTTATTGTAATGAGTCCCAAATATTTGAAAGTCGATTATCTCAAAAGTTGTGGAGTATGCTGAGCGCTTTACGATAGGCCTGTAGGACTATCACGGCTTTGGTATAGGACTAGTTAATTCGTGACACCTGTCATTACAAAATAGAACAAAACTATAATTATAGTACTTACAAACGCGGAACCTGTGGTAAGGGTTTGCACTGTAACCCAGACTGGTTCTATACCTTCCTCTATCTGGTAATGAAAGAAAACAAAAGAAAAATGACACCAAACACGAGGAAAAGGTTGTAAGCGAGTCAATTTGTGATGAAAAAACCCTCATCCAAAAAATTACTGCAAAGGGTTTTCAACTGTTGGATCTGCATGATATCAGGATTGACAAGAGAAAATCCAGATGGTCGCCAACCTTAAAATGACCAAAACACAACTATTATTCACCCTGTAGATATCAATTATGTGATTATCCCTAGGTTTTTGTCTGGGTAAGAAACGTATTTACACTAGTGAACATTTCATTGAGCATTCACATGTACTATAAATTCAAGATGGCGTCTAAAATGGCCGCCAAAGTATCATGTATTTTCCCCTACAAATATAACTTAGCTGCCTATAATTCCTATGACAACGCTAGGTGGCGCGATCAGGCAGGCGGGCTATCATACATGCACGTGTAGGAAACTAGGTTGTAGTGATTTGTAATGTAGAGATGGGGAAGGGTAAGAATAATACAATGTACCTCCACGGCTAAATCTGCATCCATTATATCATCTATCAGCGTCTTCTTCTGTCCAACTGCCTTTTCATTGGTGATGTCTATCACTTCGTTATTCAATGGTGTAACCTCATCCTCTGCTTCTTCGTCTTCATCTTGTGATGGAGTAGCATCGGACCCCAAGATAGCAACCTCCTGAAAGACTCGCTCGTGGGCCTTTTTACGTGCAAGGTATCCCTGATACAGATAAATGAACATAATAGAGTTATTATGGAAAGCTAAGTTCTTGTTGGAAAACATAAGCGAATCGTAACTGGTAATAATGAAAACATAACTGCCAATATACGCCTTACAATTTCTTAATTTAGCTCTTATACGGATTATTCCACGTATCGTACACAATGGGCTATTCCAGTCAAAATCCAGACACCCCCTATGGAAGACATGACATTACTCGTCCACACAGGGAGTGTAGTTTGTAGAGGGAGTCATCCATTTAGGTAACCCATTTGAAATTTAAACTCCCTGTGGAAGATTAAGGTCATGTCTTCCATAGGAGGTGTATGGAGTTCAACTGGAATAGCCCAATAGATTAGGGTTAAATACAACGTAATCATCAATATGTCCGTTAAGATAATTGAAAAAAATCCAACATTTTGTTTTTACTGTAAAAAGCATTTTGTTATCAATTTATATTTGTCCAAAACAACCAAAATATAAAAGGTTAATATTAATTTGTTCGTACATTTGAATTAGCAAATTAGCTTATACAATATTTTATTTCGTCATTTGTGTTTAATCAGCTATGGAATTATCAATTATTGAGCCGAATAGCAATGGTCCAATTACTCAACAACCCAACCAAAACAAATACAAAATCAATTTTCCCGCACATTTTGTTACTTACGTTTCAAAATATTTTAGCCATTGAACATAAGTGGAGAGAGATCAAATGATTGACACAATCAGTGAAAATAAATACCGTTCTTGATAATTGTGGTACATTAGACTTCTTTCCTCTAATCGACCGCGACGCTTTCCCGCCAAATGCACGCTTGTTGCCGTCTGATTCTCCGACAACGCTGGAAGCTAGGCTGTTCTCTCTCAGCGTGTTTTGCAGAGAACCCTCGAGAATTTCCTTATGATCCTGAATGTTGAGATCTTTCATGAACTCCTCAAAATCTTCTCGCTTTTGCCGCTGCTCAAAGTTTTCCAGATTGACGTTAGATACTCGCTTGTTGGTGGAAAAGTTTGGTTTCTTTTTGGTTGTTACAGAGATGCCGGTGGGAAGGTCTGTTTAAAATACAGGTGATATGTTAGTTATTGTAGAGAATATTAAGAAATGGGGTGTTTCACATTTTTGAAACATTTTGTGACATTTTGGAATGTCCTCTGCAGACGCCTGCCGCGTGGAAAGTGTTAAAGGTTTAAACGAGGATGTTATTCAGTTAGCGTTAAAATATATTTTGGTAGCAAGCCAGAGAGAAACAAATTATTTTTCGAGCATTGTTACACATTGCCTTTAGTTAATTACCTTTGTCAATTTCGTCCCGTGTCTTTTCACTGCACTTGGATTTGTACAATAACTTCATCACAGAGCAGCTTCCCTGGAAGACAATTGAAGAAAAAAACATGGCCGTTTACGGTGTCTCTGAATACTGGGCATCTTTCCCAGCAAAACCGCCAGCAAATCAATGTGATCCCTATGTGGTGACATTTGTGCGTACCTTCAAAATATAATCTCAATATGTTTGCAGTACAATTTGTCATGTGCAGGTCACATAACCATATTCTTGGTATGATAGACATTTTTAACTATAATATTTTTGTTTTTATCTGCTTTCTTCATATATTTATATTGTAGTATATCATTGTGTCTATCTTTGTAATATTTATACATTTTATATTTATTTGTTGGTCTTTTTAATGATTCGTTTTTTAATGTGTATGTAATGATGGTGACTATTTTTGGCCATTTTATTCATGTAAAGCGTATTGTATTGAAGCTTTGCGTACTGCGCTCTATAAGTCCTGTATTATTATTATTATTATTATTATAACCTGCATCTAGGGATGAGTTGTGTGGAGCCAGATGATGCCGAAACCAGCATATGTCAGCGGTTAATCGAATGGTAAAGGAGCATTCATACTCCCGTCGTTGCGCGATGTTGGTTGCATTCACTTAAAAGCGCATGCGTGCTCGTTTGATAGGGCGTAGTTATTATCCACAAAGTTTTGTTAACAAAATCTAAACAGTTTTGTTGACTCGTTGCTATAGTATTCACCAACCTTTATATTGAAAAATGTTATAATAATAGCCTATCGAGCATATATATAAGAAGTATGGCAAAACACTTACCATCTAACCGAAGCCTTTGTTCAAAAAATCCTGGAGTTAAATTTATCATTTTTAGTTAACAATTGAATCCTATACGCTGGCAAAAAAAAAATCGATATTTCATTTTTGACCTGCAGCAAGCGACTGAATTTCATCTCTTTTCAGCCATTGCGTTATATTTCATCAGTACAGAGGGAGAAGTCACGGTAGTAATCTTTTTTCAGATGCAATTAGCCTATCAGATCCATCGCATAACGCATGGGCAAACGTTTCAATTTAAGTTTAGTTATACCGTGAGCCAAGAGGAGTATTGTTTGGTCAGGTAAGGAGTATGGCAAAACACCGGAAGTTTAAAAAACTGGCCTATCAGATCCATCGCATAACGCATTGTGTTTCGGTTAGATCAGAAGTATGGCAAAACACTTACGGGTGCCTTTTGTTCCAAAGACCACTGGGGTTATATTTATCATTTATAGCTCATTTTAGTCGTGTGTGATTATAACAATTGAACCTTACCCTGAAAATAATCGATTTTTTAAAAACCAACAGTAAGCGACTGAATTTCATTTCTTCTCAGCCATTGCGTTATATTTCATCAGAAGAAAAGGTCATAGTAATAATCTTTTCCAAATGCAAATTCGTTTTGATATTTACGGCAAGTTAGCAGAAAGTGAAAAGTGTTGTCATTTTTTTAAATCCAAAGAGACGCATCTGTATAGGAGGGAGTGTATTTATTTACCGTTTCGCACGAGGGATCTGCATTTCATGGATGACTGAGCCCGGATAAGTATTATTCGGCTTTTAAAGGTATGTGTAGTAGGGGAATATGGGGCAACTGGACCGTGGGGCAAGTGGTCCGAAATGAAGGATTTTGTAATTGTATGGGCATACTGCTTTCTTTTGAACAATACGACTTTTGTTGATACTTGACATATATCTTTACCTTCTACAATCCAAAACATTTGGAACTTTAGGGTATTTACACATGTGATTTTTCTCCATATCTTTGAAGCTAACTCCTTGAGTGACTGATTGAAAATTCACAGATAGTATGGGCGATATATGAAGATGGGTTTAGATCATGTTTAATGTACTTTATATGATTGACAGATATGCAACAGTAAATATATACATGCAGTACAGTCGTCTTAAGATACTAGGTGCATATTGCATTTGATGGGTGCTATATTGTAGTGTGCTTAGGGACTTTCCGAAATATGATTAAAACCATAGGTTGTGGTTGAAATGACCGTAAAATGGCGCATATTGCTAATTTGGGACATTGGTGGTTTGGATTTCCGATCAATATTATCATTTAAAGAATGCTTCAACTTAAATCATTATCACGGGTATTCATTTGGTAGAGTTATTAGTTCATTAATTTGCAAATAACAAAGTACACCATTTCTTACTTATCTAAAGACACTCGTCTACTTGAAGGACCCGAACGCCGTAATATTTGCGAATTCAAAGATACTCACTGGCTACAGAAATCTGTGTAATGGCTAAAAACAAAAATGCAGTTTTGCCTTTTTTTCTGAAATTTATTGGAGTTATTGATTATTATGACAAATGGTGGTATGTTTTAAAACATTTTGGCGTAAAATGTATTACGTCACAGGCGTGTTTTAATAACGTTTCATCTCGACAAAGTGCTACGTCATTTGTTGGGGTAAGTGGTCCGAAGGGGTGTGGGGCAACTGGACCGCCTGCAAAAACTTAATCAAAATTGTAAAATTCATTTTGAAAATGAGTTGTTAGTGTCAATAAAACATGACTCGGTACTGAAATGTGAATAGAATATGAAATAATTCAAAAAAAAATTCAAGTTCTTAGACATTTTGGGGCATTTCGGGTCTAATACCACTATTTCTGATATTGAAGGATTACAATATGACATGAAATTGCTTTAGAATGGTTTAAAACCTCGGTATTATGAATCACATCTTTATTATATTTTGAATGGTGTCTGTAAAGGTATTTGTTATGACGAAATATCATGATTTATGTATTTTATCTACTGCTTTTTGTATATATCAACCGTTGGGTCATCATTGTCATATTGACTAACTTCCCCTGTAACATGAAAAGCTGGCTAAATATCAAGATGGTTTATTATATATAAGTACTAAATGATGATTATATGAAGTAAATAAAATCATTAAAGAAAGGGGTATATATAGACAAATGTATGGAACGTCTGAATATCACAACCATGTAACCATTCAACTAGGTTAATACCGTTTTATCTAATAAACGTGCAGTCGAAAATTGCGCTTGCTTTGTACACTATTAGTATTACTGCTTTTTACACGTTAACCACGAAAACTGTATAAAACATGGGTTTCATGAGACCTGTATCATTTTTACACGTTAAATAATATGGAAATGTGTTTGTTAAGAAAATACTGCTTAGTTACCGTGTTGTCAATCAATGATTTCTGTGTATTCTAACCGTTGGAACATATAGGACCAGTTGCCCCAACGATGGGGTAACTGGACCGTGCCAAGTAAAGTTTTTAGTTAGTGGTAATTGGCCTTTTGTTTGGATATTTTTTAACATTGATTATATGTTATATGTAAACAGTTACATGGGTGATATTTTCATAGCAATTCCATAAATATTTACACGAGCTTTAAGCTTTTATATCATGAAATATGCTTAACCGGTCCAGGTGCCCCATCCTCCCCTATTATGTGAATCAAAGTACGACGTTGCTTAATTTAAATGGGGAAAAGAATCAAATTGATTACTAAATACATACACGATCTCAAACCCAGTCCCTCTCATGCTTACATGGACACTAGAATTACGAGCGTTAATGCACATTGTATGTATACAGAGTCTTTGCCGAGAGTCTTAAAAACATTTATTATGTCCGTAAAAAGGTCTTTGGAATGTTTGTACGATGAGTGATGTATGCTATAGCATCCTTTATACCCAAACAGTTCCTGACAGGTGCTTTTATGAGAAAAATATTAATCGCGGAAACTTCTTTCAAGAAAAGAGAAACTTCATTTATAAAGATTGAGTGGATACTTTTAAAGTTATGATGCTTTGAGAAACCACACCTAATGGGGAAAAGGTTGTAGCAAATTCCTTTTTCATTGGGATGTACGTCATTGAGTGGTATGGTACACAGTGCGGTATCGAAAGCATTCAGAAATGATACTTGAACAACTGAAGACATCATTATGTCTACAAGATGCCGAATAGCGTAAACGCGTACGCCTCAATATCGGCGCTCCATCGAATCAACGCCGTATCATAATAGAAAATTATGTGCTATATATATTGAGAATCTACAGTATTTTGAGAATGATCTTGCCTAAATCCATGCGTAACATAAATTCTCTATGTAGATAATCAGCATGTTCCACGTGCTACAACTTAAGAATTAGTAATGAAGACAAGACCAACATTGATAGCCATTTACACTGGAGCAGGCGCATGACGATCATATACAACTAATAGAGAGCGATATCAAATTTCCTGAAAAGTTAATGAACACCACATTGGATGTGTACTATTAATATTATCATTTGCCAATTATGTTTTACTGTCACAGGATGGATCTTGTATGCAGTCAACATTATATCAGATATAACCAAACTCATCCGATAACATTAGTGAGAGTGGGACCGAAGCCCGAATGCCCAAACCAGGACCGGTCGTGAGAAGTAGTCGATACGTTGACCTTGTAACAACAGGAGAAATTTGACATTTTTGTTGTGCTCAGCGTCGGATGTCTGAAAATACACTAATGTCCTGCAACGGTTTGTCAATGAGATAAGCTATATTGTGCTGTATAAATTAAATTATAATTTGTTGCAGGTCTATGTATTTATAATTACCAGATCAGACACACATCCCAGCACTTACTTTACTCCACATCTCTCATACGCCAATAACACCTTTCTTATCAATTAGTATTGAATTATAAACTCTATGGACATGGTATGAACACCGACATGTCTTCTCATTAGGTTCTTAGTAGCCTATGTCGTAATTTTCATGCCTCACCTATTGTCGCAGCATATGCTAAAAATAATATACTAAAACATGGCTTTCATTTGGCATACGTCGTGTTGTTTGTTTTCGATCATATTGCTATTGCATTATATATCTGCCTCCAATCCTGTGCGTATCCTTAATACTTCTAGAATTAGTGTTTCGATAGATCCTGATGCGATCGAAGTGGATATTACATACAATGCAAAGCAAGGCGTTAGCTTGGATATCGATACAACACACGAAAATGCTATTGCAATGTCAATAACAGATATCGGTACACTAGATAGTTACTCGTACGTGTATATTGAACAATCTCCTAAATTTAGTAGGATAGAACCCAGATGTTTTAAGGAGATCGTGTCTTTGTCGACGAATACTAAGATGTGTAACGTATATTTTAAAACTGAGATGGCTAAACTTCACGTGGTGGGTAATGTTCAATTGAATGTTCATATTGAAGCAGTGAACATGGAGAACGTAATTGATCAAAAATGTCCCGACCAAAATGTCAATAAATCCAAACCTGATGACGTAATGATACCGCAATGCAACACGACTGAATACAACACGGTGGAGAGGCTCTATGGTATAACAAATTGGAGGAATATCACCAGATATGCCTTTGCTTTGGAATGTCAAACAAAATGCACTTGCATCCTGGACTATAGAAAATGGACATCCGAGTGTAAAAACGGTATTCGTAAGGATGTCCTTCTGGTGTATGACGTTAACAATCTTAAACGATTGAGTTTTAGTAGTAAAGGCCTGAATAATATCAAGGCAGACGCTTTCAATGGATTGAATAGGCTGGTGGAAATGATTCTTCATAGTAATCGGTTGGAGACATTACCATCAGGGTTGTTTTCTAGACTGATTCAGTTGCGAGAACTTACTTTGGCAAACAACGATTTAAAATCTCTGCCTTTGGGAGTATTTTCGGGGTTGAATCAAATGGAATATTTATATCTTTATAACAATAATCTTGTATCACTACCACTCGGAGTTTTCAATGGCCTAGTTCACTTGGTCGACGTAAGGCTTTACGGTAATAGCCTAACGTCGCTTCCTCCAAATATATTCACCGGACTTGTTGAATTAAAATGGATCGATCTAAGAAGCAATGATTTGTCATCTTTACCAACAGGTGTATTTGCTAATTTGGATCAATTGATAGAGATATTTCTGTATTCCAATAAGATCACAGCTCTACCAGGAAAAGCTTTTACCGTATGCCAAAGGCTCTTACTTGGATTCAACCAGTTAACGTTCCTAGCAGCAGACCTATTCAGGGAGCTCAGTGGTTCGTTAAAACACCTTGATATTCAACGGAACAACTTAACATCACTTCCCTCTGTTGTGTTTCATGGACTGATTCATCTCCAGTTATTAACTCTTGCCAAAAACCAACTTACCACTTTGCCCCCAGATCTGTTTGCTTATGAACTCATTGGACTAGAATTTCTCGATCTTAACAATAATAAGCTAATCACTCTTCCCCACGGGGTCTTTACGAATCTATCTAGCTTAAGATATATCTTTCTTTCCGGCAACAATTTGGGTTCGTTAGTATCGGGTACATTCCGTGGTCTGATTAGTTTGAAGTCCCTGGACCTTGCCAACAACAAACTGGTATCACTAGAAGCTGATGTGCTCTCCGGAAATCCTCAAATAGCATATATTACCTTACACGATAATCAGTTGCGTTCAATCCATGAATCTATATTTACTGGTTTTGTTGAATTATACTGGATTAAACTGGAACATAACCGTCTGAATTCATTGCCACCAGGCCTGTTAACTGGTTTAACCAACCTGATTGAAATATTCCTTAGTTACAACAATTTAACATTTTTGCCAGAGGGTTTCTTTAACGAAACGACATCATTGAATAAGATTCATCTTGATAACAATAGATTGGTGTATTTAAATGACGACTTTATGTTAGTGACAAGATTGAAGGTGCTGAGACTTGACCACAATCGAATACGATCAATTCCGGAGGGACTATTAGATACCCTGGCCAATCTGACACGGCTTGACCTAGGACATAATGGATTGATTAATTTACCAGCAAATGCATTCAACCACTTATATACATTAGGGACCTTATACCTGAACAACAACGAATTATCCTCGTTGGCAGAAAACACATTGCATTCGCAAAACGTACTTACAAACCTCTTTTTACAAAACAACCCTCTATCCCAATTACATAGTAATTTGTTTGATAACACATCGTTGTCAACTTTGGATTTAAGCAGCACATTTCTCAGCCAAATACCTACTTTGAAGCGGTTAGTTAATCTAGAGAGTTTGAACATTTCTAACAATAGTTTGTCTAGTTTGCCGTCCCTTGATTCGGTTTTTAATCTCACAGTATTGGATGTGAGCAGAAACCGTCTACAAACACTGGAATCAGATGTTTTTTTGCACCTGAGTAATTTGGAAATATTATATTTAAATCATAATCAAATAGTTGAGGTTCAACTTAGAATATTTCGAGGCTTAGACAATTTGCGAATCCTTTACTTAGACAATAGTCACGTTCTTTCTATTGCACCAAATTTATCGAACCATGATGTTCATGAACAAATGAATCTCACTGACCTTAAGATTCTTATTTTATCGAACAATTACATTATACATTTATCCCCAGACGATTTTGCTGGAGTGAAAGAACTTTACAATCTTGATCTACAAGATAACCATTTACACACTTTAGGAACAGGTGTATTTGAGGGTTTCCATAAATTGGAAGTTCTAAACATTTCGAATAATTTAATCCAAACAATTGAAAGTGAGGTTTTCAAATATACTGCCAATATCAAAACTATCGATCTGAGATCAAATCGTCTATCACTAGTAACACATAGGTCTTTCCAAGGATTGCATAATACGCTTCTATTGGTCGATAACAGCGCAACATGCTGTTTTGTGGACGTCGCAGCACCTTGCATTTCTATAAAGCCTCGTCCTGTATATCTTACTTGCAAGAGAATGCTTGAAGATATTTCACTTCGGGTGTCTATGTGGTTCTTGGGAGTATTTGCTGTTTCTTGCAATGGACTAGTCTTTTACCTTCGTTATACAGATAAGCAATCGACTGTACAAACCCTCATGATATCAAATTTAGCAATTTCTGATTTTCTAATGGGGCTGAACATGGTCATCTTAGCCATAGCTGATACGGTTTATTCAGATTACTTTCCCTCTTATTCTCAAACTTGGAGAAATGGTATTTTTTGCAAAGTTGCTGGAATCCTTTCAATATTGTCCAGTGAGGTATCGGTGTTTATGATAACCCTAATTACTTTTGACAGGTTTCAAGGAGCAACGTTTCCATTCAGCCGCTACCGATTAAGGAAAAAGTCTGCTAGATATTGCGTTGTGTTTTTGTGGCTGGTTGGTATTTTACTTAGTGTACTCCCTGTCGTATTATCTGGATTTTTTCCTGATGCTTTTGAAGTATCTGAAGTTTGTGTCGGTATTCCTATAGTTAGAAGACCAATAGGTGTTACACGAAGCAGAACAGTTGACATTGAGATATTAACTCCCGATATTGAATCATATGAATCGTACTATACCTATTTTACAGGCGTTAATAAGTTGTATATTGGTTTTGAATATATGCAACTGACCGTTGATTATACCACTTCAACAATCAGTGGTTATACCTTAGCAACCTACTTCTCAATTATAATGTTCATTGGGGTTAACCTTATATGCTTTATTTCGGTTTTGGTACTATACTTACAAATATTTTTCACTGTCCAACGGTCAGCACGTAGTTCCGGACGAACTCAAAACCAAAAGAACAACGTACGCATGGCGACAAAAATGTCCGTGATCGTGTTTACAGATTTCTTAACGTGGGTCCCTCTCGTGATCGTATGTATTTTAGTCCAATCGAAACTCATTACAGTAAGCCCCGTAATATATGCATGGACTGTTGCATTAATTCTACCGATTAATTCGGCTATTAATCCTTTTCTGTACACATTAATCCAATTCATATTTGATCACCTTGATAGTAGACGAAAGCATCGCAATGCCATGGCCATTTCAGAATAATTACGCGTACCTAAGCAACCAGCCAATAGAATACTAGTATGACGGAGTAGCAGTCATTGTGGGGAATCACGAGCTGGTCATGCGTTGTTTATCCCTTGGAAGGGGTTCTGAGTCGGGGTAGTATCATATTAACCATACGGATCTTTGGGCGTTTGAACATCAACACCAGATTATTTGAACCATTTTAAAAACATATTATATGATAACTGTCCAAACTATACCGTGAGGCAATATTGGTCATTACTGGAGTAGAGAAGGGAATGTGTTAACAAACAATGTCTAATAGGCTGCCTGAATGCTAAATCACGCTAGTGGCGTTTAAAAATCAACATAGTTTTCGTGTTTTTATGTGTATTTTTGTAAATCAGCAGAAAATAACTATACCTGTAGTTCAGGAAGTTGACACATATTGACCCCTAATGACCCCTTTTTGACCTTTGACCTGGTTATGATGATTGACTTATTTTCTTGTCTTATCAATGCGCACAAAATGAAACAAATTCGGTCAAAATCGGAGCATGTCTTAAATTTTACCTCTGTAAAGTCCAATGACCCCTAGTGACCCCTTCTTGACCTTTGACCTGGTTATGCTTTTTTTTTAAAATTCTTCTTATCAAAGCTAACAAGTTGAAACAAATCCGATTCAAATTGAAGCATGTCTTGAAATTATGTGTAAGGATTTCAATGGGTGGGACATCAATTGCTGCACACGGTATATGAAGGATAATGCTATCAAACATCGCTATGAAACAGGGGAAGTAATTTTAATTTTCAAGTTATTGCCTCTTTTTTACAACGCAATCAAAGATTGGAACATGCTTCCTGACAATGTAAAATCCATTTCACTGAAATCCACTTTTAAAAATGATGCTAAAACTCGATCACTTCTTGAATCACATGAATGTCTAGTTTTATATTTCCTTGTTTTAAAGTTTCGTGTTTTATGCATGTATATAACTATTCTTATTTGTATATAACATGTATAAGGACTCCTTTGGAAATACGTTTATATAGCTTTGTTATCCATGGCATGGTATCACTTTTATGTATTTTTATGTTTATTTATATATCTTAGTTTTTATATTTGTAAACCTATGTACAATGCTACTTGTTTGTATGATATGGTGAATAAAATAAAATAAAATAATATAATATATGTACATGTAGGTAGTAGTGAAATAGTTGTAACTAACTCCATGACAAATCAATATCCGTGAACAATTTTATCGTGTAATTCTTATTAATTCATAACGCAACTTTTTGTATGTTTTTTCTGTCGCGAAAGCAATGAATAAATAACTATAAAGATAAAAATGTAATCGAAAATCTGCGTTGATCCCATTCATAGTTGAATAAAAGTGTCATTAAATTCACCACAGTCCCATTTATATTGAAGATGCAGATTACGATTATTAGTACGATGATGCTTTTTTAAAAGAGCACTCTTTTCCATGTTCTGTGTTTTATTTTTGTGTAACATTCCGCGAATATCAAACAACGACGAGTTATATAGATGCCGGGGAATACGCGGTTCCAGATTTTTTTAGCACGCATTGCATTGTGGGATCGGCTGAAATAAATTTCGGAACGGCTCAACTTTCGGTTGCAGGGAATGTCCCATACTTGGCGAGCAAACACGTACGTCGTTCCCTAGGTGCTCTCTTTTTACAGTGTTTTGCCATAAAACAGTTTATATTCAAGGACAGATCTATGAGATTCAGTGTTTGTACATACACTGTATACACATGATTTATGGCATTTTAATGATTGTTAACATTACATTGTGTATAAATGAAAAAAGCTTAGTGATAAAATGTATGGATAATCGAAAATAACAAAATAAATCATGATAACAGCCATTGTATGTTTCCAACAAAAATTGAATTCAATGTATTTTTGGCAAAACACTGTAACTCAACAAATTTGATTGTATCTTCAAAATAATCATATATGTAAACCTAACAAATAACATCAATTTGTAGGAAAGTACAAAACTACCCCGCATATTCATGTTTTCATTACAACTGAATATAAAACAAATATAAAAAATGCATTCATGTAAACTTTAAAGCTCAATTTCTCAATATGACAATTTTGGAGTTACAGTGTTTTGCCAATTGCCGTATGCCGTTGTATTTGACACAGCTATTGTTCTCTTCTTTCCATCGATACAAAAATGCACAAACGCTGCGATGACTAAGAAGTATGGCAAAACACTTACCAGAGCCATCGTTCAAAAACCACTTAAGTTATTTTTATAATTTATAGTTAATTCTACAATATTCTATAGCACTATATGCTCTTTATAAGTTTTTATTTGTATGATTAACTAGTGAATCTTGCCCTGAAAATTAACGATCTTCTTTTTTTAACCTACTGTAGAGCAAAGCTACTAAGATTGGTTTGAATTTTATTTTAGCCATTAGGTTATATTTCATCAAAAGGCGACGGCATTTTTAACAATGGCGTAATCGTTTCCAAATATAATTTGCCCTAATATCCCGCATGATTATGTGAAAAGGTTATTATTTACTAACAAATGGCGTGGATCCGTGGTAAGTAGCATCTCTTATCGTAACGTCTTGAACGAGTGATTTAAAAATCAGAGAAACGGTGAACACGTTGAACATTTTATGTTTGTGCAAATGATATAATGATGCCTATTTCAATGAAACCATAAATTCAACCAATGTCATGTCACAGTGTATAGGGTGGAGCTACATAATCGATACGGTGCCTCAAGCGTAAGTCCGCAACACCAAACCAGTACGGTACTCTCTTAAATCAAAAGATTGAAAATGTCCGTCTTTTACAGATTGACTTTTTTCTCAATCTATAAGATTGGATTTAGATTGAAAACATGATAAAAACTCGTGACAATGAGTAGCTTTGAGTCAATCTGGAAAAAGATTGATACATATAACTGCACTCTACACGTATGTTTGTACCGTCAATCTCGACTAAAGTGTCAATCTAGAAAAAGATTGAATTCAACACATGCGCAGTTAGGTAGGTCATATTGGTTTCGAAACACTTTGGATTGTATATTTATACATTTCAATAAATGATTCTATCTGCAACATAAACTATTTCATAATTAAATGGGAAGTAAGAACATTAATTCACAAAAAAACTGTACACATGAACAATTTTTTGGGAGAATGTCAATAAAAAGCCCAATGATATTGTTCTTCCAATTGCCAGTCATTTATTTGTGTGTACGAAAATATAAATATGTAGGCTTGAAAATATCAATCTTTTACTACAGATTGAAAACTTTTCAATCGAAAAACGATTGAAACTTTCAATCCAATAAATTGAAAAGTTCAATCTAAATTCTGGATTGGAAATGTTTTCAATCCAAATTAGATTGAACATATCAATCTAATAGATTGATACCTACATACATGTACCTTCAATCTTTTCCAGATTGAAACCTTCCAATCCAAAAAAAGATTGAATGTCAAACTTAAAAGTTTGTTCCCTCACGGCAATCTATGAAAGATTGAAAAGTCAATCTTTTAGATTGAATTTTCAATCTTTGGAATTAAGAGAGTATGACTCATATGCATAGTGACTTTTATAAAAGAATCTTTTACGAGGGGGCGAAAGTAATATTTTGTATCATCTTACCTACAAGCACGTACGGAAATTAAACTGAGATCAATCGAATATTTCTTGATTGTTATGGTAATGTTTGCACTGGTCTCGGTTCAATTGTCATGCGTGCGTGTGGTGATGTAAAATATTTCTTTGACGCCAGGTTTAAAAAAAGCACTATAACTTCACGTGAAGGAGCTTTGTTTTTACTTTTAGACCACATACGGCCAAGTGCACCAATGGCGAGTAGCTAAAGAATAGCGCTACCTCGCTAGTAACTGAGGCGTAACAAACAATTTTGAGAGCACCAAACCGCACTGAAAACCTAAACGGGTCGCCTGACTAATTTAAAGCTAGTTCAGATTGTGTCCCTTTTGACTATAGCTTTAGCAGTGCTAGACTAGCTTTAAGCTCGACTAGCTTGATATTAGTCCGTCCTAAGCTGGACTAGTTTAGGCTAGTCGCTCGAGTAGCTTTAACTTAGTCCAGATGGTGTCCATTCTGACTAACGTAAGGTTAGTCCGGCTTGGCTCGACTAACGTAAGGTTAGTCCAGCTCAAACCATATAAAGTGCTTAACAAAAGAAAGTCGTACACTTTGTTTAGGTCATTTAAAGTAACTTTCGATTATGTTTACCAAACAGGCTAGATAGACATTTGGATGAATCTTTTAGGCACATTTTGATACCATACATAACACATAGCAACAAAGATAAACCATGATTAGCGCCATTTAAAGAAAATTAGTCACTTTTCAAAAGTCACATTTTTCAATTTATGTTGCAACGGAAAATGTGTGTGTGTGCGATTCACTTCGTGTGTGACACTGTTATAACCAGGATTGACCGGCGGGCAATCGATCACACAGTGTAGCCGTTTCTCCATTCCATAAAAATCCCTTTACATTCATACCCCTCACCCATACATGACACTTTGATTTGAATTAGCCCGCTCATTGAGGGGAAATGTGCAGCGATCAACACGGGACTGATACGGCGTATGTGCTTGTTAACAATTGGCGTTTTCTTTCGCGTAGTGTATTGAAAATGTGACTTTTGAAAAGTGACTAGTTTTCTATAAATGGTGCTAATCATGGATTATCTTTGCTGTTAGGTGTTATGTATGGTATCAAAATGTGCCTAAAAGATTCATCCAAATGTCTATCTAGCAAATCTACAATAATAAAAAGTTTATAAATTCAAAAAAATCAAAGAATTATAAGGAAAACACGGGGATCGAACCCGTGTTTCTCGATTGCCAGTGACATAGGCAGCAGCGCATACTCACGCCACAGAGATCGACGAGTGTATCTGTGATAGATTTTATTATTTAACCATTGATCCATTTATTTACAACGAACGGATTTTTATCGTGACATTTTGCCATTTTATACCATATTTCTATGTAACTCTCGCACAAAATGTGTTTTTAATGTAATTATATCCTTATTTTTGAAAGAACGGTAACAAACTTTGGAATTTTTTTTGAAACACAAAAAATGGCTTCATTTTTACACGGACTTACATTGCTCGACTGGACGTGGTATGACATGTTGCATTATTCATGTTATTTAAATCAACGCTTGACGTAGCGACTGACGACACATTTTTATAATTCTACGAAACACCATTCGTGTCAATATGATTGCTGTTTGATACACATTTATACACATTTGACGCATGCGACAATTAATTTTGTAAGGGGACGATGCTGATCAATGTGGATATTTACCTCGCTAGTTACTATTCTGGTGTTACTCGCCAGTTTTGCTCTCAAAATTTCATCGTTAGTAAGTTACGCTACGGTTAGGGCATAACCTCGTACATAGGAGGTAGCTTAATACCTCCCTATTAAGTTACGCCAGTTTGTTGCACTCGGCCGTTGTATTAATACATGTATACAACATTCTGGAAACCTTAAAATCTTTACTTTTAACCTCTCAAATGATATTGAAGATTGCAAAATTATTTTCTATATTACGAAATATTAACGAGGCGTTTACCGATTCAACCGATTTAACAGAGATTTACAGCAGTTGCAGCAATGCAGCTCGGTGAACCACTTGAATTCGTTTAACTCGCATAATTGCCCCGTTCATCACTCATGCAATAATTATAAAATATAAAACGTCAAATATTCATTTCATGAATCATTTGTATCTTTTTTATAAATAATAGTGCAAATTTCTAAAGAGCTCTAATAGAATTAAATGACATACATGATGGATGAATGGATTGATACAAACAATTTGTTACGATATAAACCAGCGTTTCTTTTCATTTCTATATATACTTAGGTAAGGTGTGTGAAATATTTAGATGTACGAGATCTCAAAAAGGTAACCCTTGATATTGCTACTTTATCACTTATATTAAACCATGGATTAGCAGGTTGATGAATATATTAATCAGAACCGGTAGCAAAATAATATTATGAAGGTTCTTATGAACTGTTCCATAATAATATATTGACTGTAACTTGCCTTTCTCAATACATGTGTGGAAGTAGTTTTCTCAGCGGCGGTTTCGGAGTTTCCAGTTCGTTTCTTGTCTCCAGACAGTAAAAGATTGTCAAAATATGTGAAAGGCTATACCGCCCCTCATCTCATTTCTTTTTATCCCCATTGCTTTTTAACAGTGTCAGAATTAACAGAGTCCGAATAGAAATTACACGGTTCATTGAGTGATAAGGCTAAACAGCGAATTAGCGCCGTCATTTGCCGCAACATTTTGAATTGTTTTTTCGACAAACATCACATCGATCATACGTTATGTACGTTAAATCTACTAATTTTGATTTGTTTTTGCAATCAAATTGGAGGAGATTCTAAGGTTTCCAGAATGCATGAGCATAGCAATCCATAGTGTAAAAGCGAAACGCGAGCTTCGATCCCTAATATTAGTTGTAAAGTGGTAAGCGGTTGAACAGGTTTTTTTTACATCCCTCTCTTTACTTGCGTAATTTTAATTTTAATTTCGTAGGCAAGATATGGTGACTCTAAGGTTTCCAGTATGTATTGACATGATTGCAATCCATGGTGAATGGATTGGATGCTGCATGGGTGTGGGTGAATCCATTTGACTCTACACTCCTGTGAGGAAGATTGAGGCCATGTCTTCCAGGGGATGTATGTATGTCATTTGGAATAGCCTAATGAAATGTATTTCTATATTTTTCATAGATGCATTCATACACCTCCTGACAACCCTAATAAATACATGATCAGACTGTAACGTTGGCCATTGTGTAATTGTCATGAGCATGGGTTTTGGCCTACCTTAGTTTACTGGAAACGGGAGGCAAGCCTCCCTCGCTGAACACAGTGGATCAGGATAGTCAGGGGTCTATGGCTAGATCTATATTCTTACCGATTTTACTACCACTATCCAATCAGAGGTCTTGCTGTTTTTCACCAAGATATCTCTGCGTCTGTTATGCAAAATCATTGAACAAAGATAAAATCTTGCTGTGTGGGAACTTGAGAGAGAATTTGAGAGAGATAAAATCATGCTGTGCGGAAATTTGAGAGAATTTGATAGACCTATCAATCCCAAGGGAATTTCCTTAGCAACATAAATCGGTGCATTTGATTGGACTAAATGAGCGGTATCGAAGCCCGATATCGAAGACTCGCTTTAAAAAAAAACTGATGTTGATGATGCTGGCGTCATTGTTTTTTAATTTGAATGTTAACGGGATTTAGTTAAATAACTTTAAATGGATCCTTTTTCGATGTGATGTATTGTTGTTACGTTAAATTCTTGACAGGTAGGTATGGTTTAGCCTTGCAAGTGGATTAATATCGTATGTGGCTGCGCGGACACCTGTCCGGTCCGTATCATATTTGTAGTTACATTCAAATCTTCTAAAAACAATCTTCGATACCGCTCATTTAGTCCAATCAAATGCACCGATTTATGTTGCTACCATGCCCCAAAACGGGTTGAAAACAAAAAAGAGCAGAAATTTGGAGTGACAAAAGACCTGAAAACCTGAAAACCCTGAAAACTGGTATCTCTGCATTAATAGTGTTTATAATCAAGAGGCACTTACTTGAAATATGAAAATATACATTTTCTTGGACTTTTGGCGAGCAATGGCAATGGCCAACCTTCCAGAAACTTCAAATTTCTGTCAAATAATCAGAGTAATATAAATGTGTTAAATCCAATTTTAAAATTCCCTTTATAGCATTACATTCAAATCTTGCAACAATAAACTGTGTTGTAAAAGAAACTTTTCACTTACATCGTAGCTCTTCGCTTTTGCTTTCTTTGTGATTAATTAAGGCAAGCAATCGCTTGATAATTGAAATGTGCCTACATGTCTAAAGTAATAGGTACTGAAGCATGCGTGTATGGCAAGTATCGCACCGCTGGTTGAAAAGGGCAAATGTGGCCTCGAATTTTGCCACCATGGTGTGATATTAAGGATCATTTATTTGCGAAAGCTGTCCAGCAAAATGTTATGCAATAAAAGGTTTTTCGAACGAAAAACAGAGTTTATCGATTAACATTGTTTTTCAATTTGATAAATAAAGTTTATCGATAAAACTATGGGGTTTTTTTCGAAATGATTTCTCTGTTTCCATAAACCCCTTATATGAAAAACATCACTTTAATTTTCCATACAGGGAATGTCGAATTCAAATGGGAGTACCCTGTTTGAGATTCACCCACCCTGGGGATTACGGTTATGTCTTCAAGTGCAAGGATTTATTTGAACTATTGTTTTGTCGACGGTGTCGATACTGCAGTCTCCATATGATAGTCATAAACATACATTCTTGGTGCATTTGCTTAACATTTACCAGGGTATTAGTGACTACTGACATGGCCCTCCTATCGAGCCTGAGATCGAGAGCCAATGTCTATTTTATCGAGCTTCAACTTACAAAATATCGAGCACAAAACGTATCGAGTCTCGATGTTGTCTCGATACTTTTATCGAGTATAAATGGAAGTGTTCCATATAAGACAATACACAATACAGATTTTGGTCACACCGTGAACATTGTCGTCTGAACTGTCTACATAATATATTGGTGAATAATTAATTACCTGACAAAGTCACTGTGGTCAGGATCCAGCAGTTTCGTCAGTCCACCGGCCATGAAAATACGTGTATAATCCTGTTATATATTATATAGATAATTGAAAAGTCAAATTTAAGGTACATATTTGTGAGAATATTTGCATTTTTCTCAGAAGGGGGCACACTACTAAATAATTCCTCCATTGATATACGCGTGATTCGGCCATTTTTCAAGACCGTGTTTTTTTTACCACGGGACCAAAATATACTCATTCGCTTATTGATTATCCTTTTCCCCTAATTTATATCTTTTTGTCAGTGTGCGTAAATGTTAAATTTACCACCAGAGTCAGATTTTATAATAGTAAATATATATTATAATAATAATCTGGATTTATCGATCAAAGCGCGGTAATTTCGCTGTCACTGGTGAATCATCAAAATCAGATCGCATCAACTAGGGTGCAGTGCAGCTCCCAAAATTCCATTGGGTGAAGGAAGTTTTTGATAACCGAAACAACTGATCACCGATTTTGAAAGCAGGAGGAAACCGGAGATCCCGGAGAAAACCTGCGAGAGCGTGCATGGATCGTGATAAACCAAAAGCACATAAAGCCTGGTCGTGCATGGAATCGAACCCGGACTTCATTGGTGCAAGGCGAGGGAACTACCGCTGCGCCAACCCCCCCCCCCCCCCCCCCCCCCCCCATAAGTTCTAAAGGCTTGGGGTTGATATAGCGCCATCACCTTACGTATGGTTTCAGCTCCAGATATATTGTACGCAAGTACGTTAAATTGTATTATACGTTACTGAAAACAACACGCATTAAATCGAAATTTTAGCCTGTAGATAAAACTGCTTAAATCGATTAGGCCTGCTTTTAACCGGGCGATAGTATACACATATGGACTGCTCATAAGAGAAATGGGGTGAACTAATTGCCTCGAGGTGATCTGGAGACCGTAACGCCTACTATTTTCCCGATGCTGAGGGAAAATAGTTGGCTTACGGTCTCCAGATCACCGAGGTACAATAGTTCACACTATTTCACGAATAAAGAGCAGTCCATATTTGTTTTATATAACGCATGAAAATATTCTAGTGTGCGATTTTGATAATTTTTAAACTTATTACTGTTTAGTGTTAGTTAATACTCCATCGAGCCATATCGATCGAATCGTTGAGGACAAATTACTATCCCATGCTGAACTCACCTCATCGATAGAGGTCTAAGCCTCGTTGTAAAATGTCCTTAGGTGAATTGACAACAAATATTCATCATTCATGACTAAAATTAACTGAAATGTTCAGCCGATAAAAAGATACGTGTGGTAAACCAAAGAAATACTATGCACCCATTCTTTTTTACTGTTGTGCACTGAGGGTACGTCGTATACAGACGGCGGTAGAATCAATTACTTTTTTATACCGTGTAGGGCCTACTACTAGATTTATAGAAATTACGGAGAAAGCTTTATGGAGAATCACGATCACATACAGGGTTTTATACAGAGTATCACAAGACGCTCCATAACGGGACGGCGGGATCGTACGAGCTAAGGCTTTCGTCTTTCAAAAAGTATATACTATTGACCGGTCGGTCAATAGTACTTTTTGAAAGAAAGAAAAAACTCCCGGGAATAGTGTCAAGCATGAAATAGACCAACATATTTTGTGTTATCTGATGTAGTATCCAGCAATTAAATAGCAAGAATATTTACATGCGTTATATAATATTTACTATTGGCCAGCTCAAAACAATTTCGATATAAACTAGGACGCATTTTGACTGTTCATTATTTGGTGAAAGTAAAAAGGTCCCATGCAGATACAGTTATCGTTCAATATAGAGGTTGCCAGTATTGCTCGATACTGGTACGATTTTCTGTTCCAGTGTCGGTCGATACTAGAACTCTTAAATCATTATGGACCTCTGACAAAGTAGGCCCATGATCTCAAGATTATCTCACGTGAATAATATATAAATGGACTGTTCATGAGGGAAATGGGGTGAATTATAATACCCCAAGGTGATCTGGAGACCGTAAGCCTACTATTTTCCCGAAGCCGAATATCACCCCATTTCACAAATAAAGAGCAGTCCATATTTGTTTTATATAACGCATGAAAATATTTTTGTGTGCGGTTTTGATCAAAATAAACATGAAAAAGATCTTACATTTAGATCTTACAAATCCTCGATATAATAATGATGATGAGCTTACTTTATTGTAGGAATAGAGAAATAAAGGTTCGTGGAGAAACATGATCACAGGGTGTCACAAAACCCCCCATGCCGCTATGGCGAAATCGTACGAGGCAGGGCAATTTGTTTTCTTTTCAAAAAGTACTATTGACCGTGTGGTCAATAGTACTTTTTGAAAAGAAAAAAAAACACCATGAAGTGACGTTAAGTATGAAATGGACCAAACTAGTTTGTGTTATCTGATAAAGAATCTACCAATCAGATGGCTAGAATATTTTCATGCGTTATATAATGTTTAATATCCCTCTTCATGAGCAGTCAGTAGTCGTATTATTACCTCATCGTTGATACATAGTAGTTCAATCCATTCTCTGGCGATAATAGTAGACCGTCGAACGGCTTGATTCACAATACCGAGTTCCTATATTATAATAAAAGTTTAAAACATTCAGATATTTTGAATTGGAGATGGTGAATAGAGTACTAATGCGCGGAATTCGGAATAAGGATGCTATCCTACAGTTTACAATGTAGATTTGTATACATTGTTCTTTATAAAAGTAAATATATATTAGACAAATGCTGAAATCCCTCTACCTACCCCAAATGTCTCACCCCTATTGAGATAAACAACTGTTGTGGCAACTCCTGTACTTTCGTCAACCACACGCACTACCGCTGTAAGTGGATGAAAGTGGATGAGCAAGAATAAACAGAGTGTTAAAACGCGCAATTATCAGTATTTGTATGATATGCAGGCTGCAGCCAAACCTAAGTGAAGCGAAGTATGTATATTATACAGGGTGTATCAAAAAAAGTAGGACTCTGTTTCATGACGGTGTAATTCTTATTATAATCATTGGACCATGACCAATTTAGTCTCAATGTAAATCCAAATTAATTATTATAATAGCCTGAGAATATAAGATCAATCCGATGCTAAATAAGAAAACTAGCGTACTTTGCGTAAACCATGTTATTTACTGGTTTGTACAATGGGATCTACATGTACAGATCAGTAAATAACATGTTACCAAAAAGGTTCATAAGGATCGTTGGTTGTAATCTGATATGGAATGTTCATTTTACTGATCCAATGTAAAAGGTACTCACGTGTACGTTTCGGATACGACTGTATCCTTTGTCAACACTTTTAATTGTGATGATCTTGACGACTCATGACGCTTTTTGCAGTCTTGGAGTTGCCAGTTGATTTATCATCTGGGGATTTTTTACCAGATGATAACAGATCATCAAAAACGTGAGTGAGGAAGTACTGGTAAAGAAAGGTGAAAGAAAAGCGCTAAATAGCCTGAAAAAGGAGAAGCAAATCATAATTCTTCCAGCTGACAAAGGTAAAGCAACATGTGTACTAGATGTGAGTACTTACGAGGAGAAAGTTTCTTCTATGTTAGCCGACAAAAAGACGTACGAGGAGCTACCAAAAGACCCAACAGCAAAGTACAAACGCAAACTTATCGGCATTTTAACAAGACTAAAGAAAGAAGGAAAGATAACGGAATGTAAGTACAAACAACTCTACCCTACTGCTGAGAATGTTCCTCGTTTATATTGTACCCCAAAAATCCATAAGCCAAACACGCCACTTCGCCCGATCGTGGACTACACTAGTACCATAGGCTACAGCACTTCAAGGTGGTTAGCGGACATTCTAGGCGAATTGGTAGGGAAAACAGTACATCATGTGAAGAACTCGCAGGACCTGGCGACTGAGCTAGCAGATTTAGTTATTGAGGAAGGGGACATACTGAATTCCCACGATGTCGTCAGCTTGTTTACGAACACACCAATCGACCAAGTTTTGAAAATAGTGAAAGACAGACTGGAGAAGGAAGATGTACTCAAACACTACAACAAACAGGAGGGATTTAAGTTAACCAGCGAGGATGTGGTAGAGCTGCTGCATTTTATTCTTACTACCACCTACTTTACATTCCGATCCAAAATCTACCGTCAACTGTTCGGCACAGCGATGGGCAGTCCTGTTTCACCGATTGCTGCTAACATTTTCATGGAACATTTAGAGCAACAGGCCATCGCTACAGCCCCCATAGAGTGCAAGCCCAAGTTATGGCTTAGGTATGTCGACGACATACTGGAAGTGGTAAAAAAAGACTGTGTCGACAAACTCACAGACCACATCAACCAAGTCGACGAATCCAAGTCCATCAAATTTACATACGAGCAAGAGGCGGAAGGAAAGATACCTTTTCTGGACACATTAATCGTCAGAAAGGAAGATGGTACAGTCAAGCTACTGGTCTACAGAAAACCAACTCACACGGACCAATACCTAAACTACCATTCACACCATCCTCTCCACCAGAAACTTGGAGTTATCAGAACATTGTATGACAGGAAGGATCGAGTGATCACAGAAGAAGCTGACAAGAAAGAGGAGGAAGATAAAGTACAAGATGCACTACAACTCTGCGGTTATCCAACCTGGACATTTGACAAAGTCAAAAAACACATGGCCACTCCAAAACAGAAAAAGACCAACACCAAGAAAGATGATGACAACAGGAGTCGTGGCTTTGTTGTGTTACCATACGTCAAAGGTGTTTCTGAACGTGTTTCAAGAACCATGAAAACCTACCGAATCTCCACGGCCATGAAACCCCACTGCACTGTACGCAACCAGTTGGTACATCCCAAGGATAAACGTGAGCCTCATACTATTTCGGACGCGATATATGACATTCCTTGCAAAAATTGCGAAAAAAGCTACATCGGCGAAACGGGGAGACAATTCGGTACAAGACTCAAAGAACACAGAAAAGAGGCAGATAAGGCAAACAACACTACGACCACGCGTGCAGGGAGAAAGGCATCTCTTACAAATGTTAACAAATCCGCAATCACAGACCATGTTGTAGACTCTAATCATGTCATCGGATGGGATGAGGCTAGGGTTTTAGGCACGGAGCAAGACCGATATAAAAGATGGATTAGAGAGGCAATCGAGATAAGGAAACGAGGGACCTCCACGATGAACCGCGACGAGGGGCAGTACTTCCTCACTCACGTTGTTGATGATCTGTTATCATCTGGTAAAAAATCCCCAGATGATAAATCAACTGGCAACTCCAAGACTGCAAAAAGCGTCATGGGTCGTCAAGATCATCACAATTAAAAGTGTTGACAAAGGATACAGTCGTATCCGAAACGTACACGTGAGTACCTTTTACATTGGATCAGTAAAATGAACATTCCATATCAGAGTAAATAACATGGTTTACATTTCAATACGTTATAATAATTGTCAACATAGTAAATAATCTATCAGTCAATAGCAAAAATTAGTTTGGTAATCCATTTAATTCTGGCAAAAATCAATACTGGCTAAAACAAAATCCGCAAAACAGATGCATGCATATTCTGTGCAAATTAAAAAAGTTTTGTTAAACAGTTCTCGAACCCACTAGTATGGATGGTTCATTGAGTTACAATTCGAGCACTTTCATGTTACTCGACTGTTACTGTGTGAATTCCCATTGTTCAAACCAGTAAATGACATGGTTTACACAAAGTACGCTAGTTTTCCTTTTTTTCATCGGATTGATCTCATATTTTCAGGATATCATAATAATTAATTGGGCTTTACATTGAGACTAAATTGGTCATGGTCCAATGATTATAATAAGAATTACACCGTCATGAAACTGAGTCCTAATTTTTTTGATACACCCTGTAGTGACAGAAGATTAAAAGTACACGCTTTGAACATAATTGGAATAGCGCTATATAAAAATGGACATTTAAACAATTATATATATATTGGTCTTTGCCAGTTTAAATTCAGAATTGAGATTACCTTCGACTAAGAGTGGCCATGATACAAAAATAGTGTATCTACTATTATCCTGGTTAAGCCGGCTTTTGATTACATAGTCCAAATCCACATATAACAGACAATACTTCAAATAATACATTAATGTTCCTAATACATTGTCATAAGTATATTGATATTATTGCACACACAAAAAGTTGAAAATCAGGGCTATGATACATCTTACTTGATTAACAGAAGTAGCAGATATTGCCATTTAATGAACTATTTTAACCTTATATCAAGAATTCAAACGTTAAACCCCTGCCAAGTTTGCAGGATTTATAACGTTTATAACAGAAAGGGTAACAGTTACCCTTTTTAGGAATTTAAACACCAAGTTGACCTAGGGTATTTATCGGATTATAATATTTGGATTTTAAAGAAAGATAGCATCATTTGCTAACAACAATTCTTTGTACCTACCTGAACCGGATAAGATGAAATAGAAATTGAGTGGCCAATGTCCCTGCCTTAAAATGAGCCTTTTGGCCTGGTATCTAGCGTACCATCCACATGCTATGATCTCCTGTTGCATAGTCAATGGATACTCCGCAAATGTGGGATAATTACGCATAGCAATCAATGCCTGTGGAGACATTTATATGTGTTAGCTGATATACAAACAGTTTCTATTCTCAAAGGAACTTTTAGAGGTTTTCCACTGACCAAAAAGTGTTGTTAAGGTTTGCTGATAGATTGTGTTTTAAGTCTGTTTTCCCTAACCTCGGCACACTAGCGAACACACCCGCCAGATCTATTTCCTCGCTATAGAAGTATGGCGGCACTTGTATCTTTAAATGATGCAGAAAATCCAACGTCTTCAAATTATACATGTTATATGAGGTACATCGTCACTGTACAGTGGGATTGCCGTTGTTATAATTATAGGTCTATAATCATGATAAAGTCAATAATATAGTTCAACCGGGTTTGTCGGCGTAATCCCTGAAAGTTGTGTCCCAGTTTCAATCGAAATCACGTCAATTAAAAAAAGGTTCATGGAAGATTGTTGTGATATTAAAAGGATTATATATGGTTGTTTCTCCACATGAATTCTTGCATTGTGATATCAAACTATATATTCAGTTCCATAAAGATATTTTCGATCGAATCATTTAATTTACGGAACCCTACTTGCGCAAGGTTCGTTATACTTGTAGTGGACAAATGGGTCTTAGGCTGAACATGTTCATCCAAGATGGGTATAGAAATATAAGAATCTAAATAAACCTACGTGATATTTTTCCTTTTCCGTGCGTAGATGTGGCGGCTTGGCGAGAATCTTTCTGCAGTCTTGGGAAATGTCCGACTGTAGTAAGGAAGAAATTAACAAAATAGAATGCATTCAATTCTCTCTTTTTTATCATCAATCCATAATGCACACATGCTCCACTGCCTAATAAATTTTATACAGAAGATTTTGCCGGTCATAAATTCTCCAATTTTCAAATTAGGCAGGCCTGTGGTCATGCCCTATAGCACTATTTTTATGTAAATCCCCACGTGGCCTTGCTATAGTCTGAAAAGGTCAATCAAGCCATTCACCTGTTTTACGGCCTTAAAGAATCTGACGTCAAACATAAGTTGTACGTCATCGTCGACGTAGTCTCCCTTCGTGTCGTCGGCAGCACTGCGTGGCAAAGAAATAGAAAACACAAAAATACTAGTCAAAACGACATTAAGATAATTGCAGTAGCGGAATACTTTCTACCAATCGTGTTCATAATCTATACATTTGTTTAGTCGTTGGTTGTGCCTGATCGCCGTCATTATATATAAAACAGTTTGGATTCATCTGAGAAAAACGTAGGCCTTACACCTTTCACTGTGAAATTACGATGGCCTTATTGAATATGTTGAAGATGTAACCTTAATATACCACACAGAGCCTAGGGAGATTTCAAATCTAGTCCAACATGCAGGTTACCATTTGAATGGGGGAGATTAAGGTAATGTCTTCCACAGGTGGTTGGGTCAGGGATACTATTAATTTTGGGATAGGAAAGTCGTATACTAACGTACGTAGCGAAAACGGACCTTTTGAATATTTGAATAAATTATGATAATCGTCTGGAATGCGTCGGTGACCGGCGTGTTAGTCAGCATAGAATTGGTGGCGCTGTGCACGCGGTAGATTTACACACAGCTTGCTGTCAAAAATGATACTGACACTGGAGTTGGTTATCCAACTCCAGCGGTTTTTGGATGAAATAATTTAATTCCAACGTGTGATGAATTTTATGGGGTCATATAATCAAAATTCCGGGCAAAATCCAAGCTCAGTGGCATACCCCTGGTTGGGTTCTTCTGCAGAGGGAGTGGTTTAATATGTAAACCATCAAAAAGACGGCATTTGATTGGACGCTTCGATTTTTTGACTGCCTTTACCAGGCCGTAATGGATGGCGTCACGCGCAATCGCGTGTATGTGTTCTGCATCCCGGGCTGCATCCATTTCAAAGCGCCGCACCCAGGCCGCGCCGTGCATACCCGTGGCGCAGTTATACGGACACTCGAAAGCAGGGTATCGCGATGGAAAAAATGTAAACAACCAATTGCTGGACTCGTTAATTTTATGAATGGGTAAGACTTTATGTTGTTGTAGATCAAGTTACGAAAATACATGTTACGGTACATGTAAGATCATTTTGGAATGAGATAAAAATATGATACTATTTATAAGAAAGAGAATAAAAGATCAACATTGTACTTTCGGCCCAGGCATCCACTATGATGAAAATATGGACTTGCCCATCGATTATCAAATCATTAGTCCGGCAACTAAACTACAATTTCTATTTCTATTCTCTAAGTAATAAGTATGGATTTCAAATGGAATAGCCCACATCATGAAGGTTACACGCTGCTATAAGCAAGTGTTGAAAACAGTCATTTATGACCTCTGCAATATGCATGCTGCTTACCAGTCTACGGCCCTAATACAATAGTTTCGTGAAACGAAAGGCATGAGCGCATTTGTCAAACCGACTTGTCTCGCGCATTCAAGTATTTGCCTGTTGCGTCGGGCACTCGTGCGCGAGCGCGTCATTTGGTCAATTGCTGGTTTTTGGTAATAAGAGCGTCCTTGGTTTGGTACGCACTATTTCCATGATGGACCGTTCGATAAATCAGGGGGGAAATAAAAAATAATAATTCTGAAACAGCAATCTCTTTAAAATTATGTTTCTGGTATGTTCGAACAGTCACTGGTTCGAGATACAATCATCAATTAGTAAACTACATTGTTTTATATTAGTGTTGTTGACCGAACTTTTGAACATTCTTAACATTGACATTAAACTTTAAACTGTCCCTCATGTGTTGCATACCTCTGAAGAACCCTCACCAGCAAATAAGGACAGCTTTAATCCGTAATAGGTCTGGACACTAGTCTAACTTATAAATATCTTACACCAAGGATACACCAGAACTTTGCATATGGTACTACAAGACAATGGACATGATAGATTCAATTCAATTCTTCGGCCTCTTTGAACATATTTTATCATGTTTATACACTCCTTCATATGTAGGAATTTACATTAGTGATGCGCCTCACTCTCTCCCCGAAGATCCCAGGAAACCAAAGCAAATAGTTGAATATTTTATTTTCATAGTTCCTTATAAACAATTTATTCGTTCTCATAAACAACCCAAGTTCAACAAATGAATACTATTATCTATTTTATGAGGTTTATGTCGGAGCCTCATTTTTCGTGCTTCACCATTTACACTGCAGGCAACTTACCTTAAAAAGTAACTTTCACATAGTCTCATGAAAGCAATTAACAGTCGAACACATACTTTGAAACGTTTCGGTTTATTCACCTAAACAAAACACACGAAAAAGAATGATGGAATGATAAGTTATGATTTGTTCGAAAGTCATGAAAGTGTCTATGGCCATGTGTTTTGAACTCGCCACCCTTCCCGTTGCATGTCCAGATTTTTACATTTTACACAATCTGAGATTCGAACTAGCATATCGCAATAACTACTCGTTCTACCCAATAAAAAGTATATATTTTTTGAAAGGAAATCTTACATGAAATCCAAATATTGGGAATTTAGATATGACCTAATGCTATAATACATGTTGTGATTAAGAATGTTCGATTTTTTTCTTCAGATTTTGATTAAAGCTCAATAATATTTGTATACCTATCCCAATCATAATTTTACTGTGCATATTAGTTCCTCATGCAATTACCCATCAGAACATAATGGTTGTCAAGGGTAATTTGTTGAAATATACTATATCGGGAAGTGAATGACCACAAACGTTTAAAATTTCATATCTATTAGAGTTTACATAATAGGAATTGAGCACTTTTGATACGGGCAGTGCATCATTTTGATAATTTATTATTAGAGTTTACAAATATATTTTTGGGGGTATGCACCTTATCCTGATTTAAACGTCATTTTTTTATTCCCCTATTTGGGATGTACGGTTTTGCTTTCATCGGTTGAATACTTTTTTTGTTATAGTCATGTATGTAAAACTGATGAATTAGGGCAAGTTCACTGTGTAGCGAATAGGGAGAAAGCCAAGGACAATGCAATCGATTCATGATTACAATTGTTACATAACAATAGTTAACACGACGTGTTACACGTTTGTTGAAACAGACATTTATAGAATATAAATTCTACATGTAGCCAGACTGAGACGTAGATTGAGCGATGCTAAATCCAACAACATCTAACGCCGGTGCACAGTGACCCCCATTCCCCACCTTATTGCGCAATCATGCAAAGGTACACATGGGCCAGTCATTTTTGGGAGCGCGATCCCCGTATAGTGATGCGAGACCCCGTATCTTGATGTACGATCACTTGGACTCCGGCCACGACAGCCCGGGTTCGATCCCTAGGGGCGGCACGTCCCATTTGTTGTAGGGTAGGTGTGGGTAATACGGGACCGTAGGTAATACGGGACCGCATCACTGAAATCTCATCTACAGCCGTCTGGCATTACTAGCACTTTTAATAGCGACCTCTATAGATAGATCAAACCCTTAGTGAATTGCATGACTATTATCAAAGCTACCTGAAGAATTACCAGCCAGAAAATCACCACAACCTGTCAATTTAAGGAAAAATGCACCCATATTTTTGGTCTAATATAAAAATAGTGTTTTCATAGAATATGATTGTAAAGAAAAGGAAAGGGAGCGTGACCTGAATTTTTGCATTATTAAGCATGTTTCAGGTGTTGGTCCAACATGTATTGTGTGTGTGCTTCGCTAGTACAGTGTACATTGGTGTTATAATGCATTGAATGGGAGCCGTGGGTTCACAATTGATGAAGGTAATACGGGACAGCCAGCATGACGGTATGCAAATGTCTTAAAGGTCCCGTATTACCCACACCTAACCTACTTTGTCCCCCTTTTTTTTGTAGCAATGTACCTTTTTTGTACCAATGTACTTCATGCATTATTATCTCTTAAATGGATTACTGGACCATTATTTATGGTTTTTTAACAGTTTACTCTTTAAATAAAAAACGTCAAATAACTTTTCATACCAAAACAATGTCCTCAAAACAATGTCCCGTATTACCTTCACGTGTAGGTAAGATGGGACATTTATGATGACGTCAGTATTTGATAATAACAGCCAAACCAAACATAGAATGACTCTGTTTTTTTATTACAATAAAGGTTTATAAAATGTAGATTACAAATAACAAACTTTGCTTAAATTTGAGTCAGTTATTTTGTATTTTAATTATGCAAATGTCTTAAAGGTCCCGTATTACCCACACCTACCCTATTCCGTGTTTCTCCTATTAGCTTTATTGCTACACACACTTTCCCTGAATGGGTAAGGGTTAATAAATTCCTTTGACATCACTTATAGGCTAACATTTTACCAATAATGGTCTTTAATAACAACCTGTTAATGCAAACAATTCGTCGCTGTTCTGACATACCGGCACATCTCTTTACTTATTTCTGTTGTGATGTGCCGGTATTTCAGAACAGCGACGAATGCATTCGTCTTTTTCAATATAATATACATAAAAAGCATCAATGCTAATAAATGGCAAAATATTGAGAGACGCAAAAGCAAAGTTCAGAACCTGTTCCGAGATATCGGCTACTTAGCATTTCTAGAACACAATGAAATGCTTCATCGGTGAGTCAGTGTGATCGGGAAAGACGTGCTTTAACATGTTGTAACTCATCAATTCGTACTACCTTAATTTCATTATTGACACCATTTCTCGCTCGTATATCATTATAGGCGACCAACAAAACGAGTGTTTGAACTTATCTTAGGTTGTTACCTACCTTGAAAAAAATAAAATAAATAAAAGGTCTATACTATGTACCCACGCTGAATCACATTTTATTGTTCTTCCTTAGAACCAGTTCAAATATTTGAAAAGATTGATCAAATAGAATCTACCAACTTAGGTACGAACCATGCTACAGCCATGTTGAGTTCACATACAATAATAAACATGCTCCTTTCGATCTGTAGCCATCCATTTTAGAAAATAAAATATATCGGTTTATCCGCCTTTCGTGAATCGGTTTGGAGAATTTTCTAAAATATTGATCATGTTTATTTTCTATTTGTAAATGAAGTAGCATTTTAATTTAAGACAGAGCCTGGTGGTCACATATGTTTTACAGATGAGGTGTAACATTTTTTTATTGGAAAATGATAAATAATATTTGATCATAAATAGTTCAGATTTTCCGAGCAATAAAATTCCATCAAGCTTGCGTAAAAACACCTGGCATGCCTGGTTGGAAACATTTCGATTTAGGCATAGAGCTTTTACAAATGGTAAAACTGTTTTTCAGAAAGAATCGGATCGAGTCATAAATGGCAAAGTCTCGATTAAAACCTACATTTTCATTATTCCTTTTATTCAAGTCCTACACATTTTCCCGGAGTTCCAATCAATCCTAAGCCTTACTTGAAAACTATAATGGACCTAATCAAGGGCATAAAGAACACATTTTTCCAAATCCCAATCCTTAGCCTCAACCATGGAAGAAGACAAAAAATGTGATCATTACCTGTGATTTCTGTTTTATCGATCCTGTATCTGTTTGTCCCACATACTCTGCCTGTCCCGTAGACAGTAACCGACCCCTTGGGTTTGGCGATCGAGACTCTCTTCGTGATCGCCTTCTGGACACCGCAAGTGGCTGGTCTTCTTCCGGGTTCAACAGCTCTCCTTCAATGGACACTCTCGGAGAACTGATCCTATGAGAAGTTCTGGCAATATTGAGACTTCTCCTTCTCCCTGATCTTAGCTCTCTATATGGTGTCCCTGGAAGAAGTTGATTAGTGGAATTCTCCTGGTTGTCTTCATCACCATCTTCAGATATATCTTGTACTGGCTTAAGTCTTGAAGACGTGGTGCCAAGAGAATTCCTCTCTCTTGGCTTTAATATTCCACCGAGGCCACCACCACCACCACCACCACCACCATCGCCGCCTTTCCCCACCATTGAATCAAGACTTTCAATCATCAGACTTCTTCGTCTTACATTGTTCATCTTTCTGGCGGTTAATTTAGTGTCCCCGTCACCTGAGGTTGAATTTGGCTCACTTGAACGTCGTACACTTTCTGCGCTGTTATTTCTGCTTGTAGCATTAGATCGCAGACCCGGTGATGGTGGTTCTTCCAGACCCATCTGTTGGAGGGTTTGTAGCATGCGAGCTCGCCTTTGGTTGTAGATATCTAGACGTTGTAATGCTCTTGTTCCCTTTGAACCAACTGCCGCAGGTTGTAGCTTAACATCTGGTACAATCAGTGTCGCCATGTTTAAAGTTAGATCAAGTATCTTCTATCTTCAGAGTATAGTTAACAACGACTTATTACCTTCAACACGTCGTTTTGTTGAAAAATGTTGATTCTTTATGTAACTAGCTCTTTTTACTACAGACATAATATGCTTATATTACGGTTATATTTCTGATAAGACTGTTTTAAAAGCTTCACCATCATTCTTTTCTCGGTCGAGTTCTTTCGGCAACTTCTTTGCACTAGAGTGTAGTTTTATGTCACGGACAATATCTTCATTTTCTTCAACTTAGTCATCCCAGCGATTTTCACTAGTCACACAATCATAAGACACCATTTTATAAAGACAAAATGTTCCGATATACACTGTGCTTCAGTCGTGACTTACAGATGTGTGTTATTCCTAGCTATTGGACGGCAAGATGACAAGATTGATGTCAACTCCTCATGCCCTCCATGAAACAGGAGACGTACCAGGTGTTACATGAAGTCACAAAGGAATGAGAAATGCCAAATGTTAATTTTGAAATGCCGTCTTATTGTCTTTGCACAAAGTGGTTTTAGTAAGTTTTAAGCTTTGATCCCTTCCACTACCACTGTTATGTTGTATCCAATGTCTTGCTGCCATACACAACACAAGGATTCCACGGTTAACATGGTTAAGGCTCGGGGTTAAGGTAGCCTACTTGTGTCCTAAACCAAACAAAACGTTTGTTCTACTACTAGTTAAAGTTTTTTCTTTCAGTGTGCCGTTGACAAGTCTCGACAATTTCTAAGAGTAATAACAATCCGAGTTATCAACTATCTACTATGTACCAGGGGTCGCATTCTGACGCGTCTGCGCGTCCTAGACCTCTCACTTTCTATTAGTGACGCGTCAGGTTTCAAATTGGAAAGACTTGCGGGTCCCGATCAAAATTGAAGGGACCCCTTAAATTTGACGATGTATGTGAATGGAAACCTTACGAAATTCTGTAAATTACATGTCCATCCTTTGCTCACAATATAAATTCATTAAACTGTCCGTAAAAAAGTAAAATTTTCAAATACCCAAACTTCAGGACCCCTCAATTTCTTGGGGGACCCCTTAAATTTGTTTTTTTGAAGTCCTACGGGGTCCTGAAAAATTTCATGGGACCTCTTACATTTTTGATCCAGTGCTATCCCTGCTATGTACTCACCTTTTAGGCGTCTGCGTCGATAGTTCGACACTAATGATTTGACTTTAATTCCGAAGCCAACCTGCAAGGCATCCATCCATGGGAAGCCTGCAATTAATTCTGCTACCATCTATATTTCCGTATAAATAGATTGATATTTTAAATTTGGCCGACACGCCTCTACATTCCGCAGTGCGGTCTTATCCCAATGTTAATTTGTATGCCGAAATAGTGTTTACCCCGAAATATATTCCAAACGACGACTCCAAAGGGTCATTTCTCCAAATGTTTGTACTTGTGCTCTCCAAATTAGGCTATCCGATAGGCGGCCTTTTACCGAACGCTTATTGATGAGTTCGATACATGGATACGGCTGTCCATTTCTCTGATCAGCCACATGCTGAAAATTTGTAAAATATTTCTGTGAATTTGGTTTCTAAGGAGTTCTTGATCAAAAAGGTCGATTCTTCGCAAATTTGGAGTCCTTAATGAACATGATGAACAATCAATCTCATTTCATATCTGAGTAACGACATTTAGGGTCAATTATCTTTTCGAATTAAGTTATCATTACTTAAACATAATAAACACAATACTAACTCGAACGAACATCAACAACACTTACCTTTCCCCTACCCCAATCCTAAACTCCCCAATAAGATCCTCTATCATTTCAATTCTCCATTAGCTCCATTAAGTATTTAAAAGAGTGTTTTATGTATTTAGTCATCATAGTGTTTGCTCTAATTTCTACTTATATTATTTGCCTAAATTAGTCCAGTTTCACGTTGTATTGAAATGAACAGTCCCATAATTACATAGGGGCTTCTCGATGCTACTTCTGAATATTTGAGTAGTACTGTAGACGGAAATAGCTCTTTGTGCATGTTGTGGGTAGGTGTTTTACTTTACCACACCATGTTTACAGCATTGCTTGGAACTGTTGCCTTGCATGCCTTGGAACACAAATGGTTCAAGATTAGATTGTTTTAGTCTTATGATTTGTGCCATATCTCTCTATGTATTGGTTCTGGATGAACTATATATGTAATTGACAATGCCATTGAACAAACTGTAGGGGGTTTTCCTGTAGAATTGGAAAAATAAATGTTATAAACATGTTGAAAGTTCCGTTATAAATGTTATAAACATGTTAAAAGGGGAAGGGGAAGGGGAATCACGGGGAGAATGAGAATAACGGGGATAAGGAGAATAACCAACCGGGAGAAGGAGAATAACTGGGAGTTTTCTTTTACAACTACATACAAAATTAAGTGTACCACCGTTCCCCACTTTGTCTACGTCCCGGCAAAAGTAGGTCTCAACATAGCTGGGCAATTTGCCGTGTCCCTGCCACTGCATCAGTTGGACCCCCCCCCCCCCCCCCCATATCCGCCCCCGCCATGTATACATTAGCTTACAAAGAAGGAGAATAACGGGGACATTTCTTTTACATACAAATTTAAGCCTGTACCACAGCTCCCCACTTTTACGTCACGGCAAAAATAGGTCTCAACAAGTCGGGCAATAACTTGCCGTGTGCCTGCGACTGCATCAGTTGGTATGGTCCCCCGCCATGTGTACATAGAATTTGCAAATGAAATGATATAATCCAAAAGCATGGAGGAGCACCGTGCACCCTTGGACATGTTGAAACAGACAGACATTGCATGAGCAGTGGCGTGACCAAGGAGGGGGGGGGGGGGTACATTTGACTATCATTCGGCGGAATTACACCCATTCGAGGCTCGGAGCAATATTTTGACGGGATTTTACTTAATTTCAAGACGTCAGTCGGGGAATCGGAAGTAAATTAATATAAAAATAGCACATTCATTGAATATCATTTCAAAAGTCCGTTTAAACCAAAATGTACCTTAATTATGGGACGAAAATAAATGTGAGGAAAAGCCTAGTTGCATGTGTCACAAACAGATAATCGGGCAAATTGTGTGAAGCTGATAAATCCAAAACCTTGGAGAGGGGGCACCCTATAACCTATAGAGATTGACAGATAGATATATATGGCATGAGAGCAGTGGCCTGTCCAATATGTACCCCGCACCCTTGACTATGATTCGGGGAAATACACACATTCGGGGAATTAATTTTATATACTTTGTTCTATCCAATTTTAAGGCGTCAGTCGAGGGGGGGGGGGGGGGGTCGAAACCAAGTGAGTATTACAAATAGCATGAATAGTATATGAACAAATATTTGTCACTCACTACGCGCGCATATGTCAAGGAATATCATTTTATAAGCGGTTAAAACCAAAATATACGTGGCGTAGCTAGAGGGGGGTCCGATTGTCGGCTGTGTCGCGGATTGAGATTGGCACCGTTTGCTAATTTGACAAGGGGAATCATGATATTATACACAATGAAGAAAAATACGAGAAGAAAATGACTTCATTCAAAGGAATGTGTGCCAGGGACAGCTCTACAGGGCCTAAAAAACTGGCTAAAAATCTACGGCTCCAAGGGGGATCTGCCCCCGGTACCCCAACGGGGCTTCGCACTCGCCCAACCGGGGACCTTAGGCGGGCCCCTGGACCCCACGCAAATTTCATTCCCCCGGTACAAGCATCCTAGCTACGGCCATGTATTCGTATACCGCCAAATAGGATCAGTTTTTCATCCGTCCGGTATGATGAATGACGCCTTCAAACCTACGGTTAAATTTCTTGAAATTTGCAATTCGTCCCAGATATTTTAACAGATCGTGTGGGATGAGTATCGTGAACATGCAAGTTCATTTACCCACGAAAATTTGTTATCGGGTCAATTTTCGCACGGATTCCCGCAACGAGTCGAGTGTTAAAATGTGGCACCACGGGCTGCCTTAGTGACTGAGATATTTTCAACATCATAAACAGTGATTAGTGGTTAGGCTTTTTGAGTAATTTTCAAAATTTTCCCAATAAGACACAAGGCTGAAAGACAAAAAACCCTTCCATACGATGATACGATTCGTGTAATTGAAACTTGAAATATGGAATGATTTAGTCCTTAGTACCACCACCTCGTCCCCTTGGCCCTGCTCTGGACCTGAGTGCTCAAAGGCCGAGGCACAACATCATTTACCAACACTTAAGTTGAGTTTATGACTCAAACCATTAAAAGTAAACTTTTTTTAAACATTATATCATTATATGTAATATCTGGACATCTATTTGATATCCGCGAATATCATGAATATAGGTGATGCAGATTTGGGTCAGTCGTGTCTACCACCATCTGTCAAAAGCTAAGATTGCGCCCCCTATAGTTTTATCCTTCACTGACTCTATCAATACTGTCGCGTTGGTAACCTGAATAGCGTACCTACTTTAATCCCCTATGAGACACTATTGACATGACTTTACAAAGGTTAGGAATGAGGTATTGATCAAAGTTCGTAATTGCTATGTTCTTTCAGGATATACAGTGTTGCTAGATTATCGATGTAATAGCCTATTGGGCTGCATAGTGTATTGGTCCTATCCTGCGATTTGATTTTTTTAATATTCCTAGAGACATTTTTGGCTAGTCTTTCTTGGCAAATCGTTGTTTGGTTAACTTATTTTTTATCATTTAATCATGAGAATAAATAACAGATCTGTCAAATACCCCCTCAATCTATACTACTATTATTTAAAAAATTTACAAGATCAGAGCTGACAAGCCCGCTGACAAGATAATAGTGTTCAAGTGTTGGGCGACTAGTAAAACAACCGGGTGGAAACACTGTCATTATAAACACATAATATAAACTGTGTGTTGTATAGTACCATTTCCTGCATCAAGAAACTTTTCCAAGATTTTATGATATTTTTCTTCCATTTTACATGTAACACCGTCCATCCGGGCAAAACTGTACAGTGATGGGGACACCGAAACAGAAATCATCGTGAGTTGTATTTAATAATATCGTATTTGTTAGATAATTTGTGTTTGCAAACTTAGAAAAATAGTAAAACATAAATCATATATAATGTTTCACCGTTTGGCGTTTGACGTATTATCTGGTAGGCCCTACCTAATAATAATTCGTCTCAGGTACCGGTATTATTGTTGTAATGTCTTTTGATATAGAGGGTGATGATGAGGAATTCGTGCTAATAAATCCGATTTCATGTATCATTGTAACGGTTTGTTATCTGTTCTTATAAAATATATAGAGAAATAAGATGAAGTTCAGAGTCCTCTATAATATTATAAATTATAGTGCCAACCGTTTGTGTGTGTTTTAAATTAATTAAGACACCCAGGCATGCCATTTTTAATTGATATATAGGCTGTTAGTGTTAATAATTGTTAAATTTTATGACATTTTATTCACTATTATAATCCTGTTGCCTAATGATTCACTGATTAGGCCAACAAAAAAAAAAGTTGACTTGCCCTTTCAGGGTTAAAGTCAGGGTCGGACGGTCGGATTTTTTTTTGATTTTTTTTGTTGAAAATCTTTGAAAATTTACTGCACAAAAACACGTTTTAAAGATTTTTTTTTGATTTTATTTTATTTATTTATTTATTTAATTTTTTTTTTTGATTTTTAAACAAGCAGATACTAAAGGGTTCAACAAAAGAAAGTATACCACTTTGTTTATGTCATTTTGAGTAACTTTCAATTTGTTTTTGTCCAAACAAGCTAGATAGGCATTTAGATGAATCTTTTAGGCATAATTTGATACCAAATTTGCCCCCTAACAACAAAGATAAACCATGATTAGCACCATTTAAAGGAAAATATCCCATTTTCAAAAGTCGCATTTCCAATACACAGCACGAGAAGAAAGGGCCAATTGTTAACGCACACATATGCCGTATTTATCCCGTACTGATCACCGTGCATATCCCTCAATGCGCGGGCTAATTCAAATGCAAACTGATGCATTGGTGAAGGATTTGAATGTAAAGAAATGTTAATGGGTGGGGAGAACATGGACAGATTAACCAAATCTTCTCGTGCTGTGTATTGGAAATGCGACTTTTGAAAATGGGATATTTTCCTTTAAATGGTGCTAATCATGGTTTCTCTTTGTTGATAGGGGGAAAATTTGGTATCAAAGTATGCCTAAAAGATTCATCTAAATGCCTATTTAGCCTGTTTGGTCAAAAACAAATTGAAAATTACTCAAAATGACATAAACAAAGTGGTATACTTTCTTTTGTTGAACCCTTTACTTAAAAACACGTTTTGTTATGTGCTTCTTTCAATTTTTTTATTTATTTTTTTCAACTTTTTTTATTTATTTTTTTGAAGAAAAAAATTTTTAAAAAAATAGCGACCCTTTTTTTTTGGCCTTATCTGATTGTTAATAAAATGTTTCAACATTTATAATTATAGGATGACCCATTGGTCACGCCATGAACCTGTTATGATGCGACAAGGACAGACGGATTACTGGAGCAAAATGAAATTAAAGGTAACCCGATATTTATAAATTAGTCAAAATGTTAAGTAGACTAGGTGTACAATACAATGGTGTATACAAGATGTTTACAGTTGTTTTCATGCTATCAGTGGGTCAAGAAAAGAAAAGAAAAAAATTGGCTACAGGTTAAGTAAAAAAAATGTACCAAAAGTAAATTAAATATTTAGAATATTTCTTACCCGAATATAAAGGCAACCAATGCTTGAATCAATAGCTGCATTTGTTTACTGTTATCAGTAAAAAGAATCACGAAATTTCATGGTACCGTTACCCAGTAATGACTATTTTGGTATATATTAGAGAAATATCACAAATCTTGTTCGTTTTTTAAAATGTACACAATATTTATCTAAATGAGCAGAAAATACGTTTTCTGCAACTAATTTTAACCAACTCGAATTCTTTCGACGACAGCTAATGAGAGAGCCTCCGAGGCTGCCAGAATAAATAGTGGGAAATGTTTGCAATTTTAGAAATAAAATTCACCCTGTAATAGTGTATACCATGAAGCCATGATAGCTCAACACTTTTAAAATACAATACAATATTAATTTGATCTATTTCATTATAATCTACAGTGTACAACATTAGAAATTGCCATGCCATCTGGAGCGGTTGTAACTCACTCAGGTAATGTCTGGTTTTAATTATTGCTATTGTTGGGGGTGTATTGTTTAGTCTTTTATTTGCTTTGTTTTCTATTGTATGCATCCTGTTATATTGAATTGATCCTCTTAAAGATGTTCACAGCAACATTAGGCTATTGCGGTTGTGAAAAACAATCAATAAACCTGTATAAGTATATCGATATAACCGACTACATGTATGTCGATTTCTTATAAGTTATATGTTGATGTTTCCATTATCATTCCCACCACAGGTCATAGAGTTGCAGAACAGACACCTCCAAAAAATCAGCACATCGCCACATTTGAGTTCAACAAAAACGGCACTTTAACACAAATACCCGACAAGACATTCAATGATTTGATAGCCAGACAACTACATGGAAATCTTCCCGGCAATAATCATAAGAGTAGATCTAGCAGTGCAGCTACCAGCAGGTCTTTAAAAACGTCTTTCAATACGAAGGCGAAAGAAGGCTTCAATTACTGGTCTATTGACAGACCGAAACCAACCAAATGTAAGTATAAAGTAGGCCTATACATTTAAGGACATTTTTCACAGTGGAAAAAGTTGCTCTTAATTTGTTATTTACATATAAATACAATTTTGAAGTAGTTTTATCTTTTTTTAGAGCGTCATGTTAAAAAAAGAAAAAACCTCATCAGCTCAACTCATCTACAATTGGTGCTCCATTGTAGAGGCGGGATCTTATCCAAATTTGTGACAAATAGCAGCCAGCTCAGAAAGGTTTACGGAGCTCCCGAGCTCAGCTCAGCTTGCCTAGCTGACCATACGTCATACATTTCGCGATATCCCGGATGTATCCAAAAGTGTATTTGCGAAAAGACTTCTCTGCTACGTCTGAAATGTAATTGTTAATTTCTCTCGCCGTTGATCTCTTCGTATAGATGATGTGACCGTTGTTTAAAACAGTAGTGTTTACAAATTGATTAGCGCCTGGTCTGAAGACATGCTAGTAGTCCATGACTACTGCACACGTACGTGTACGTACTTTTCAAAAGCAAAATACTCATCATGCTTATGGTGCGTACGCATACTGCCGGGCAACCAGATTTGATACCTGGTCTCTCATTGCGCTAGGGATGCCGACCATGGCTACTGCACTATTCTAACACCGTAAGTTATGATCAATCAAGTGTGAATTCAATTTACAAAGCACTTCCGTGTAGGTGCGCACGCATACCGCCGGGCATTTCGTCACAGGTCACATTATCTATACATTAAGTGTTTTTGTCTCTCTATTATTGTTAATGTGTATACTCATCTCTTTTCTTGTCCTGCAGTCGGTAGATATGGCATCGGATCGGCTAACACTGTATTGGGTATCGGCAATTCGATCAGGACATGAGATCGACGTCGTTCAAAATCAAATTAACACATCCATGGAATTTTATTTTACTATCAAACAAGAGACTTGGAAATAGTTCTATATGAAACTTCTGAAACAATGTATATCATTTTTCTTCTAACCCATTTGTTGTAGGTTTAATGTATAATTGTGAATTATTTAATTCAGTTAACTATTAATGGCAGATCATGCTCAAGCGGTGAGACAAACCTCTCAGTATTGGTTAAGAAAGAACATTGATCATGTTGAGTATAGGATACCGCGACTTATCTTGATTTTTACCTAGACTCAACAGCGACTTTCGGAAACGCGACATTCACAGACGAAACATGTGTTAAGATTCTCTATAAAGAATTCATTCGAAAAGAGAGCCAACATTTCTGCCTCTTTGCTTACGTACCGACGCTTCAGACACCGATTTGAAAAGTTAAAAACATGACGATTGAGATGTTATATTTTTCCAACAGGCAATATGCAATCTGCAAATAGACATTGTGCAGCCTAAAATGAACGCTCTGCACATATGCACTGTCAAGATCTGGTCAAAAGTTCCGTTTATTGCATTGCCTTTTTCTTTTACCTTTCTTTATACAGTTGGTAAAGTTGGAATCGGTGCAGCTAATTTGATACTTAAGCAGGGAAGGCCTCTTGGAACTTCATGAGTCCTCTTGGAACAGGAGGTTTAAGTATATATGCGTGCTTGGCAATGGGCTATTCCTTTTGAAATCCATCCATTAGGCATTATCCCCATGGAAGACATTACCTTAATCTTCCCCACGTGTAGGGTGAATTTAAAATGGGGTTACCTGCGAAGGTGACTCCGTTTGCAATATACATTCCCTGTATGGAAGACTACGGTGATGTATTCCCCGGGATGTATTCCATATAGATGAGGGGTGCATGGATTCTAACTGGAAACGCCCGATTGCTGTACGGTATTGTTGAACTGTATGTAGACGCTTGCTGTGGACAATTGCAGTTAGGTTTGCTCAATTATCACATCACTCTATGAAAACCGGTTATTCTACCAAATATGGTTCAAATAATCTAAATCTTAGGGGTCGTTTGAGACCAAATAATATGTAATTGCACAACACACATAATCATAAGATCACTGCATATGTTTTGTACAAGTCAGTCCATAAGGTATTCATTATTGCTGTTCCTTCTCAAGTTTTAAAACATGTGATATTTGTATTCAACTACGTTTCAACCGCATAATTATTAAATAATAATGTTAGGCCTATTTGCACGCTTATTAATATTTAAGAAATATGTAGCCTGTGCGTCTATAATTATAAACATGTATATCGTAATTTTTATTTTGTATCTTACATATTTCTAATCAATTGTATATATAAGTTGGAACATGGTCATGAGAAATTTGCATTGATTACTCAATGCATAACAACAAAACAAAAGGGCGATGTTCTTTATTTAGCATGTCTAATGTACGATGAATTTGGGATAATTGGTGATTTTCTTTTGGAATGTTACAGTTGTATCAATCAATACACATGTTATGAATTGTTACGAATGTTAAGGGGGCTGTGGACTCTCAGGTACAGCCCGGTAAAACTGCCGTAACTTTTTATAAGTACACTGTTTTTTGCAGAAAAGGGTTCAATGAATCCAACCATGATAATGAAATTGACCATTTGGGAGAAAATTAGAAAAAACACGTTTTTGACCCATTTTAGGTTCTGCAAAGATAACTCAAAATATATTTTGTCAAATTTTGTCATACTAGTTTTATGATTACCCTGATAACATTCCCCAGGTTGTTTTTTGTTTTGAATATCTTATTTATTTTTTGAGTTATAGACCAAAAAGTGCCAAAAAAATGTGCCCGTCCGAAGTAATGGGCGTCCCGCTAGTAGCAATAATTTCTGAAAAAGAACCGAGGAGCAAAACAACAAAGCGTGCAATGCACAATTATAAAATAACATTTCAATACAAACTACTGATATTCAAAAAAGTTTGTGTTAAATTATTTGAGTACATTAAATGTCTACGTTATGCGTTAGTCAAAGCCAAAGCTGAAAGCCAAAGACAAATGTTGTAATGTAAATACAAACTAAACTGCGCGGGAAAAGAAACTTGCCACTTCTTTGCAAGGACGTACATTTTAATGCAAACCGCCTGCTTCGTTGTGACTGAAGCAATCTCTTGATTATTGGCACGTGCCTTGTAAAAGGTGCTTACGGTATTAAACGAAGTATACTAGAGTAAAAATGTTGCTTAATTTATGCAGTTAATTTTTTTTTAATTTGCGGTCGGGTTTTTTAAAATTAATGTTGTATTGTTTTTTACATTTATTTATTTATTTATTTGAAAACGTTCAGATTTGTTGGGCAAACTTTTGAAAAGTTCACCAACATTTTGAAGAAGAAAACCACCCGACCTACCCAGTGGCGTAGCCAAGGGGGGGGGCAAGGGGGGGCAGCTGCCCCCCCTGTGGGGTTCTCTGCCCCCCCTGTTGCCCCCCCTGTGGGAAATGTCAGTTGAAATAATTTGGGACTAACCTATTCACAACACAAGGAAATTCAATCCTCAATTTGGTTGTTGCCCCCCCACCAAAACTCCCGGCCCCCCCTTTGCCCCCCCACTGAGAAAAACCTGGCTACGCCACTGGACCTACCCTACCTGAGAGATCCGTTTGCCCGTCCGTAGAACAGGGTGTCTTTTCGTCACCTTTCATAGCAAAGTGACAAGTTTCTTTCCCAGCTCAGTTTATGAATTGTCAAATGTATATATAGCATACAACGTACCAGTATTATAATGTAATGAACAAAAACCACTATGAGTAACGCAAGTTTTATTTGAGTCATTTTTAAACATTATTGTTTTTAATAAATTAGAAAATAAAACATTACGTCTGTATGATATTTTATTGATGTTTACGGGTTACAAGCAAAATTTGATGCGCCATTTTGTAATCGTTTAAGATTGGAAAATGGCGCATAATCTGGTTGCAATTGTCCAATTTTTGACAAATGTTACCTTTGAAAACGAAATGATATGTACGGATGAAAAGGATAAAGTGTGACTTAGTTCCCAAGCATCAGTATTGTACGATAGAATGAAGTACCTCGTTATTTATGATGCGCTTTATTCCGTCAAAATGTTGATGGATGCGGCTGGGATCTAACACATTCCACGTGTCATTTAACAAATACAACATGGTTTGAGGGAAAGTAGTGCAAACTACTGGTCTCGCGGTGTTGGATGACTCACTGGTGACTAGTTACCAGTCATACACCAAGGGACCAGTAGTTTGCACTATACTTTCCCGAAATAAACGAATGTTGTATTTGTTTTATTACACCTCATACATATTTCATTGTCTAAAATAAATGAAAAATCGAAAAAAGCTTACGTTGCTCCCGCGTAGGCTCGCAATACTAGGCCTACAGACTACACAGTACACATAGCGAGCAAGAAGCGGCGGACTTAATTCCCTGGAAGAAGAACAATATCATCGACACTCGTTTCCTATTCTCCACAATAATTGCTGCATACATGTACCTCACGGATATTTTTGTATAATTACATGCTTGGTATGCAGCATAATTATCCAAAAGAAGCCTAAAATCTGGGTCTGTTTAGTTCGCGAATTTCTTCGGCAGATGTTTAGCAGACGACGGCCATGTTTGTTGTTGCACGTCACCCTCGTACTTGGCGTCACCGTTTAATATGTACGTAATATTCATCGGCTATAGCTCTAGAATTGTTTCAGGGGACGGTGTTGATTAGCGAGAAGTAGTTCAAACTCTCGCATGTTTGTTTGGAAGTACAATAAACATAAACAAACATTAGGTAGATTTTTTTTTATATCAGACTTGGTTAAAAATGAACCAATCCAAAAAGAGGATACCCTTATAAATATGTACGAGGTGTAGGGGAGGATGGGGCAACCGTGGTCCAGTTAAGCATATTTCATGATATAAAAGGTTAAAGCGCGTGTAAATATTTATCGAATTGCTATGAAAATATCACCCATGTAACTGTTTACATATAACATATAATCAATGTTAAAAAGTTAATTTACAACTAACCATGCTAACTGAAAACTTTACTTGGCGTGGACCAGTTACCCCATCGTTGGGGCAACTGGTGCAATATGTTCCAACGGTTAGAATACACAGAAATCAGTGAATGACAATACGTAAACCAGGCAGTATCTTCTTCACGAACACATTTACATATTATTTAACGTGTAAATAGCAGTAAATACTAATGGTGTATAAAGTAAGCGAAGTTTTCGACTGCAATTTCTTTTGGATAAAACGATATGAACCTAGTAAAATGGTTACAGGGTTGTGATGTTCAGATACCCTATATACATTTGTCTATATACCCCTATCTTTAATGCTTTTAATTTCATATAATCATCATTTAGTACTTATGATAAACTATCTTGATAATTAGCAAGCTTCTCATGTCACAGGAAAAGTAAGTCAAAATGACAATGATGACCCAATGATTAATATACACAAAAAGCAGTGACAGACACCATTCAAAATATAATAAAGATATAATTCATAATACCAAGGTTTTAAACCATTCTAAAGCAATTTCATGTCATACTCTGCTAAAATGTTGAGCAAAATACGTTGCTTAATTGCGTTTAATCATCTGTTAGGTAATGCAGGCATCAATGTGCAGCTTGAACTTACCCTCCTCAAGCTTTCACCCGTAGTCACCTTCCTTCAGGAAAACTAGGTCAAGATTAGATCTTTCATGCAATTTTTTGGGTGAAGATTCACCTCGGTGCACTATGTTTGTTCTACAGTAATATATTCGAAAAGTTGAAATATATGTGAAGATTCACAATGGATTCACCTGTCCAAAACCTAATTAGTTTAAGATTCACCATTTCAACAAATATAACTAGGCAAAAATAGGTGTTTAAGGGGGATGTGCACCTTCGTATAGCCTCCGTAAAACTGCCGTAACTTCTTCATTATTCATTTAATCTTAATAAAAGTATACATTTTTTTGCAGGAAAGGGTTCAATGAATCCAACTATGATCATGAAATTGACCATTTTGGAGAAAATTATAAAAAACATGTTTTTTGACCCATTTTAGGTTTGGAAAAGATAACTCAAAATATATTTTGTTAAATTTTCTCATACTAGTTTTATTATATTCCTCATGCAATTCCCTAGGAATCGTTTTTTTTTTTTAATTTTACTTTATTATTTTTTGAATTACAGACCAAAAAGTGCCAAAAAACCTGTTTTTTAACCTCCAAAATCGTGAAAATCACGTTTTTTGGTAAAAAATCATATTTTTTGGCACTTTTTGTTCGATAATTCAAAAAATAATAAAGTAAAAATTTAAAAAAAAAACGATTCCTAGGGAATTGCATGAGGAATATAATTAAACTAGTATGATAAAATGTAACCAAATATATTTTGAGTTATCTTTTCCAAACCTAAAATGGGTCAAAAAACGTGTTTTTTATAATTTTCTCCCAAAATGGTCAATTTCATGATCATGGTTGGATTCATTGAACCCTTTTCTGCAAGAAAATGTATACTTTTATATAGATTTAATGAATAATAAAGAAGTTACGGCAGTTTTACGGAGGCTGTACCTGAAGGTGCACAGCCCCCTTAATAGGTGTTTAATCTTTGCCTAAGCTTGAGGAGGGTAGGTTCAAGATGCACATTGATGCCTGCATAAATGGTTGATTAAATTTTATTCAACATTATATGAAATCTAGGTGTTGTATAAAAGTAAAAACTACCCAACGTTGAGCAAAACAATTAAGTAGCAAGTTGGGGAAACCCCCGGTCAAAACTCATGTTGTTGCTAAAATATTGCGTTAATTGTTTCATTGGGCAACTGTTGAGTATTTGTCTCAGGCAATCACGCAACTTATGTTAAGATTTACTCATGTGGTTTTTATTGATCAACTGTTGCTTAAATCCTCGATTCTAATGGAGAAATATTCCACATGTCACAATAAGCAACAATTGGCATTAAAACACCCAACATATGGGTGCATTTGATAAATTAAGCAACAGTTGCTATACAAAAATGCTCAATATATAATGAAAACAATTAACAAATTAAGCAACAGTTGGTATTAAAATGCCCAACAGATGGTTAATTAATAATACCCAACTGTTGTGTAAAGTTAAAATTGTGCAACTGTTGAGTGATAATGATTGCCCAAATGTTGATAAAATTTTAGTCAACGGTATTGTGCATTCTTTACTCAACTGTTGAACTGTTGCATATAGTTACTGAACGTTGAGTAAAATGTTGAGTAAAATTTTACTCAACATTTTGCAGTGTATTGTAATCATTCAATAGCAGAAATTGTGGTATTAGGCCCAAAATGTCTAGGAACCAGTAAGAATGTGAATTGTTTCATATTCTATTCACATTTCAATACCGAATGATGATTCATTGACACTTGCAGTGCCCCATATAATTTCCCCTAATAATACATTTTACCATATTATACAAAACAGATTTTTCAGAAATATTCCCATTTTCTTAAGTCTTTATCTCAAGAATTACTGAACCAATGATCACTCGTCTTTATCTCAAGAATTACTGAACCAATGATTACTCGGCATGGTTGTACTTATTTCAATGCATTTTTCGTGGTGATGAAATTCAATCATTTTAACACTTGTGAAACGTTTTGTGAAATGTTGAACAGTACGTCTGCATAACGACTGCCGCGTGGAAAGTGTAATCTTATCATTTTGAAAAATTCATCATAATTAGAAGATTTGTTTTCCAATCCAAAACCGTTGGAGTTGGCTAACCAACTCCATTGTAAATGCTATTTTTAAAATTATTTTCATCGTTAACCGACCGGGCGATGACTGTTAAAAATATTTCAAAATGGTGCACTCCATCGCGTGGCCATCGTCGTCTGCTATTTTAGACGATCCACGTTTGAACACATGTCTGTTGATTTCAAAGATAGCAGAAAGACACTATTGCCTTGCGAATTGCATAAGATGAGCAGAAAATCACTATTGCCTTGCGAATTGCATTTCAATAATAATTCAGGTCGACAATATACTGTCCATTAAAAAGACGCGTATACTGGGGGAGAGGGGTAACTTAACTGAAATCCTCTTAGTGTAAATTGAAAAAAATTGACCATGGATAGGTACTCTTGTGAATCTTCGTGAAGATATACATGTATCAATTAAAAACTCCAAAAGTTGCCAATATTGCCAAAAATGGATCCCAGTCAACGTCCACCTAAAGTATATAAGAAGAAAACAAATTTTGATGGAAAATGTATCTTCTACAGTTGTACATACTTTGTAGAGATACATGTAAAAATTTTGATTGAACATTTATTTTCTAGTTGTACATACTTATTAATATACATGTATCAATTAATAACCCAATTAAAAAGGTAAACACTTTTCAATATTACCAAAATGGATCCCAGTCAGCGTTCATCTATTAACTAAGTAAGAAGAAAACAAATTTTGATTGGAAATTTATTTTCTATTGGTACATATAGTGAGTAAAAACAATGATCGTGAATGAATATTTGTTTCTCACAAATGGCCCAAAAAATGAAGCATGTATTTAAAGCGCATATGAAACAAAGGGCATCAAAATTGATCTTTGCTATCAAGAGAATATCTGGTTCTTTCACGAACCCGATATACACTGAGCCAAAAAAGAAACTTATACAATTTTAACAGATCACCAAATAAAATTCTGTGCATGAAAATGTACCAAATTTGGATACAATATTACTGCAATGTATTGCTTCAAATGGCAGTGAATAACCAATTGTTTGCTTCAATGACACAAGAGAAATGTGCACTGACTCAGACAACGTCTTGCATCACAGGTCACAGCAAACAATTTCAGCAACATAAAGTTAAAAACATTTCAGAGAGTCAAAACAAACTCATATCCAAACAAACAATGAAGTAATTAATAACGGGTATATGTCCACCTCCAGCTTGCAGGCAGGCAGGCTGTGCATCTCCTTCTCATGCTTCCAATCAAATTCCTGATGATAGCCTGGGATGAGCTTGGATGACGTGTATCAAGAAGAGACAATCCACCTGTCAATATACAAACACTTATTGCAGCACTACAGGAAGAATGGAACAATGTTCCCCAGGCTAACATCAGGAACTTGATTGGAAGCATGAGAAGGAGATGCACAGCTTGCCTGCAAGCTGGAGGTCGACATACCCGTTATTAATGACTTCATTGTTTGTTTGGATATGAGTTTGTTTTGACTCTCTGAAATGTTTTTAACTTTATGTGATGAAATTGTTTGCTGTGACCTAAGACGTTGTCTGAGTCAGTGCACATTTCTCTTGTGTCATTGAAGCAAACAATTGGTTATTGACTGCCATTTGAAGCAATACATTGCAGTAATACCGTAGAAAACCACCATATAGCACCTTTTTATCTCTGTTATACAGGGCGCCATCTCGCGATCAAAACGTCTTTTAAAAAGTTATTCTTAAAGGCACTTCCAAATCTCAAATATTTGCCCCGGGCAAAAGTCACATGACTCGCTGCATACCCGAGTTCCGCGTACACGTATCATATAAACCCCATAATGCAATGTTGATAGCTAGCGTACCGAAAGATTGGCTACAAACAGCAAAATGTACGAACAAAATTCATGTCTAGAAATGTTTCGAAAAGTCATTCTATTCATTTGAATGAAACCACAGTTATAATCTGAAACAACATTAAATCATTTTTTGGTCGAGAACCCTATGTTAAATACATACAAAAAATAGAAATATAAAGCATTTTAACTTCCTATTTATAGGATAGTGTTCAACTGTCATTTGAATTTATGTCTGTCCTATTATTGTCAGTCAGTGCTCCGTTAGCGCAGTCGGTAGAGCTTCAGACTTATAATCTGAAGACCGTGGGTTCGAATCCCACAGAGAATGTTTTGTTTTTCCCGTTACTATTATATTTAGTAAATGTAGAGATTATTTTAATATCGTTCAATCATAATATTATTTTGATCCCAGATACTTTTCATTTTATTTAATAGAATGATTTTCATACAGATTTAATGAGGTTTTAATTTGAATGTAGTACTTCATGGGGTGCATGTACATGTGCATGTAGGTCTAATACAGGCTTAGCATTGCGTTTATTGAATTATTGCAATACCCCGCCCATTGTTACAACATGGTTATTCACGCAATAATCTGCAAGGCCAATTGTTATGGAAAGAAGCCAATCGTCGTTTACAATGGTTGAATCGATTTTTATTCCCCATCTGATCTGTTTGTAGCTAGCTGCAGTCAGATATTGAGTGAGTCTGATGTATACGAAGGGATTTTGCTTTCCCTTGAAAAGAGGATGTCGATCTCATGCAATTCAATATGCCAAAATGTCAGCCTTATACAATGACAACATTAAGGCATTTAAATGTGGTTCAACGCCATGTGACTAGGGGGATTTTCAGTAAGGGGAGCAATAAAATATTAATCCATTATTTTTACATGCTAAAGTTATGTTTGCAGGGACGTTTCTGCTTGAAAATCCCTTTTTCTGAAGAAGATTTTGTTGTCATTACTGAAGAAATCAGGTATATTTTACGTGGCCCTGACCCCTGTCTGATTAAAAGCTTTAAATTAATAACCTTTCACGATCATCAATTTATTGCTCTTTACATTGAATCCAAACCTAGCTTGCAGCGACACCGTTTTCACATTTAAAATACAATTTAGAAACTGGGTTCAATTTGGCTAAAATTTCGTCGAATACTCAATAGTTCACCACTAGTTCATTATTATAGAGAACACATAGAAACGTCAGTAAGTAGTTATGGCCGAGCGGTTACGAATATGGACTAGTAATCGAATAGATAGATTCTCCCCTCCTCGGTTCGAATCCTGCTGAATACCGTTTGTTAGAAAAAACGATTTAGTCTCTGTGTGTTGGAAAATGGCGTATATTTTTACCGTAGGTGAATAAAGTCGTGGCCCTGACCCCTGTTCAAAATGTATTACAAATAAACATATTTTTGATCAAGTTTAATACGTTAGGAACATTTCTTGTGCATAAAGTTTTTGCTATGACGTCTAAAAATCATCAAAAATACGATGTTTACGATCGCATTGAAAATGCATCTTTATCGACTCAAAAATAGTAACAAAAATCGTGTTTTTTATTAAATCGGAAATAACATGTTTCATAAATAGGACTTTCCCTTCAAAATGAGCCTAAGATTATCAAAATTGATGGAGGCAATCCTTCACAATCGCGAGTTGTAAATGACCCGATTTCTATTTGTTTTTTTGAAATCTCACTTTACTGGCGGGCCAGGGCGAACAACATAGACGGTATTTTCATGCCTTGACTTCTGACTGCAACGAAGCTACAAACATGGCAAACAGATAATATGTTGGTACATGCACATGACCGTACAATCATGTAGGCCTAAACATGGGAAATCAGAATATCGATTCAATGACGAAACGATTGACTCTTTTCATAATGGCACAATTGGTCTTTCCCAGATTTAGTTGTGTAACAATGGGGCTAGGGTCTCAATAATTCAATTCACGCAACGCAACGCTGACCGTGAACAAGTAAATGTAGAACTGCATTCAAATTATTGAATTTAGACAATCATTCAAAATCAAATTAAAAGTATGTTGTCCGTGGATTCACAAATATTATGGGGAACGATAAGCAAACCCAACATAAAATTACTAAATTTAATATGATACTAACGAAGACAAAATAACATTCTCGGTGGGATTCGAACCCCCGGCCTTTCGATCATTAACCGAATGCTCTTCCGATTGAGCCAACGGCGCACTGTACTGTTGATACAACATAAATAGATTCAAATATCATTTGTGAACACTATTACTATCCCATAAATTGGAAGTTAATAATGCTTTAATTTATAGTTTTGTATGTTTTTAACATAGGGTTCTCGCTTAAAAATTGATTCGATGCTGCTTCAGATTGTAACTCTGGTTTCATTGACATAAATAGAATGACTGTTAGAAACATTTCAAGACACGGATTTCGTTCACATTTGATGTTTGTAACCACTCTTCGGCATTGCATCATGGGGCTTATATGATACGTGTACGCGGAACTCGGGTATGCAGCGAGTCATGTGACTTTTGCCCGGGGCAAATATTTGAGATTTGGAAGTGCCTTTAAGAATAACTTTTTAAAAGACGTTTTGATCGCGAGATGGCGCCCTGTATAACAGAGATAAAAAGGTGCTATATGGTGATTTTCTACGGTATTGTATCCAAATTTGGTACATTTTCATGCACAGAATTTTATTTGGTGATCTGTTAAAATGTTATAAGTTTCTTTTTTGGCTCAGTGTATACATTACTTCCGAAAAATAATTGGGTTCATTGCGTCCTAACATGACCGGTCTTCTGCAAGTTGAATGAATCTGAATAATAGTGCAACAAGTGTATTATGGCATTGATGCAATGATAATATCTGTTAATGTGTCTATGCTTCGAAACACAATATCAATATACGTTAAAAAGACTAATGTCATTTTTGTTAGACTTGGGTCAATTTACACGGCTTTTCAATCACAGACTGTCATTGAATAGGATTTTTTTTAAATTGTTGTGTGTGTGTATCTAGCGGGAACAGAACTCCATACAACCACTAGTATCGGAGTGGTTCTCGAGTTATGCTGCAGTTTTAATTTGGTCTTGTTTGCCGTTCTCCACGCGACCATGTAGGCGTTGATAGAGTGTCATCGGAGGACTATCCATCAGTCTTTCAGATTCAGCTTATAGTCTCTTATATTCAGTCTATAATTGACTGGTCACTGGTTACTCACCATTGGATGCACGGTTTCATTCCGAAATTGATTGATATAGAATGATGTGGTTCAGTCTCATATAGACTGATTTTTAATTTTCAAGGATACTGCGGGTTATCAGATTGTGATTCCAACCCCTAAGAGTGAACTCCACGGAAAGTAGTAGAAAGATGGCTAATCGCAACCAGTAACTCTACGGTAAGCCGATGCCGGAACAATCACGATATGCCACTGCGGATTATAATATACACACGCGTTATATGTGTAAACTAACTTCCCAGAAATATAACTTTGAGTTCCGCTGAAACTGTCCACATATACAGATATATATCTACTTTTGTGATCTGTCACTACCATGACTACACTTCGCATACAGAATACAAAAAAGGTAGCGTCTAAAACCTAACAAGTAAACGGACAGCCGACGAGTATTTTAAATATGCCCACGGTGATTGGGATCCGATGGCGGCGTGTGTTTACTTGCGCCGTTTTCGTGGTTTTACTGGTTATAGGCTTATACCGTAATGTACCAAATATACTCCGCGGTCAAGAGCAGCCGCAAAAGGTTGATGTGAAAAGCCGACCCAACACTGATCTACGGGATTTATTAACTCCTCCGATAACTCTGTCGCACCAAATTCCAAATCAGTTGATCACTCAGAATGAGACTAACCGACCAATGCAGGTTATCATCGTGACTAAGATGCGTTCCGGGTCATCTTTCACGGGAGAACTCTTCAACCAGAACAATGATTTTGTGTATTATTACGAGCCTCTGAACGAGATACCACTTGATCGACGGGATAGGGCGGCGAGTTTCATGGGCGTAAGCCATAAATCGATCTTGAATAACATCGTGAAATGCAACTTTAGCAATTTTAAAACTTTCAATTGGTGGAATGGTCGAATTTATACTTTCAATTGGTGGAGTGGTCGAAGACCATGCCAACAGTGTGATTATAGCAATGCGTATCAGGCACCACCACTGTGCACATCTCAGATACAACGAGGTAAAACAGTGTACTTCGCGTCCAAGAATGTTACTGATGCTTTGATAGTGGCCGTGAATGAGGTTACATGCCGAAGCCGACAACATATTGCGATAAAAACTGTGAGAATATCTGATATAGGATCATTGAAAGATCTATTAACAGACCCATCCTTGAATGTCAAAATTGTCCATTTAGTGCGGGATCCACGAGCAACATCCAGCTCTAGACAAGACATAGGGGACCCCGATTCGCCCGAAGTAGAATGTACCAACATGGAGAACAACTTGAACTATTGGTTGAATCCGCCTGATTGGATTCGTGGTCGCTACATGCTTCTACGTTATGAAGATTTAGCTGAAAGACCGCACTACATCTTGGATGCAGTCTACGATTTTCTGAATTTGACAGCTCCATCAACCATTGGGGAGTGGTTAGATTTAAATACAAAAATTGACGATACAAACATAAATAAATGGTCTCACACCAGACAGTCTGATAAAACAGCGCATGCGTGGAGGACACATCCGCACATAAAGTTTGATAAAATTCAGACGGTACAACATGAGTGTGCGAACGTCATGAGTCTTCTGGGATATAAATCAGTTAATTCTTCTGCGGAGTTGAGAGATCCAAGAGTGTCCACTTTAGACAGATATAGGCCTACTTATCCGTTGCTACCCAATAGGACTGGTCCGATTGGATAGATGAGTATGGTGATGGTCACAAAACAACATTTAAAATATCTTAAATTAGAAGGTTTCTATGGTTTTGGTCATTTATTTGTTTTGTACTTTGTCACCAGATTTTTGGTTTAAAGTGGGGGTGGACCATAGTTTCAAAGCGCATTTATAAGACGCTAAATATCAAAATAGTGGCCATTTATGAAAAGATAAATTGTTAAGCAAATCTGCTGATGAAAAAACACAAGTTTTGACAAGTTGTCTTTAAATTGGTGCCATTTCGTTATCTTGTGTTCAATTGTCATGCTATTTTTAACATAAACCATTGTAATACTGGGGCTTATGACTAAAATAAAAGACTTGTTAAAGTTGTCCCGAGTTTTGAGATATCTGCGTGCAAACATGTATTGATGCAATTCTACTGTCTTGTTTGTGGACCGAAACAGGCTTTTATCCAATTTTCTTAGAAAGGCTACAATGTTGTAATTATAGAGCTTTAATTGCAACAACATGTTCAAAATAAATGCCCAAGATATTGCAGTTGATATAAGTTTGAGAAACCTGCCTCTGAAAAGGTGTACCCCATTTTTAGACCACTCTGTATATCAGATAACCAAAATAACGAAACATAGACGTAGATGACACAATTGTCCACAAAAATAAGTCGCATGTTACCAATAAACTTTTGATTCTTAGCATCTTATAAATTTTAAACTTTAAACATTGGTCCACCCCTATGAAGTAATACAACACATAAATTACCAACTCAAAATCTTCCATCTATTTTTGCAGGATGTCCCAAAGGTTTCGATAACTTGTTAGAAACATGAATTATTCCTTTAATATTTTTATATGCATCTTAATCAGCACACAATTCTGAAAATGTATCGTGCATATTTGAATATGATTAATATCATCAGCAAACTACGTCCAATTGGGGGTATTACAATTTGCGCAATTGGCACAAAAACCGATACCCTGTGATACCCCTCCCGGCACGAGTGTCTCGCACTCGCTCTCCGATGCTCACTAGCTCTTCGACTGTACTCTCCAGCCCTTATTATTTCTGACCAAATGACTACAAATATGATTTTATAAAATCAATTTCATGTTCGACAGTCTACATCTGTGCATCTGAGTTTTATTCGTATCTTCTGTTCTGTTTAACATGTTTAACCTCGGTTTACGTTACCAAATTAGAGAGGACTTCACAAAATAAACCCTCCTACAAACTGTATAAGTAATTTACTGTCGCAAAGCGAAAACGTATTTGGATAGAGCATGTAGAGCAAACTTATATAATTATTTTGATACCAAACCTGATTCCATTTTTAAGACCCTTTGTAGCATGTATCCTTGTGTAAGCACTTCATATTCGGGCACTTTATCAGCCTAAGAAGATGGGGACAATACTATATGAAGTTGAGAGATGTATAAGCATTGACATGTTTATAAACAACTGTTGGGACGCACCATTAGATATCCAGGGGGTGGGGGGGGGGCATGGAAGGGTTTTTTTAAAAACAGAACCTTCACCCACCTGCAGTAAAAAAAATCTACTAACATAAAGAAAAAGAAAGAAAAAGATGATCTGCTCCTGGTAAAAAAAAAAAGATGACCTGCTCATGGCCAAAAAAAAAAGATCTGCTCATGGTTAAAAAATATATATATGACCTGCTCATGGTAATAAAAAAATATCACCCCTACTCAATGGGCAAAAATAACAAGCGCTATACTTTACCAAAATGCCTAATCAATGCATCAACAAAATTATTACTGTATCAAAGCTGGTAAAATACTTTTTTCAAAAATTATCCTCTCTAGACAATGGTATTTTCATCACTTTTATAGTCTGTATCAAAATGATTGTAACCCAACATCTATCCAACAACATCTTGTTTATACTTAGGAAAATTTAGGGCTTTGTACATTCTAGCATTTTAAAAGCATCTAAATGTTGCATTTGGAATATAGCAGTCCAATCATAGACAATTGAAACTAATGGGTTTTAAACATTTTGATACCGTATTTCGTCTCACTCCATAGTAGGTTTTTTTTCGTCCAAAAGTATGAGAGTCGCATTTTCAACAAGAATCAGTTAGCATGGTTGTAGTGATAGTCTTGTGGACATGACTTCAAAGCGCATCTAAGTTATTGAGAAGATTGTTAACGGTAGCCTTTATATGTTCGCAAATAATACATTCGGTGTTGAAATTAAAATTGAGTTGGGCATCGCTACTAAAATACAAATGTTCATTAATCTTTCAAAATATTAGTGATAACATTCAGCCATTTTCCGTTTCAACTGGACCGCAAATGGCCTCATAATGCATCTAAAATTCCAAATTTAGTTCCACGGAACTCACGCTGTAAGAAGCTCCGCTCCGCTTTCCAGGATCATAATCATTATACAAATGTTCAATTGTTTTTTCATTATTAAAAAAAATCAGCAATTAAATTGCCATTTTTCTTACAAAATAGACAAGAAATGGCGTCGATGCAGCGGAAATTCAAAATGTTCCGGGGCCCGGTTATCATAAAATGTTCATTTTCTTTAATACTATTGATAAAATTCAAATTTTCGTTTCGTTTCATTTTACGATATAGTTCATTATACATGTCAATTTACGAAATTGTATAGGCCTACCTGGTCACTTTTTTGAAATCTTTTCATTAGGTTGCGGAATTAGGTTTAATTTCCTTCTTCTAATTATTGCTGTATAAAGTAGAACTTCGTGGGCCTTTAAAATGTCATGAATGTGTTAATTATATCAAAATACACCATGAAATGGCCCTGAGCGCATATGCCGCAAGGCATGCAAGCGCTCCACTCGCTCCGCTCGTTTCGCTTGCATGATCGTAATATACATGCCCCCCCCCCCCCATTTTCAATTACGCTCTGCCGCGCCTGTTGACCACTGTTATTGTAATACTAAGATATGAAGTACAAATACAATAAAAACGAGGCAAAATAAAATAGATTGTAGAAAGATTGTATTTTCATGCTATAAATCCTTTTTTTCAACCTGACAAACATCATGAGCACCTTTTTGAAATGTTAAAAAAATCGCCGAAAACCCATGAGCTTTCAGGGGCTTCGCCCCTGAACCCCACCCATTGGTCGCTTCACTTGGCTCCGCTCACTCAGCTCACAAGGATACATTTAGCCCCAGTGGCGGCACTACAGGGGGAAAGGGGGGGGGGGCATTTCCCCCCAAAATATTTTTAGCCCCCCCCCCCACTTTGCCCCCAAATAAAATTCAATTTAATTAAAATTAGAAAAAATAGACAATTCTAGCATAAAAGGCAATTTTTTTCCGCGCTGTGCGCACATTTTCTTACTAAATTAGGTTATATTAGACCAAATGTTGACAATGTTGGCATATATAAAACAGCTACATTTTGCGCGCAAGATTTAGCTAATTTACCAAACCACTACACATGTGGTATCTACATTGCGCCAAATTAGGCATCAGCTTTCAGGACAGGCTATTTACTCAGCATGATCAGTTGTGTCAGCAGGGGAGCTGGGAGCCATGCATGTGTGAGTACATCATAACTTATTACTGGAATTGATGGACAAATACAGCCTAATATAGCCCCGGTTTGGAAATGTTGGATGTAAAATGTGAATCACCGCTCTGGTAAATTAGTGTAATATAAGTTCATATTAAAATTGTGTGCTTTGTAATATAATTTACGGAAGTTCATTATAATGGTTTTATCATTGAGATTTCAAGAAATGCCAGGCAAATTCTTGTAGTCTTTGAAAGAGTGTTTTGGCATAGTGGAATATTGTGAGGCATCATTGAACAAAGGCCTAAGCCCTGTAGCTTAGGACTTTGTGTCTTGTATGCCTTTTAAAAAAAATATTGTCACTCTTACAGTTTTCATTGTATTTTGTAGTAGATAACGACCAGACAACATGTAGTCAAGCAAGAGTCCGGTATAGGAAACAATTTCTAAGAGACACTTAAAATCCTTTTAGTAAGATTAGAGCTCTAAGTTTTGTATAAAGCAATACTTGTGGCATTGCTCCCCAAGAGAGATTGTTAACCCTGATTCTTGCTAAATACCCTAGCCTACCTTCTTCACCAAATATCCGAAGATTAAGATTTAAATGGTTATCTGGTCAAACTTGAACGATAGGTATACTGTCTTGGCTCATAAAAACCAGCATCAATTGCGAAAAAGATTACTGTTTTTCCACACTGAACAGGGCAGTCGGTTTTCCAGAAAAGAAAAGAAAAGTCCAATCTACTTTAAATGTGTAACTGAATTTAAAGATTTAATTATGGAGAGTCTGCTTTATGTCACTATTAATCAGCAAAGGTATTGAGAAAGTATACATTCACAGCAGGGTTGCACAAAGTGCGGGAGCAGGGAGCACCGCTCCCGGGAATAATTAGCAGAATTGGGGAAATAATGCCAAGTGGAAAAAGAAAAAGTATTGGGGAAAAGGGTGAAAAAAAGAGAGAAAAAATGCAACTTTGGGTTATGAGCTTTGGTTGTACAGGTATATACAAACGTGTTTATTGTTTTATTGCTTTTCCCCAGTAGCGGCGCTACAGAGACAAGGGGGCATTTTCCCCAAAAATATTTGTGTGCCCCACCAATTCATTTGCACAATGTAGTTAAAATTAAGAAAACAATCGACAATTTTAGCATAAAAAGGCTTCTTTTTTTTTCTCGCGCTTCGCGCACATTTTCGTACTAAATTAGGTCAAATTTAACAATTTTAGTGCACATGCCACAAACAATGTTTGCGCTTCGCGAACATCATTTTTTTCTTCATGTCCCACCTAAAAAAAATCTTCCCAATGTAAAATTATTACTATGGTATTGGTATATCGGAACAACACTATAATAGCTAACATAGTGTAATCTGATTTTTATTAAACCTGTAAGTGTAGGTGGGGAAATGTTAAGCTCAAAACCTTGCTCCTGGGGAATAAACAACTTTGTGCAACCCTGCATTCACAGTATAGTATGGATTGTTATTATTTTGGTTCAATAATTTCAATGCAAAAAATGTTTCGCGCTAAATCAAAAGTTAGAACTTGACATCATGAAATAAGTTTTGAAAGAGCAATAAGAACATCAATTATCAGTAATGACAATTTTGTGTGCTTGGCATAATAAAAAGAGGTTTTTGTTGCGTTTCAATTTTGGAATAGCTGGCAGTATGTAGTTTTGATTGCAATTAAAACTTCTTTTGACTTGAAATTATTAAAATCGGTGCCTTCCATTTATTTTGTGTTTTCTCTTTATAAATGGATAAATCATCTTGGGCATGGGTTATCCCTTTTAAAGGGAATTTTTATTAAGTACAACTTGGATACATGAATTGAAAGTGAAAGGATCACTTTAACAGTATGGCTCGCCACAAACACATCTCTAAAGACGATGTCAGTAAACTCTTAGCTGATATTTAAGGGTAAAATTACATTTCTTGATGTTGCTTAATATACGAGGGTCATTCAATAATGTCCACCTCCTACCTCATTACTTTGCTATTATATAAGCCAGTCTTATGAAATATTACACAATTGTAGCATGGTGTTCCAGCTACGAATTTATAGTAAATCTGTCTGAGTAGTGGTTATACTTTTCCAGAAATGAAGTGAAAACCAAACGTCTATTTAGTGCGACAAAAACGGCTAAAAGACAGCCACATGTGCTATTCATTTGGTCAATTCTATATAATAGACAAAACGTCCCTCTCGGTTAATAAAAACCATTCTCAATTACAAATATATCTTGAACAGACTGTAAACAATAAAGGTGACTGATTTCTTTGGGAAAAAAATACCCTCTAATTAGCCAGAACCCGACGTACCCGGACAGCCATTGATTTTAACCCACCCTAGTAGGAGAACCGCTGCAAAAGTCATATTTGCTTTTCATAAGAACTAAGGGATCTTCATTATACAGGACTAATGGATAGATTTCAAGTCTCTCAAAGAGAAAAGTTTGTATCACTGACATCCTGATTGACTATTCTAAAGGTTGTATTTAAGGAAAACTCATAAAATGACTGTTGTGTGAAGATTTAACACTCGAGGCATCACTGTGACTTGACTTGTAACAACGAAAATGTGACTGAATAGCAGTATATCAGTTTGCATAAGACAAAGCATTACATTCGAGTTGATATTATATTATTTTCAAGCCTACAATCTAATTTATACATGATAATACATATTATATTCAGAAAACATCCATTGTTTTCTATTTTCAGTATTAAAATCGGGCTATTATATCTTATCATGTAATACGGAGAGAAAACGAAAAAACATGTATTTATCTTTAGGGTAATTGTCCGTGTCCGTTGTCCAAAATCTCTCTCTGGCTTTGACCGCTTCATAACAAAAGTGAAACAGGTATCAATCATCATCTATATACTAATTTTTGGTCCCTCGCCTGATTAGATAGTTCAATAATAATTTTACACTCGCGTCCCTCTTCAACTTAAAAAGCGTGGTAATTGCGCCTCTAATAGACGAGCTAATTAGATAGTTCAATGCCAGTATTTTCCCGTTTTCAGACATGCGCAGAAAGGATCACAGATGATAATCCGAAATGTTGAATTTCTTTTACTCGAGTAGCTACTGTTCGGGCAAAAATTGTGGTTTTCGGAGTGAGTGATGACATATGGTCTTCACCCAAAATATTTTCATCAGGGATATAGCTACATTTCTGTATATGTGGCCGTTTGTTATTCTTAAAGATCGCATGAGTACAAGCATTTATACGTGACTAAACGTCCGACAAATAACATTATTTTACGACATTTTCTAAATGTAAATAAAAACTCTTACACAGATCTTAAAGTGACACTTTCGCATTAGTAACATAGATGAACGCGTAGTTTGCTAACGATAATGTATTTATTATTTGACATTCACCAAACATATAGGTATGGTCAAAGTACACAAAGATAAGGAAACAAACAAACAAACAAACAAACAAATTATAACAAACAAATGTACATAAGTATAAAATATAGATACATATATATCATATACAATTTAAACTCCTGAAGATGTACGCAACTCAAATGCAGAGTTTACAAAATTAATAACTGGACGAATGCAATCAAATTCGTTAACCCTCATTATAGTCAAGAAAATGTCATTGTCATCTAAGTTATCAAGATCATATATTTCACCAATTTCAGATATCATTTTAGTACGCATATCATTATAGAGCGGGCATTTCATAATGAAGTGAAATTCATCTTCGATGACATTTAGATTGCATGACATGCATATCCTTTCATTTGGGGGGATTATCGGGTATACATATCGCCCCTTTTCAATCATGAGTGAGTGAGCGCTAACTCTTAATTTACAAAATAGGGATCTACGAGACTGGTTAAAAAGAACAATGTAATTTTCCAAATTAAAAGAATCTTTGAACGTGCAGTAACATCGAAGTTTAGACTGGAAGTTGTTAATAACATTAGACCAGTGATCACTGTATATGGATTCAAGATTACCTATAATTAGGTTACGAAAATTACCAGAAGTGATTGTGTTAGGTTTGTGCCAAATGTCGATATTATGAATCATGGTTAAAATCTTCTTAATGCCCGAAGACCAAGTAAATGCTCCGGAATCTGACATCTTTCTGTTATCGATTAAAGCATCGATTACTAAAGATGTGCATCCATTCATACATTTTTTGTTCAAATTCCACCAATATTTTACCGATAAACTCAGCATTATAATGAGCAATGGGAAACTACCTAGTTCGCCTCTTACTGCATTATTGGTTGTTCTTTTGTTTACTCCTAAAATAAGTTTACAAACCTTAATATGCAAGGTTTCGCTTGAGAGTTTATCACATACAGTAAGGAAATTTGAATCATTAAGGCTTTTCAGTAAATACGGGGCCCATACTTCACAACCATAATTTAAGATTGGTTGAATAAGTGTACTGAATAATTTCAGACTACATTTGTATGATGAATTGTATAAATTTTCCCTTATCTTGAAATATGCTTTCAGTGCCTTATCTTTGAGACGTAAGATAGCTTTTGTAAATGAGCCAGACGGTATAAAAACAATGCCCAAATAACAATATTCATTAGTAATCTTAAGACTAACATTACCATAACTAAATTCAAACTTATCTAGAATATGACCTCTTTTATTAAAGATCATAATGTTTGATTTATCAATATTTACAATGAGTTTCCACTTAATACAATAGTCATGTAATCGGTTAAGAGCACACTGTAAGCCATTAGGGCTTTTTGAGATGAGGATTAAATCATCAGCATACATAAGACAATTAAGATCATGGTTATTAAGCGTAACTGGGTCACAATTGGAGTTAAAGATGTTTGGAAGGTCATTGAGAAATATATTGAAGAACATAGGACTAAGAACACATCCTTGTTTCACCCCAACTGTAGTGCTAAAAGAGTCAGTTAGTTTACCATCACATTTAACAGTGAAACAGACTGATGAGTACATGTCTTGAATTGTTTTAAGAAATTTACCTCCGATACCAATTTTAGTAAAGAAACTGTGGCGGTACCATAACAACCGTTACGATGTTGAAGCTGCGCGGCCGCGTTTATCATGGCGCGCGCGGTTCGGCGCACACGTAATGACGCATACAAAGTGTATACGCGTTTGTGGCGCAAACTGCACATTGTAACGTGACAGGGTGAAAGCAGGCAGTCCGTACACTCTTAGAAAAAGGATGCTTCAGGCTTCAGGGGTTCTTGGCTGTCCCGTATGGAACCCTTTATAACACCTTAAAAGGTTCCAAAAAGAACCATTTTAAGGTTCAAAAAATGGGCAAAATATGGGCAAACATTGGTCTTTAGAACCTCTAAAGGTTCTCTACAGAACCTTTTGGGGCCTTTAAAATCAAAGAACCTTTAAACCATATACGGGACAGCCAAGAACCCTTCTCTAGCACCCTTTTTCTAATAGTGTACCCTAAGCCACCTCCTCCTCTCCGCACTTCACATACTTGATAATCTGGATATAAGGGCACATGAGGCATCTGGAACTAAACTAAACGACCGACTATAAAACTATAACGCTCAGAACGTAGGCCTACTGAATTACCTGGATACTGTATGTGCCTGGGCAGTGGCGACACCAGCACCAAAATGTTAAAGGAGGAAAACGGGATGGCGGGGCAATAAAGAATCGGGGGAGACATATAAAAGCTAATTTTAAGTAACTTTCAATTTTGACATTAAAATTCAACTTTTTATTATTTGGGGTACAAAATAGGTAGAGACATGCGCTGAAAGGAGGTAATAACTGGGGGTATTAAGAACACGTTGATGGGGTAGGCCTACTTGGATTAGGAACATTGGTATTTGTATTAAAGGTATATTATGTGATCTTTCCAGGGAACGCCCTCAACATCGAAAAAAAATAGAAAGAAGATTTTCTTGCAGATTTACATTTCTGATCATAAATCATGCATACATTCCAAGTTACAGGGCGATACGATTCTTAATTACTTCAAAATCATGATTTTAGAGTGAAAATAAACTGTCGGGATTATATTTTTCACTCTAAATTCACTCTAAAACCATGATTTTGAGGTACCTAGGAATCGTATCGCTCTGTAACTTTGAATGTATGTATTATTTATGATCGGAAATGTAAATCTGCAAGAAAATTTACTTTCTAAAAAAAATCATGAATAGAGGACGCTCTCTGGAAAAGATCACATAATATGCCTTTAATTAAGAGCACATTGGGCCTAGGCTCATGGTGTATTAAGGGCACCATGTCACTAACATTATATCAAGGACACTTTACCTTATATCAAGAGTACCTGAATTATTTAAGGACATACTCTTGGACATACTCTTGATATTTATATAAACATTTATAACGCTTTGATATTGCTCACCTCTGCCCAGTATTGTGATATGACTTTTACTGCCCGCTATCTTTGGCACCCGCGTTTAATTTATACTTGACTATGATAAAGTAAGGGCACCTGGGTATTTCGAGATAACGGCACACTGCAGTGGGCCTACTTTGATTATGTGGTATCCGGTGCATTTTTAAGGGTAACTGGATTATTACAAGGCTTAGGCCTATGGGGTCACTGGATATAATGGGACAAAGGGTATCCGCATTTCAGGTCTCATGGGAGGCCTACGTATGTATCTGGAAACACAAACGTAGGCCTACCTAGATTAAGGCACATGTAGCCTATACCTGGATTATCAAAAGCACCTGCGATATTCTGATTATTTAGGGCCCCGTCTGGATTATGTATGCACGTAGGACATGTTCTTGATATTATTGTATCAAATCTTCTTACGCTTTGTTTACTTATTCCCCGTGAAATCTTCTAGCGGGTCCAGCGCGAAGCGCTGGTGCCCGCTAGTTTAATATAAATGTGAAGCTATGATACAGAGCTATAATCGTGACAAATGTCATTAGGCTGACATTCATATTAGCGATGTTAGGAGTTAGGAGGTAGAACTTATTGAATGACCCTCGTAGGTTCTTAGTTGTAAAGTTAAACCTCAAGCTTACACTTTCTAATGTTTAATTTTGTGTTATTTGAAAGTATGGGAGCGGGATATATTTGAGCCTAGGAACACTCTGACAGACACTAGTGCTAGTAATTTTTCACCTACTACAATTTTGTTGTTGCTTTTGAGCATTAAATACAGATACCATACTTAATGTAATACGACTTCTAAGTTATGACCTCATATTACAACTTGTAAGCAAGTGCAATGATTAGTTCACAGAACCTTAGTATACCCCACCACTGCATGTTTTCAATGGGGGCTTTTAAAGAACGACCCATACACTTACACAGTGAGGTCTACAAATGGTAGGGTATTCTAAAGCTTACCCGAACCAATTATTGTTTAATAAGTAGTGTGGCAATATTAATGTACTTGAAGAACGCAGTCACTGACACTCAGTCATGCTTCACCTACTACACATTCTGTTTTGGTCTCAATAAAATACAACTACCCTGGTTGGTTGAAGCAACTCCCACGTTGTCACCTAATACTTTAATTGAAATAGTGTTTGAAAATATCCCTCACATTGATAAAACAACCATACTTGTTTTGTCTTGTGACTGAGTACTCGGTTCGGTATTAATTATCCCTTACATTCACACCACTTCTCCTGGCGTTGACACATACATACATCTTGTGACTATCAACAGCACTGATTTGCAATCAACTATCACATAAGCATAAGTGATAGAGGTTAATCGCATGTCACATCAAGAAAACTTGAGTGGGTAGGACCTGTCACACCATGATACAGAACTTTACTTTAGCTACAAGAACGTAAGAGTACTCCTCGCTTCGCTCGTCGTTACTCTTACTCACACTGATAGTTTGTGTACTTATGGGGGCCCTCACATGTATCCGTGTGAGCTGGGCGGCCCCTTACCGTCTTATATAAAACAACAGAGTCCAACACGGTGAAGAATCAGCAATAAATGTCAACGGCCGCATTTTATTTATTTTTGTCACCGGGTTCATACTGTTCTATACCGGGTCCTTATCGGCCTGGAACCGGGCTCATACCACCTCCTCACCAGGTCCTCACCGGCCGAAACGCTTGGGTACCGACCGAACCGCCTTGATAACGTCATCAAACTGCCCTGTATAAGCTGAGCGCTCAAGCTCGCCGCTTCTCTCACATTCCGGGAATCTCTGTAAAATACATTTGCCCTCACATGTATCCGTGTGAGCTGGCCGGCTCATTACCGTGTGACAAATTGGTGCAGACGGCGGCACACGGTGATGTCACACGGTGGGCCGTTTCCCGTCCGATGAACACGTTGCCGGGGACATTGACGGCCATCCGCGCCCGGCAGGACCCGGCAGGAATTTTGAACATGCTCAAAACTCTTGCCGGGTGAGCAAAAGCGGCGGCAAACGGTGAGAGCCCGGTTTGAGGACGGTATAAAGACGGCACACCCGTTTCGCGCCCGTTCGCAGGGCGGTAATGGTGGGCGGCCACCTTACCGTCTAATAGAAAAACAACAGAGTCCAAACAATCACTAAAAAATGTCAACGGGCGCATTAATTTTTTGTTGTGGCCACCGGGTCCATAACGTTATATATAGGGTCTTTACCGGGTCCTCACCGGCCGTGTACCGGGCTCACCGTCCTCATACATTTCTAGCTTACCGTTCTCACCGGGTGCATAACACCTCCTCACCGGGTCCTCGGTCCATACCGTTCTACACCGGGTCTGTCCCGGGTTCTCACCGGCCTCATACAGTTCTAGCTTATCGTTCTCACCGTGTCCTCACCGTGTGCATACCACCTCTAAACCGGTTCCTAACCGGTCGGAACGCCTGGGTACCGGCCGAAACGTCTTGATTACATCATCAAACCGCCCTTTTCATGCTGAGCGCTCAAGCTCGCCGCTTCATTTGCATTCCGGAATTCGTACCAACATCTATATTACTCTCTAAATGTAAAAGAGCTAAACCTCACTCTTTCGAGAGCTTTAGGAGGGACGGCTCTTCTAAGAAGTGGAGTTCACTCTTTTCAGAGTGATTTGTCACTCTTTTAAGAGTGAAAATCGCTCTTTTAAGAGTGAACTTCACTCCAAAAAAAGAGCTGTCCCTCCTAGAGCTCTCGAAAGAGTGAGTTTTAGCTCTTTTACATTTAGAGAGTTGCAACATGCCTGCTGAGTGCTGAGAGTCCGTTCCGCGAACGGTTACCAGGCTGCATGCGGCCATTCGCAGTCCGTCGCTAAGATGGTCGACGTCCACCACCGTCCTGCGAATGGGCGCAAAACGGGTGCGAAACGGGTGCGAAACGGGTGCGAAACGGGTGCGAAACGGGTGCGCCGTCCTTATACCGTCTTCATACCGGGCTCTCATCGTTCGCCGCCGCTTTTACTCACCCGCCAGGAGTTTTGAGCATGTTCAAAACTCCGGTGGCCGGCAAAGTCCCCTGAACGTGTTCAACGGACGGGAAACGGCCCACCGTGTGTGCCGCCGTCCGCACCCATTTTTCACACGGTAAGGGCCCGCTCAGCTCACACGGATACATGTGAGGGCCCCATAAGTATGACGCTAAGACCAGGGAGGTGTCAAATTAACACCTCCCTGTTAAGACATAAATGCAAAATAGTAGGAGCCCCAGGCCTCACATTTAGGAGGTGACCCCTGACCTCCGAACATACTCTTAAATTTACATTTTTATGCCAGATACATATCTTACCTACCAGAATAAAGAGTCCTGCTCTAAAGATTCTCTTGCGAAATTATGCTATGGCGATAATCATATTCCCCATGTATTTACATAGCAGAAATGAAGTAATAGAATCTCTCGTAAGGGTTTTAGTAGTATAATGACCATAACACTGAAAGGAAATCTAAAAACTACATCAAATCATGTTTATGAATTTAAAGAAAGAACTACTTGACACATTAAATTAGATTTTTCCATTTTGATGTCATTGATATCGGTCTAAAATGTTATGGAACAATTGAAAAAGTTAGAAAAATAAGCATTTTTGACCCTTTTCTGACTTTTTCCAATGTTTTATTTAGCTATGTTCCCTGTAACATTGACATTTTAAATATAAATAACTATCTCAACTTGTGAAGCAGTTCTTCCCCATAGATATGATGTATAGTTATACATACTTTAACATTTATTTCAACTTGTTATGGCGATAATACTACCCCTAACACGAGCTGTTTTATGTCATTTTGTCTATGTGAATATATAGGGAATACAGGTATTGCCAATAACATGATTTCGCAAGAGAATCATAAGAGCAGGACAATTTATTCTTGTAAACAAGATATGAATCTATCATAAAAGTTATCCTTTTGGAGTATGTTCGGAGGTCAGGGGTCAAACCATTTTAAAGCCGAATTTAGAGCTCTGGGGCTCCTACTAAAAGGACTAAGTTTTACTTATCAATTTTGTAACAAATATTTATTAAAGAAAAAAGCAATTTAATACCTCAGTTGAACTTATCATTATTACCATAGTCCACAAATATCATATAATAATAAATTGGCCTAGATGCGAAAATAATTGTGCACAGATCGTGTCAATGTCGTTCCCAGCTTCACGCAATTAAGTTCATCGGTACCAAAGGTGGTGAAAGTGTCGTAATAGACAGTAACAACACTGCAAATTGAAAAGAACACCTCGGACGTGTGTATCATGTAATCCCTTTTTAACACATGAGACGTGTTAAAAAATTCCAAAAGGTTTATTTTGCAATATTTATCGGTCATTTCGGTTTAAAGAGTTGCCTCCACCCCCAAACAGCAATAAAAAGTCAAAATTGTGTAAGTTTGACTAGAAGATTTTTCCAATACAAAAATTCAATTTTGAACACGTCTTAGGCTAGGTGTTCAAAAGGGGTTCAAAAGGTGTTACTTTTTTTTTAAGTGTCCGGAGTGTTCAAAACCTCTGATTTTGAACACCTGACACGTATCCAGTGTTCAAAACCATCTGATTAGAACACCTGGCGCTATATACGCCAGTGTTCTAAAAAAATTGCAGTGTTAAAGTGGCGTTGTGGACTTAACACTTTCCACGCGGCTATTAGTTTTACTATAGATGAGGTGACCGTTGTTTACATCAGTAGTGTTTACATATTGATTAGCGCCTGGTCTAAAGACATGCTATAGGGGTACTACATGTAGTAGTCCATGACTACTGCATACATCATACTATATGAAAGCAAAACACACATCACTGAGCGCCAATTTTAAAAGCACATGCCCTTATGGTGCGCACGCAAACCGCCGGGCAACCAGATGTAGTACCTGGTCTCTCATTGTGCTTAGGGATGCAGCGGCGTAGCGTCATAGGGGCACGGGCGTGCCCCCCCCCCCCCCCCCCAATGATTTTCGGAGGAAAAAAAGGGAAGGGAAGGGGAAAAGAAAGGGAAGGAAGAAAAGAGAAGGGAAGAGGAGGGTAGAAAAGAAAAAGGAAGGGGGAAAGAAAGGACGAAAGAATCGTTTATCGTCAGGACGGTGTTTAATTCGGATCGGGAATCATTAGGCGCGGCCGGAAGGGGGAGGGGTACTCAAGGCTGGACCCAGACGATGGCACGGCGCGCGAAATCATAGTTGCAAGACCGTGCCCTGGTATCGAACACATCGGCAACACGAAAATCCCGGGATCGCCGCGGTGTTTCTTAAAAAAAACGTAAGTATTTGCAATTTTATTTCAGTGCCATATTTCAAAGAAAAAACATTTGTGAAGTAGGCCTATACATTAAATTCTAATGTTTAATTGAACAACGTAATTAATGTGACAAAAAAGTGAAAGGGAAAAAGAGAGAAAAGGGAGAGGGGGAGAGAGCCAGTGGCGTATCCAGAGGATGGCCCATGCCCCCCCCCCCCCCCCCCCCCCCTCGCGCGTATTAGTTTCAATGTTACAAAATATAAGCTTAAAACAAGGTGGCTTCAGGCAAGTTTTCTGAACCATTTTAGTTTAGAAACTGAAAATTGTCGCGTTTTTTCTACAGGTTTCAACAATATATTGGGTTTCGAACCACCCTAAATCTTCTTGCTTCAGAATGCTGAATCTTTGCCTTGATAAATGGGGAACCTGTTTTTTAACATAACCATTAGGGGAACCTGTTTGTCAACATAACAATTTCAACCATTTATACTTAATTAAATCAAGAAAATATCTGTATATTATGCACAAATTCTTTCTTACATAACAAAATAGCTATCTAGCATTTTGACATGATTGATAAAAACCAAAATATTTATTGGAAATGAAGAGGTGGCTTTTCGATAACATTTTGGTCAAAAGTATACACCAGATCGCACCAAATGAGTTCCAAAATTGAAATTTTTTCTACTCCCCCCTGTCTACTCCCCTCTGTCCTGTCCCCCCTGTTCGAGACTCCCCCCTGTCCGAGCAGAGCTCGGAGGGCGGTGCTGCGCACCGCTTGGATGGTACATGATCAATTCAATTTTTGGGATCCGCGCCTGTTGCCCCCCCCCCCCCCAATCACAACTACCACGCTACGCCCCTGTAGGGATGCATACCATGACTACTGCACTATTACACCGTAAGCATGGTAAGTAATGATCAATCAAGTGTGAATTAAAGTACCGTTCCCTGTAGGTGCGCACGCAAACCGCCGGGCACTACGTCACCGGTCACACCATCTAGGCCTATACTAAACAACGTAAACATTTCCCAATTTTCAAAGTCTATCTCAAGGATTGGTGAACTAATGCTAGGCATGCTTGTATTTATTTTAATGCATTTAGTCTTAGTGTGATTAAGTTCCAATGGTAATGAAATCCAATAATTTTGACATTTTTCAAACATTGTGCCTGCAATTTTGGAATGTCGTCTGCAGACGCCGCGTGGAAAGTGTTAACACTCTTCGATGACGAAACGTTCAACAGGTAGCATGGGTAGTGTATTCTTATTTCTTTTTATCGCCGTTACTGACTATTTTTTCCAAAAGGGCCAAAGAAATGAACCACAATTTATCTTAAAGGGAATATCTCTGGTTCTTTTCACCCGCGAAACCAGATTTACCGCGATACATTACTATCCATGGGTTCATTGCGTATTGACTTTGGTTTTGACGGGTCTTCTCATTAACCCTAAAACTAGGGTCAATGGTCTTCTGCAAGTTGAATGAATAAAGTATAAAACGTGTGGCAGCGATGCAATGATAATATCAATTGTGTCTATGCTTGAAAACACATAATACTAATGTAGTATTGTCAATTTATACACGGCGTTTCAATTATACAGACTGCTGAACACTAAACGGACCAATTCAAATGCAATAGCCTAAGTGCATTGATATTTAACCATGGACTTGGTGCTATACCCGGGGGGGGGGGGGTGCACTCAACTTTTTTGAGGTAGGGGTGTGCCCCCCAGGGTCTCAAAATGGGGGGATACAGAACTGAACTGAGTGGATTTTATGACGAAAAATAGGGTCTTAGGAACTGATTTTGTCAAAAAAGTAGGTCTTAAGAACTGGCCTATAGTTCAATTGTTATTAGCAAGAACGCAAATGTTCAATTTTTTTTGGTTTTAGAACGCAAAATGTTCGCAGAATTGGGGCTTTGGAACGCAAAATCTTGCGATTTTTTGAATTTTCAATAGAATTGGGGTCGGCCTTAAGAACCGATGCAGGCTCAAAAGGGGGGTAATAAGAGCTAGCAGCAGAGGGTGAAAGGGGGTCTATACCCTTTTCCAAGGTCAGCCCCCCCCCCCCCCCCCCCGCCTCCGGTTTCAACATGGTGTTTTATTTGATCTTGTTTGTCTATTCTCCTTACACGCGATCATGCCTGTGTTAATATTAAAGAAGTGAACCCATTTTGGGAGCTATCCGACCAAGAAGTGCTAAATCCTTTGAAATTATCCGTCTAAGCGAGTAGCAAAGAGTACAGATTCATTCCAATTCAAAAGATTTTTATACCCGAAACAATAATATATTCAAGGAAAATATTCTTCCACTCATCTTAAAAAAGAGTCGCTGGAATTGCCCCTTGATCAAGATTGTGTCTAGCTGTTGTAATAGGTCACAGGTCACTTAGGTATATCAAATCACAGATGGTGGAAACAAATTTCCACCATCTGTGATCAAATAAGGTGGGATCGTTTCAAAAAAATCCTTAAATCGTGATACGTGTCTCTATTTTAAATAGAAGTTGTCAAAAAAACATAACATTTTTGGTATCATATTAAAGAAAATGTATCCAGCTACCGAATAAAACAAGAATTAAAGCCACATGATTAGCAACAGTGAAGTTATCAATCTAAACGTCGAGTGAGTCAACGGTGGGATCGGTGGATGTGGCGCCGGTGGTTGTGGCGCCAGTGGCGTATCGACCGGGGGGAAGGGGGCAAGTTGCCCCCCCCCCCCCCCCTGGCTCCAAATACCAGAACTCTGCTGTACAAACCCCTGCACAGTAGGACACTGATAGAACTTAGAAGTTTTGATTCAAGCAACACTGATCAAGATAAACAATCATCTACTAAACACGCACACACCAAGTTGAGATATAATTAATCAGGTTATTTACGATGTCAAATTTACAGCACTCTGAAGCTGTACGATAAGTGAAATTTGTGGAACTCTGGACTGGCTGTGTATGTGCTATTAATCAAATTATTGTATGGCTGATGTGTTCATTACTGTTTCTATGACTTGGATTAGTGCATCCATGCACGCCAATTGAGGCAACAACCAATACAAGCCACATTCCACATAATGAATAGCCATCCATTTACAAATGCAAATGAGTAAAAAGGCAGAAGTGGGTAGGCCCTTTTGCAAAACAGCTCTTCATATATTGATGTGAAGAAAAACAAATTCATCGCCAAAAAAAAGGTGATCGGAACACTAGACTTTGCTCCTCTCTTTAGATTTATAATTTTAAAATATTTAACATTTCATGGATAGCTGTCAAAGGGTTCAAGTTTATTAACCCTAACCATCGTGATCACGCCACAGAAGCAGCGCCCCGTGGACGCCCCCCCCCCTCCCATTCCCTAGTTGCAGAAAAACTGAACTCAGATCGCATAATTATGGCAACTATTTTCTTTCACAAATGTGAATAACTTTTAAACAAAGTGTCTTCAGAACATTTTATGTGTGCAATATTTTTAGTATGTCAGTATTATCATCTGAGCTATTTATTTATACAGTTTTTTAACCACCTTTAGCTCATTTAATGTGCCAAGAACCTGTAATAAATTACATTTACAACAATTCCTTGCTTGTGAACTTTCACTCCATCATCATTTATACTACAGTAATAAATCCCATGTTTGAATGGCGAAAAACGCGGCCAGCTTACAAAACTTTTTACAGTTTGGTTATTTTTCAGTTGATTACTTTCATTTTGGGGAAATAAACTAGATTAAAGGCATGTGATTTTTTCCAGAGAGCGCCCTCTATTCATGATTTTTTTTAGAATGTAGATTTTCTTGCAGATTTACATTTCTGATCATAAATCGTACATACATTCTAAATTACAGAGCGAGCGATTCCTAATTACCTCAAAATCATGGTTTTAGAGTGAATTTAGAGTGAAAATATATAAACTGTTTTCACTCTAAAACCATGATTTTGAAGTAATTAAGAATCGTTAATGTATGTACGATTTATGATCAGAAATGTAAATCTGCAAGAAAATCTGCTTTCAACTTTTTTTCGATGTTGAGGGCGTTCCCTGGAATGAAAGATCACATAATATACCTTTCTAATATGCCCCTACGAAACAACAACAATTTCATGGTTCGCATTGAACATCAAGATCATGGCCGTTTCAATCCGTGCATAAGTTTGTTTTTATTCACCCTGTACGCCTGCAATTCAGTTCAAATCAGGTTTTTCAGTTGGATCAACAACTTGTTAACTCTTTTTTTAGGGGGGGGCGGGGGGGGGGGTATCAACAAGTCAAATCCGACAGATGCAGACAATTATTTTAATATCTATGCTATATTATAGCCTACTACTATTTCAATAATAAGCAATTTTAGAGAAAAGAATTCGATTGAAGGAGGATCGCTGGGTCGGTAACGGAAAATAAGAATTATGAGATTTATTATTTATTGAATACTGTGTAATTAGTAGTATAATGTTTGGTAGAGCGTGACATTGTATTCAGTGGATCATTTGCATACTTAGGACTTCTACAGGCTTAGCTATAATACTCTCACCGTCGATACCACATCTGTATTATAGGGCGGCGCGTCGGTACCCACTTCAAGATACACAATGGTTTAATATGATTGACTAAATCACAAAGGCCGAGTATAACCTTTTCGCTTGCATGCATGCATATCATCATGAGTCATCATCCTATCATGCGTATGGTATACCAAAAAACATCCCGACTAGTCAAAGCCAGAGTCGAGACGACTAAAAACGACTTCAAGTCTTCAAGACGTCGGGTGTAAGCGGCCGCGGCCGGTCCGTTAGTTCAACTACATACATTACGTAATGTGGTCAACATACGAGTGACATTATTTGCTGTCGATATTGATTGTAAATGTGAAACATTTCAAATGATTAAAGGCCAGCCAAAACAAATACAGTGTGAAAACAAGCAGTCCACGCCCGCACTAATACTAGGAGCAGACCTTGATGGTATTTTCCATCACTACTCTTAATTATTTTGTCGAAGGCATCCGATCTGATCGTTACTCCCAGGCGTTACTTCCTCATCTCATAGTAATAATAGTATACGGCAGCCTCGAAGTCGGACCTGTTACAAGTTTCCTATATTCAGTTAAAACCGCAGCGACTCTGAAGAAGGGCAAGCAATTTCATCTTTTCCATGAACACGAATGACTATCATATAGATGTACGTACATGTATGTATACAGTACAATCTCATGGAACGATAGATCTGGCATAAAGCAATTCATCGATAACATCCTATTTTTTTTCGAGTACACTACAGGATATTCGGCACCATCATCAATTCGCAGACATCTCAGCCACGTTTGCCAACCTATTTTCTCCGCGTACCAGCCAGGCATGTAACAACCTCAAGGGTCCATCCAGGACTGGGAAATGTGTACTCTCGTTAAGAATAAGATATACATGTATATATAATTGAATCAACCTCCAGGACACTATACCAACCATGACCCAAACTGCAACAACAACCTTTACTAAAAGAACTAACCGCTCTCGTGATGAACCTCAACCAATTTACTCAGCTCCGCGAACTCAACTTCCACTGGGTTGAAACCCATATCAAAAACTAACAATTGTCATCACCAAACACAACTATTTATTTAACATGTTAACAAGAAAGCAGTTTCCTGATAATATGCCAGTGATATTGAAGCGGTGTTTCCACCGATATAAATTGACTGGAGCGATTTTAATATACGCCGTCTTACTGATTATAGGCTTTTCCTTCTACAGAAAATCGACGATAATTGAACGTGTCTCAAGAACAGGTAAGTCACTATATATTACAGTGTGTCCTTTAAAAGGGTGCACATGTTCCACGTCATCGCTCTGACTTTCAAATGCCTTTTACTCGAAGATCATCCACGGGTACTCCAAACGGGTTGTGCCCCTTTTAAGACAAAAAGATGCTTGTGGAAAGAGTCATGTTGCTCAGTTAATAATCAGTAGTTACTAATTATGCTAATTGATGTCCATATGAGCTTCAAGATTTATACTTAATTAGATTTCAAATACCGTTTGTTTTGTCGCATTGCTTTACCCTATCACAAAATATTCTCTATTTAAATAAAGTTATTAGTACCGGTCAAACTTAGAAGTCAAATGTGTGGTATTTTTTTTAATGAAGAATGCTTACATTTTACACATGGGTGATTTGTTTCACAAATCTGACACAACTTTGATCATGGTTAAATAAGCATATCTTTTAATAGGGTAAAGCACATTCGACAACACAAACTGTGATTTAGTTATATTGAAGTTCGTGTAATATCAATTTCAAATCCAAAACAATACATTACTTATATAAACTGCTCACAAAAAGTATCGAAACACTTAGAAATGATCCAATATCTAACGACTCGAAAGCGTATGCATTAATCGAAGCAAATTTCAAAAGTTTCAAAAGTGACAATCATCCTATAGAAAGAGGTTTGCATTACTGTTTAGAATGATCAGATTCGTGCTTTTCAATAGGGATGAGTGTCACTTTGAAACTGGACCCACGATCATTGAAATGACAATAACTCCGCTCCGCAACATCGTATCTCAACGATCGAGGTGTCAAAATACGCAGAACAAAATTATGCACTTGATTATTTGCTTCGATTAATGCATACCTTTTCGAGCCATTTTATATTGGATCATTTCTAAGTGTTTCGATACTTTTTGTGAGCAGTTTAGTTGATCAGACATATTTTAGAATGAGAAAAGTAAATACAATCAACTCAACGGCATTTCGAAGCCAGCTAAATTAATTATCTTTTAGTTTAAATAAAGATTTGTGCTAAACATATCGAACATTAAATGCGAGCAATGATGTGGAACACATGCACCCTTTTTTAGGGACACCCTGTAACAGTTACAATATACTCGTGCAACTTGGTGCAACTTTATAGTGAAACTCTGTTATCGGGCTACATTGTACATGTAGGCCTAGTCATTTTTGTGATATTTTTGAAACTTTAAACTCAACATTATTACTTCCCCTCCAAAGCCCCGAATTATGAGTTATTACGGTATTCTTACGTTGAATATTGGGAGTAATTCTGTTATACCCTTCACAGAGGTAGACCTATTCATAGTGCATGATTTTTAAGAACGACGCATACTACCGATGTTGGAGTGTAGGGTATAACAGACTTAAGGTAGATGTTCCGATTTTCAACTTGAAGTTTTCTATTCTACATGAAAGGTCATCCTTAAAAAAGTCGTGTTCCAAAGTTTGAGTTGCATAGCTCTAATGGTTTTTATTTTAGACGCACAAGATGCTGTGAACTGTACCCATTGAGTAGTACACAAACTATATCGGTGGTTACCACCATTCGCGGTAATTCGACGCTATTTCATCGATTTCTCCGTAATTATACCGATTTAGGCCATCAAATTTCAGTATGATGATAAGAAAAATACGAGCTTTCATATGATATGAAAATCTCCGTATGTTTGAAATAATTCTGTGTTACGAAAATGTGATCGGGTCATCTACCTTAAGTCCCGAATATTGTTTGGTGGAAGTGTGGTAAAGGCGGATGACGAGTGGTTAAAATCAACATGTACTTATTTTGTTGACCCTCTAATATATCTATTTTAATTTCAATTACAGAACTACAATTGATCAGCGATGTCGCTCACATGTCATCAGCTCGCACTGAAAATTTAAACAACTCCGTTGACACCTACCGTAGTGTACTAAATATACACCGCGGTCAAGAGAAGCCGCAAAAGGTTGATGTGGAAAGCCGACCCAACATCTCTTACACTGATCTACGGGATTTATTAACTCCTCCGATAACTCTGTCGCACCAAATTCCAAATCAGTTGATCACTCAGAATGAGACTAACCGACCAATGCAGGTTATCATCGTGACTAAAATGCGTTCTGGGTCGTCTTTCACGGGAGAACTCTTCAACCGGAACAATGATTTTGTGTATTATTTCGAGCCTCTGAACGAGATCAAACTTGATCGACAGGATATGACGGCGAGTTTCATGGGTGTAAGCCTTGAATCTATCTTGAATAACATCGTGAAATGCAACTTCAGCAATTTTAAAACTTTCAATTGGTGGAATGGTCGAAGACCACGCCAGCAGTGCGCTTATAGTAATGCGTATCAGGCACCACCATTGTGCACATCTCAGATACAACGAGGTAAGAAAGCGTACTTTGCGTCCAAGAGTGTTACTGATGCTTTAAAAGTGGCCGTGAATGAAGCTACATGCCGAAGTCGCCAACATATTGCGATAAAAACTGTGAGAATATCTGATATAGGATTATTAAAAGGTCTATTAACAGACCCATACTTGAATGTCAAAATTGTTCATTTAGTGCGGGATCCACGAGCAACATCCAGCTCTAGACAGGACATAGGGGACCCCGATTCGCCCGAAGTAGAATGTACCAAAATGGAGAACAACTTGAACTATTGGTTGAATCCGCCTGATTGGATTCGTGGTCGCTACATGCTTCTACGTTACGAAGATTTAGCAGAAAGACCGCACTACATCGTGGATGCAGTCTACGATTTTCTGAATTTGACAGCGCCATCAACCATTGGGGAGTGGTTAGATTTAAATACAAAGATTGACGATACACACAAAGATAAATGGTCTCACACCAGACAGTCTGATAAAACTGCGCATGCGTGGAGGACACATCCGCACATAAAGTTTGATAAAATTCAGACGGTACAACATGAGTGTGCGAACGTCATGAGTCTTCTTGGATATAAATCAGTTAATTCTTCTGCGGAGTTGAGAGATCTAAGAGTGTCCACTTTAGACAGATATACTTATCCTTTGGTACCCAATAGGACTGGTCCGATTGGATAGATGAGTATGATGATGGTCACAAAACAACATTTAAAAGATCTTAAATTAGAAGGTTTCTACGGTTTTTTGGTCACTTATTGTTTTGTACTTTGTAACTAGATTTTTTTTTAAAGTGGGGTGGACCATCGTTTCAAAGTACATTTATAAGACGCTAAAAATCATTTATAAATAAAAGATAAAATTGTTTAAAAATCTGCTTGTGTTTTACTTTTTTGTGTAATGAATTAATTGCATCTCGGTAATCATAAACTCAACACCAGTTTTGACAAGTTGTCTTTAAATTTGTGCCATTTCGTTATCTAGTGTTCAATTTTCATGCTGTTTTCAACCTAAATCATTGAGATAAACTAGAGCTTATGACTAATATTTCCATCTTCATTCCATCTAGACAAGGTCTACGATCTGCCAGAGACAAAATCTGACTTGTTGTGTCAGACAGCCATAAACGCATTGGAGTTAGCTCCTTTGCTGTGGCTGGCCCAACACTATGGAATAACACTCCATCCACCTTAAGATCCAAAACAGGTTCATAACCTTCAAGCGTAATCTCAAGACTCATTTGTTTAGTAACTGATTTTTCAGTACATTCTTTCTCATTCTTTCCTTTCACTTCTGTATGATGCCTGGGGTATATTGTATAATTGTTTATAAATATGTTATATTTGTGTTAAGCGTTGTGATCATTTTTGGAACAGCGCTATATAAGCACCGCTATTATTATTTATTATCATACAAGATTTGTTACAATTGTTCCGAGATACCTGCCCTTAAATCAAGTGCAAACATTCTTCGTGTAATTCTACATTTCATTGGATTGTGGACAAACATACTTTTCTTTATATGGTTAAACCATTTTTGTTAGAAAGGGTACACATTTTTAATAATAGAGCTTCAATTTCAATGCCATTTTCAACATACATGTACATGTATATGCATCGTCTTTATAAGTGTGAACAATCTGCCTCTGAAAAAATCTACCCCTTTGTTGAACCGATGTGTGTCAGACAATCAAAATAACAAGATGTAGATGACAAAATTGTCCAAGAAAATATTGAAGTCTTGTACCGTATATATACCAATTTAACTTTTGAGCTTTAGCACTTATTAATGCACTTTGAATCATTAGTCCACCTCCCACGTCCACCCCCACTGAAACAAATGTGGTTATAAAGTAATACAACAGTAAATTACAGACAATAAATACAATAAAAATCTTCCATCTATATGGGTGTTTCCACAGTAATGAGACCCCCCCCCCCCCTAGGGTCAATTTATGTATGTGGCCATAAAACTTGTTTTAAATTGATTTTCTAGTTCAGATTTGGCCAGCACTACTGTTTAGTAACAAAGAGATAGTAAGCAAAATTTCAGAATCCTACCTTAATGTTTCATTTTTTTGTACACAAACCCTATGGGAAATTGTGTGTCAATGTTACAACCGTTAATGTTACAACCGTTATGTGCGTCAAGAATAAACACCCATATAGTGGTGAATTTGGCACAATTTGAATGAAACCTTCCAACATTCACAAGCAGATGGCTAAGCACAGAAACAAGTGATTGCTACGTATAAGATATAGTCGGAAAAATGAAAACCATTAGCTTTCATGATATGAAACAATATGAATATATCACAAAAACACATTGCCAAACTTTTTTAAGCAGTTTATAAGAATCAGCCACTGTTCTCTTTCAAATGTTTTAATTTTTTATTTCAATCTTAAAACTGTATTTCAAAATCATTTACAAACAATTTATGCATTTAGAAGTATTGCAAAAGGTGTCAACATTTAAAACCAGAGTTAAACAATACATTACTTAACATTTGTGTTCCCTTACACCCACCACCCCACTTTTAGTGCAATTATTTTGTTGGTAGTTATGGTCATTGAAACAATGATAACTTCAAAACTATCCACTCGATTTTTATGAATGAAGTATCAAACTGCGGAGATGGTATTAAATTTGCTCATTTAATGTACATCTCAGATTCTTCGTGTCGATTATTGATTTTTGAATTAGCCAACATCAAAGCACCTGGTCAGGGACTTTTTGTGTTAGGTGTATGTCAAAGACCAAGGTACATGTATAGCAAATAGTGGTGCAATTTTTTTTAGATTTTGCAAAGCCTCATTTTATCATACCTCACTGTAGTATTGGCTCAGGTTGTCTTGATATTCACCTTTATTTTATTAATGTAGATCTAAATTTGACTGAATACAAATAATTTCATCATATAAGACCTACTCCCATTTTAAAGCTGTTTCCATTTTTTCGTTGTTTTCTAAGGGGACTTGACCGGAGATAACCATAATAAAAATCCTCAAAAAAGAAACCCACATTTTTGTGACAAAACCCAACATTTTTGAAGCTTTATATCTGGTAAAATAATTTGCAGCATAACGCTGAAACATATTTGGATACAGGAAACTTGTAGAATTATTTTGATCCCCAACGTTTACCCTTCTCTCAGGTCCCTTAACCCTTTGAACCCGGAGTTATTATAAGGGTTCATTCAGTACACCCACCCTGACTTCTCCGGGGGTAAAATGCTAAATATAGTACACCTATATCATCCGTAATAAATGTTACCGATGATAGAGGGCAGTATGCCATTGTACTACACGTATAACGTAACCTATTTATAACATAAAAATGTCCGTTTTATCGCCAAAATTGCCAATCATGACCGTAAAACAATGCATCCCTGTCTACCTGAGAATCATCTGCGCCATATTGTGTTGCATATTCATCCAATTTTGCGCTATTTTTGACTGTTTTCTTCAGCTAAATGACATCAAATCACAACGAAAACCTTGCGAAACAATGTATTTCACATCGGGTGAACATCACATGACTTTCAAGTCACATGACCACTCAGTCATATGATCAATGTGTCATCTGTTCGCTCAGGTCGATTTTTCGACCTATCGGGTTATACGACGTTCTCCGATCGGGTTCAAAGGGTTAAGATATAACACGAATCAGCAATACTCGCCTAATTCACAGCATGAAAATTTCACGAATGAAATCTTTGCCATGTACTGCTACAAGGTAGATTGGAAATATTTGTGGCATGACATATTTGCGAGTAAGTACATAAAGTGAGTAATTTACAGTATATAAGATCATTATACTTACCATTTATCAAATGTACCGTATCAAAGCTTTTGGGACACCCTGTATCTCGGTTTCATATCACTCAATCCTACCTCTTAAACCCTAAACATGTCTTTCCCATATCCCTAACATATTGGGGATATCTACTGGGGTTATCCCAAAGGCTGTTAGGATATTACAGATGTCTTCACTAACATCATGGAAGCACTCTTCCATGCTTAGGCCAAAAAAAAAAAATTGTTATATTGGCGTAACGGGCTGAACAAAAATAGGGTAGGTAGGTAGGGATTTTTTTTTTTTTTTTTAGCAGCTGTTTTTGAACAATGTTAACCGAGTTTAAACATTCCCTATTGTTTGTTAGAAGTACCGTCGTACTTCGTTCGAGAAAAAACATTTATTTTTTTTATTTTTTTTATTTTTTAGGGTCGGTCGGTTGGTTTTTTTGTTGTTTTTTTTTCACTGAAAAAAAAAAAAAAGGTGTAGGGTCGGGCGTATTTTTAGGGTCGGGCGGGTTACGCCAATATAACCATTTTTTTTTTTTGGCCTTATATCGAGGGTTTAGTGCAACAAAGGGCTATGCATTTCGGTCATTTTGAGAAAAAGTGAATTAAAGATTTGTACCCATCATTGTCACCTATTGGTTTTGACAAATTAAAGAAATGCTATTCAAACCTTTTTGATTAATAGGTGAATTTATAATTTTCTCATAATTAGGTACCTGATCTTGTCCGGATCATTTTGATACCCACAATCTCATTTTGACAAAAATGCAGATAGCCCTTTGTTGGACTAAACCCTTGATATGTACATTACATACAAGTCTTCCATATCCCTTACGCATCATGAATATCTACTGGGGTTTCACGCTCTTCAGGATTTGTTCTCATTGCTCCCTAACTTTTAATACCAGTAATATATTAAAAATAATCAACAGTAATCAAGGATATATTAAATACAGAACCACTTTATAACTTTCAAGGTTTGAATTTGCCTTGTTGTATGAGATCTTGCCACACTTTGCCCTTTGGATATTCATAGTCCTGTATCGTCTCATCCTTCAGCTGAGTAGAATAACCTGCAAACTGTAGAGACGGGGATAATAAAAAAAATGGTGACTAGTGAATCAATTATATCTCAGTTTTCAACTTCAGGGCGAGTCAAAACAATCAAGGTTTTGCTTTAACCAGTGGTGTAACCAACATGCCCCCCCCCCCCCACCCCCCTGAGAATCTCTGCCCCGAAATGAATTGAGGACAAATACTACCAGTCTATCAGGTGATGTTAACGGTTGTCTTTGATATGAATTTCCCCATTAATTATAGCTGAAACAATTTTGTGTAAGCTACGCATGCAACTTACCAATTTCATGACAATTTTGAAGCAATGATCACCATGCAATCAATTTATAGTCATGAATCAAATGACCATGAAATTAATCATTTATAGCCGGAAATAGATGTATTGCAAAAAAGGTTTGCTGAAAAGTAGTAGTGAAGTTGCCCTTAAAATTGTCTTGCCCACTTCAAAATTACTGTAAAATGTTGCCAAAGTCAAAAATTGTTATTTTTTATTCATTTGCATGTGAACAATTTAATTAAAAATGGATTGGATAGGGCGCATAGAACAGGGTTTTATTTTCATCACTTTTATTTATATTTTTACGGTTCAACAATCAGAAATACACTTTCATCATGTTTAGTGATGATGTATTAAATATTAATATTAAAACTAATTGTAAATAGGACCAATATCTATGAAAGGAGAGAGGCATTTAGGTCAAATGGGGGGAAAACATGTTAATGTTATGGAAACTTTTATGGAAATTTTGCAAAGAATGTTAATTTTTTTTTGATGTTTTAGTTGAAAAGTTCTTATTATAATAATAACATGATACTTGTATACATAATTAGACATAAGCACCTCCTAACCACTAGGAAAGCACATTACCCTCAATTGTATCTAATCTTTAGCTAGGCTAAGTCATAAATCACTTACCTGTGAAGGCATGTAATGGCACTTTTCCAAGCGTGCTGGGTATTTGAAATGCTCACGAAGATGATCAACAAATTCAATTACTCTGGAAAGAATAGGTATAGAATATACAGTGCTCAAACAAAGTAACTTACCAGGTTATAAATATACTAAACTGCTCACAAAAAGTATCGAAACACTTAGAAATGATTCAATATTTAACGGCTCGAAAAGGTATGCATGAATCGAAGCAAATAACCAAGTGCATAATTTTGTTCTGCGTATTTTGACACCTTGATCGTTTAGATACGATGTTGCGGAGCGGAGTTATTGTCATTTCAATGATCGTGGGTCCAGTTTCAAAAGTGACACTCATCCCTATTGAAAATCACGAATCTAATCATCTATATACTAATTTTCGGTCCCTCGCCTGATTAGATAGTTCAATAATAATTTTACACTCGCGTCCCTCTTCAACTGAAAAAGCGTGGTAATTGCGCCTCTAATAGACGAGCTAATTAGATAGTTCAATGCCAGTATTTTCCCATTTTCAGACATGCGCAGAAAGGATCACAGATGATAATCCGAAATGTTGAATTTCTTTTACTCGAGTAGCTACTGTTCGGGCAAAAATTGTGGTTTTCGGAGTGAGTGATGACATATGGTCTTCACCCAAAATATTTTCATCAGGGATATAGCTACATTTCTGTATATGCGGTCGTTTGTTATTCTTAAAGATCGCATGAGTACAAGCATTTATACGTGACTAAACGTCCGACAAATAACATTATTTTACGACATTTTCTAAATGTAAATAAAAACTCTTACACAGATCTTAAAGTGACACTTTCGCATTAGTAACATAGATGAACGCGTAGTTTGCTAACGATAAAGAAACTGTGGCGGTACCATAACAACCGTTACGATGTTGAAGCTGCGCGGCCGCGTTTATCATGGTGCGCGCGATTTGGCGCACACGTAATGACGCATACAAAGTGTATACGCGTTTGTGGCGCAAACTGCACATTGTAACGTGGCAGGGTGAAAGCAGGCAGTCCGTACACTCTTAGAAAAAGGATGCTTCAGGCTTCAGGGGTTCTTGGCTGTCCCGTATGGAACCCTTTATAACACCTTAAAAGGTTCCAAAAAGAACCATTTTAAGGTTCAAAATGGGCAAAATATGGGCAAACATTGGTCTTTAGAACCTCTAAAGGTTCTCTACAGAACCTTTTGGGGCCTTTAAAATCAAAGAACCTTTAAACCATATATACGGGACAGCCAAGAACCCTTCTGAAGCACCCTTTTTTCTAATAGTGTACCCTAAGCCACCTCCTCCTCTCCGCACTTCCCTTACTTGATAATCTGGATATAAGGGCACATGGGGCATCTGGAAAACGGAACGTGTGGTACATTATCATGATTATTAAAGAGTGTCTGGATTATTAAGGGCATCCGTGGTATCTGGATTACGGGGTTCACTATAAAACGAGTCTCAAATTACCTGGATATACTTATGCGCAGGTGGGCCACCTGTGATAACTGGATTTTAAGGGTGTACACTCAGGTAGTATCTCTGGAGGCTTTATAGAACACAGCAAACATGACAAAGGGACTACATACTATAATACGTTAAGGCCCCACATACCTATTGGAATAATGTATTTAATGTAAATAGGCCAAACAAAACCCGGATGGCACACATTGTGCTCAAGTACAAGCGTGGAATGGTGCAAGTAATCTTGATGATAGACTCCGTCGACCATAAAACTAAACGACCGACTATAAAACTATAACGCTCAGAACGTAGGCCTACTGAATTACCTGGATACTGTATGTGCATGGGCAGTGGCGACACCAGCACCAAAATGTTAAAGGAGGAAAACGGGATGGCGGGGCAATAAAAGAATCGGGGGAGACATATAAAAGCTAATTTTAAGTAACTTTCAATTTTGACATTAAAATTCAACTTTTTATTATTTGGGGTACAAAATAGGTAGAGACATGCGCTGAAAGGAGGTAATAACTGGGGGTATTAAGAACACGTTGATGGAGTAGGCCTACTTGGATTAGGAACATGGGTATCTGTATTAATTAAGAGCACATTGGGCCTAGGCTCATGGTGTATTAAGGGCACCATGTCACTTACATTATATCAAGGGCACTTTACATTATATCAAGAGTACCTGAATTATTTAAGGACATACTCTTGATATTTATATAAACATTTATAACGCTTTGATATTGCTCACCTCTGCCTATTGTGATATGACTTTTACTGCCCGCTATCTTTGGCACCCGCGTTTAATTTACTTGACTATGATAAAGTAAGGGCACCTGGGTATCTCGAGATAACGGCTCACTGCAGTGGGCCTACCTTGATTATGTGGTATCCGGTGCATTATTAAGGGCACCTGGAGTAACTGGATTACGGGGGTAGGGCTTAGGCCTATGGGGTCCCTGGATATAATGGGACAAAGGGTACCCGCATTTCAGGTCTCATGGGAGGCCTACGTATGTATCTGGAAACACAAACGTAGGCCTACCTAGATTAAGGCACATGTATACCTGGATTATCAAAAGCACCTGCGATATTCTGATTATTTAGGGCCCCGTCTGGATTATGTATGCACGTAGGACATGTTCTTGATATTATTGTATCAAATCTTCTTACGCTTTGTTTACTTATTCCCCGTGAAATCTTCTAGCGGGTCCAGCGCGAAGCGCTGGTGCCCGCTAGTTCTAATAAACAGTAATGCAAACCTCTTTCTATAGGATGATTGTCACTTTTGAAACTGGACCCACGACCATTGAAATGACAATAACTCCGCTCCGCAACATCGTATCTCATCGATCGAGGTGTCAAAATACCCAGAACAAAATTATGCACTTGGTTATTTGCTTCGATTAATGCATACCCTTTCGAGCCGTTATATATTGGATCATTTCTAAGTGTTTCGATACTTTTTGTGAGCAGTTTAGTAACAATGAATATGCTGGTAACTCTAAAAATGTAGTTCCAACTTAAAAATATCAAATTCCAAATTTATGGATTAATTTCTCCTCTTCAATCTCAAAAGAATGAGACAATGTGTAATTTTCATTTTTGCTCTTTGGTTTTGAACACACAGGATAGTGTGACAGGTATATTCATGGGCCGTATGGATCACTTGAAGCACCCCCAATTCTCATCTTGCTATTGACCCTGAGTTGTCGCAAGTGGTGGCGGGAGCCAAAAGATTTGTAAATTTCAATCAAAATTATTAAAAGATCTACAATTCAAAGATTATGGACCAATCAGGCATGTAGAACATTTTCCTTGACCTAGTACAAAAAATACAAGTCTTTGTACCTACCTATTTTCCATAGATGCAGAGACACAAATATAATCAAACATACTAAGGTGATTGACCAATTCACACAGCAACACTCCACCAGCATGGGGGCATACAGGAACTATGAAATAATCAAAATAAAAACTTATTTATAAAACAGGTAGTTAACTCGTCCTAAAAACTATAATCTGATTTTTCAACCAAAGTAAACAAGGTTTTGTGAGAATTACAACTTTATAAAGAACAAGGCGGTTCTCGAACGGCGCGTCTCGCCTGTTCATCAAAAGTGACTTGAAAGAAATGATGATGAAACATATGATACAATGTAGCACTGTCACAGAGGTATGCATTGTAGTTAATGCAAGGGATGTAATACCTTGACAAATTTAATCAACAAAAAGAACACACCAACCCCCTTCCCTACACCAAATCACATCAAGATAGGCCTTACAGATCTTATTTGACCCCAGATGACCTTAAAAAATTAATCAGCAAAAAGAACACACCATCCCTCTTCCGTCCACCAAATCCCATCAAGATAGGCCTTACGGATCTTATTTGACCCCCAGATGACCTCAGATGACCTTGAAAATTTAATCAGCAAAAAGAACACACCACCCCCCTTCCCTCCACCAAATCCCATCAACATAGGCCTTACGGATCTTATTTGACCCCAGATGACCTCTGATGACCTCGAAAAATTAATCAACAAAAAGAATACACCACCCCCCTTCCCTCCACCAAATCCCATCAAGATATGCCTTACGGATCTTATTTGACCCCCTATGACCTTAAATGACCTCTGATGACCTTGAAAATTTAATCAGCAAAAAGAACACACCACTCCCCTTCCCTCCACCAAATCCCATCAAGATAGGCCTTACTGATCTATTTGACCCCATATTTGACCCCCGATGACCCAGAAAAATGAATCAACAAAAAGAACACACCATCCCTCTTCCGTCCACCAAATCCCATCAAGATAGGCCTTACGGATCTTATTTGACCCCAGATGACCTCGAATGACCTTTGATGACCTTGAAAATTTAATCAGGAAAAAGAACACACCACCCCCTTCCCTCCACCAAATCCCATCAAGATAGGCCTTACTGATCTATTTGACCCCATATTTGACCCCCGATGACCCCGAAAAATTAATCAACAAAAAGAACACAACATCCCTCTTCCGTCCACCAAATCCCATCAAGATAGGCCTTACGAATCTTATTTGACCCCAGATGACCTTGAATGACCTTTGATGACCGTGAAAATTTAATCAGGAAAAAGAACACACCACCCCCTTCCCTCTACCAAATCCCATCAAGATAGGCCTTACTGATCTATTTGACCCCATATTTGACCCCCGATGACCCCGAAAAATTAATCAACAAAAAGAACACACCACCCCCCTTCCCTCCACCAAATCCCATCAAGATAGGCCTTACTGATCTATGTGACCCCATATTTGACCCCCGATGACCCCGAAAAATTAATCAACAAAAAGAACACACCACCCCCTTCCCTCCACCAAATCCCATCAAGATAGGCCTTACTGATCTATTTGACCCCCGATAACCCCGAAAAATTAATCAACAAAAAGAACACACCATCCCTCTTCCGTCCACCAAATCCCATCAAGATAGGCCTTACTGATCTATTTGACCCCATATTTGACCCCCGATGACCCCGAAAAATTAATCAACAAAAAGAACACACCACCCCCCCTTCCCTCCACCAAATCCCATCAAGATAGGCCTTACTGATCTATTTGACCCCATATTTGACCCCCGATGACCCCGAAAAATTAATCAACAAAAAGAACACACCATCCCTCTTCCGCCCACCAAATCCCATCAAGATAGGCCTTACTGATCTATTTGACCCCATATTTGACCCCATATTTGACCCCGATGACCCCGAAAAATTAATCAACAAAAAGAACACACCACCCCCCTTCCCTCCACCAAATCCCATCAAGATAGGCCTTACTGATCTATTTGACCCCCAATGACCCCGAAAAATTAATCAACAAAAAGAACACACCATCCCTCTTCCGTCCACCAAATCCCATCAAGATAGGCCTTACTGATCTATTTGACCCCATATTTGACCCCCGATTACCCCGAAAAATTAATCAACAAACAGAACACACCACCCCCCTTCCCTCCACCAAATCCCATCAAGATAGGCCTTACTGATCTATTTGACCCCGTATTTGACCCCTGATGACCCCGAAAAATTAATCAACAAAAAGAACACACCATCCCCCTTCCCTCCACCAAATCCAATCAAGATAGGCCTTATGGATCTTATTTGACCCCCGATGACCTTGAATGACCTCTGATGACCTTGAAAATTTATTCAGCAAAAAGAACACACCACTCCCCTTCCCTCCACCAAATCTCATCAATATAGGCCTTACTGATCTATTTGACCCCATATTTGACCCCGATTACCTCTGGTGACCTTGAAAATTTAATCAGCAAAAAGAACACACCACCCCCCTTCCCTCCACCAAATCCCATCAAGATAGGCCCTACTGATCTATTTGACCCCATATTTGACCCCCGGTGACCTTGAATGACCTCCGATGACCTTGAAAATTTAATCAGCAAAAAGAACACACCATCACCCCTTCCCTCCACCAAATCCCATCAAGATCGGCCTTACGGATCTTATTTGACCCCATATTTGACCCCGATGACCTTGAATGACCTCCAATGACCTTGAAAATCTAATCAGCAAAAGAACACCCCACCCCCTTCCCTGACATCAAGTCCCATCAAGATAGGCCTTACGGATCTCTAGATATCGCGTCACAACGCGTCTCAAAAGTTTTAAGCATATTTGACCCCGATGACCTTGTATGACCCCCGATGACCTTGAAAAATCAATCAGCAACAGAACGCACCACCCCCCTTCCCTCCGCCAAGTCCCATCACGATAGCCTTACGGATCTCCAGATATCGCGTCACAAAGGTATTTCTTAGCACACGGCACACGCCATACGGCGGACGGCGGACGCCGGACAGAAATAGTGATAACATAGTCTCTTTCTGATTACATCAGGCGAGACAAAAAGGGTTACATAATGATCAGTGGCATAACTAGGGTCTTCTATTTGGGAAGGGAAAGCAAGAGCAGTTGGGGGCAGGTGCATTACTGTCTAATTTTGGTTAATACCGGGTGGTTCAAAAAAAAGTTGACCCAAGTTCAAGGTAATTTTTCAACTACATTTTATAGTTTCAGAGAATTTGTGTTTGCTTAGTCTTGATCAGCAGTAAGTTTTGAAATTATCCTGAACAAATGGTAAATTTAGCTTGGTTGGTTCTTCAGATATGGTTCATTATAGAGAGCATGCACAAAACTGCCTTGTCCACGAGAGCATCCTTTAGTAGAGATAGAATGCACAAAGTGGACTTACACACGATTGGTCACAAATTGTGAAAAAGGAGAAAAAGAAAAAAGGAGACATCTGAAACATCTGTGTGGTGCTTGACATTACCTATACATACGTACCTACGTTTCTTTGTTGAATGTGAATGGCACATAAGCATAGAGATTTGGATACTTTGTCTGGGCGGGCTTTTCAATTCTAAATCTAGAGCATGCTGTTTTGTTGAAGACAAAAACTAAATGACGCTCTCGTGGACAAATCAGTTTTGTGCATGCTTTCTGTAATGAACCATATCTGAAGAACCAAACAAGCTAAACGCACCATTTATTCAGGATAGTTTCAAAACTTACTGCTGATCAAGACCAAGTAAACACAAATTCTCTGAAACTATAATTGTGGTTGAAAAATTATTTTGAACTTGGGTCAACTTTGTTTTGAACCACCCGGTATACATGATTTGTCTTTTATTTTTAAAAGCCAATGACTTCACGAGTTTTGGACTTTTAAGTCACCATTTCTGGATGACTAACTCAAGTCCTTGGTGACTGTAGTTGTAATGGTGGTTGGTTTTTTTCTCCTAAATTCTTCTTAAAAATATAATGACCTCCCATTGTCAGTTAAAATAGTTCAATCTTATTTTTAATTGACCAACCAACCATATCAGAAATTTTCATAAAAGGGCAACACAATAATGTTTTGGGATGTTATTGCCTACCTCCAAATTTGTTCGCCATTAAGATGATTGTGACATTCTCGTTGACACTTCCCACACGGCAGCTATCAATCTGACAGAACTGCAGTGCACCTGCCTGCAGGAACTGCTTGAACATCACACGATTTTGACATTGCTCCCCTGTGGCCACGCCAATACCTAAGGGTTGCAAGGCCTAAATGTGAAAAGAGAAAATTAAAAACTAAAAAAGCGGAAGCTTGAATTTCATGCCGTTCAATATTTGTAATCATTATATATCATTATTAGGGAAATGTGACTAATCTTTATAACAAAGGTTTTCTTCATTATTTGTTTCTTCTTTTTTCATATTTTCCCCCAAAAATGTATAGAAAAAAATGTTATTTGAAAAAAACAATAGTCAAAAGATATTTTTAAACAAGACTACAAATAAATCAATGAGTATGAACCAAAGAACAGGTTTTCAGCTTTAGCTTGAAACGGTAAGGTGCTGAAACCTGAGTGGGCATAAAATTCTTGTGTGAGTTCTAGTTCTAGATATGAACCATATCTCACTCAATTGATTCTTCGGATTTGATTTTTTTTGTTAAATGTTTATTTTATACAAGGGAAAAACAAATTTTGAGTGACAATATGTAGAGTGACCAGCCAACTTCAGAAGAGTGATTTTTTTAAGAGTTAAGAATAATATGAACAAGTTGAGCTTTGTGAAGAAAAGACCAAGTTCTAAAGTGTCTATATCATGAAGATCAACTCATAAATTCTTAAATAGTCCTCTTAAGAAGAGTTACAAACAAACTTAAAGAAGAATAACTCTTCTTAAAGGTATATGACCTGATCACTTTTTGGGGGCTATAATATTTTTTTCACATCAAGATATTTGGTATCAAAAGAATCCCCATATTTTTCTCATTATGTCTGTAAAATATTAGGGACCAGAAATGTTTCATTTGGAAATTATAGGCTAAAATGTGGTGAATTACTGCCAAAGGTGGTTAACCACCAACCAATCTGTGTACTACTCAATGGGCACATGTCTTTTGACCTTGCAATTCTAAAAATAGAATTATTGGAGTTATGCAACTCAAACTTTGGAATGCAACAATTTTAAGGATGACCTTTCATGTAAAATAGAAAACATCAAGATGAAAATCGGGTCATCTACCTTTAAGATGAATCATAAGTTTTCACAATAGTCTTACCTTTGATATGGCAGCATGTCCAAGAATATCATCTGGAGAGGTGGGTTCCTCTATCCATAGAGGTTTAAACTTTGCAAGCTGTTTCATCCAGTCAATGGATTCCTGCACATCCCAACGTTGATTACAGTCCATCATCTGACAATGCAAATGACAACAGAATATTACAATTAAGTTACATTCACTACTATGGAATGCGACAGAGCCAGCGCCCAGGAGTGAGATGTACCGCAAGTAGGGAGGTGAGTCCATGGGTAGATTTCTGACGCCTCTGCGCGTCATAGACCTCTTACTTTCATGTTTGATGCATCATGAAATTGACCAAGGGGTCAGGATCAAAATACATGGACCCTTCAAATTTCATGATGCATGGAAATGGAACTCTTAAAGGAGCTAGGGGTCCTGCAAGCACACCATTGAGCATTATTATTTGTTAGAAAAATAATTATTGAGCCGAAATTGCTACACTTTATAGAACAAAACATCATACTAGTCACAAAAATGAATAAAAAAATTAATTAAAAAAAATTGCGGCAATAGAAAGTCCCCCTGTCGAAGACGTCATGGTTATCGGTGCTCAGATTTTTGCATGTGCATTGTTTACCTGTGACTTCATCGACACCAGGACTTTTGATCACCGCGAATTTTAAAAATTACACGTTGAGAGACAGCAGTTTTTATTGGTTTTTGTCATAAGTGTGGTGTTTTGTTCTATATAATTACAAAAGTTGAGCTCTATAGTTATTTTTCTAACATGCAAGGCACATGTTGTGCTTGCGGGACCCCTCTTTAAGAAATACTGAAGAATTATCATTGTCCATCCTTGGCTTCCATCAGAAACCCATTGAATTTCTTTTTTGCAGTCCTTAAAGGGTCCAGAAAAATTCAATAGGACCCCTGACATTTTTGAGCCAGCGCTACCCCTGGAGGTGACATCAGCTCATATTTGAGTGAAGGCTTCCTAATATCTCCACTTCAATGCAACGGCATTTGATTTGTGCGAAAATGCGGTGCATAGAATATGCAGCTTGTGCCTGATGGAGCCAAATTTACAAGAAACTAATTTTTTGGATCAGGTGTGTATTGTTGCCATGGTTCAATGTTTTTTGTTTGTGTTCTTTGTTTTGTTTATACCAAATAAGGGAGTCTTACCAGGGTCTTATCATATCCAATTTCCTCTCTTAAGATGGTAGCTCTTCGAATGTCATCCTGCAGATTTGCACCAACCTTCATCTTAAATCTTGTCCAGCCTTCTGCCAAGGCAGCCTTACAACGCTAGAATATTATAGAGAGATTTATGATTAGGCAATGCACAAAAAAAACATGTTCCACAGACCCTACCAACCCAATTTGTTTTGTTTTTTTGAAAATTTGTGGAAATGATTTGCCAATTATTTTTGTTTTAATATATTTTGGAAATTTTTGAAATATTTTGATTTCTTTTGAAAATTGCTGAAATGTCAATTAAAATTCTCAAAGTTTTGAGTGAAAAAACCCACCTGACCATCCTACCTGAGAGGCCCGTTTGCACGTATTAACAGGGGTGTTTTTTTCGTTGCATTATTAAGTAACTGGCAAACATCCCTTTCAAAATAATAAGGAGTAAATGTTAACATGGTTCAGTAAACTGAATGATGAGGAAGTTTTTGGCTGTCAGTAAATATATAGGCAGACCTGGTAAGTTATTAATTCCTGCAAGATGCTCAGAAGCATAATGAAGATTTCAAATCAATACAGGTTTAAGAATGAGTAAGTATCCCCTCTAGATTTCTCATGTAGCACTATTGTTCTAACATACAAAGGGAGGTGGAGTATAGTCAATTACGTAATTAAAACCAACCCATATGACTTACCTGTCTCAATACATCATCACTATACCCTAGCCATGCTGTTGATGTTGTGTATGCTGGATAACCAGTCTTTAACAATTCATCCTCTGCATAAAACAAGAAATTATTACATCTTAGAGAAACTCAAAATAATTCAATAGGTTGCGCAAATCTACATGTAACAACGTTAATATGCTACTTGCACTCAATCGCCATTTTAAAATGAGCGCACCCAACTGCATCACACAATGCACAAACCTGCATGAAACCCTGGTGGGGGCACTGACATTGGAAAAGGGTAAAGGTATGCACCGCGCTGAAGACCCCCTTTTCACTCTCTGCTGCTAGCTCTTATGACCCCCCTTTTGAGCCTGCATCAGTTCTTAAGACCCCAATTTTATTGAAAATTCAAAAATCGTAAAATTTTGCATTCCAAAGCCCCAATTCTTAGAAAATGTTGCGTTCTAAAACAACAACAAATTGAACATGTGCATTCTTGCTAATCAAAATTCAGGTCTCAAGACCTATTTTTTTTGAAAAAAATCAGTTCCTAAGACCCTATTTTTCGTCATAAAATCCACTCAGTTCAGTTCTTTAGCCCCCCTTTTTGAGACCCTGTGTGGCACACCCTACCCCAAAAAAAGTTGAGTGCCTCCCCCGGGCATGAAACCACCAATGCGATGAGGCTTGATCGATAGTGCATGATAGTACTTGAGAGGAGAGCCTTGCTTTCAATGTGGTTCCATCTGTACCATGCAAGTAGTGTTTAGAAGTATAACTTTCAAGCAGTTTGCAAGAATGGGATCAAATTGTCTCACCCTCTTTTTTTGGTAACATAACCTATTTTTCGTTGTTTTATAACAGTTTTGACAATTCAGGTTGAATGCCCAACAACCCACCCCCTTGTTTCAAAATTGACTAGCACCTGTGCTTGCAAGGCAATGACCTCATTGTAATGAACACAAAATCCATGTTGCTACATTTCGATATGTTGTAAATTATCCAGATGTATCGGTAAAAAGAATCAAAAGATTGATTCTGTTTATATGGATTTATTGGAAGGCTTATAATTTGACACTTCCATCTTGCCATACAGCCTAGCAGTAAACTCTTGACTCACTCTGCCGTCTGGAACAACTAGAGATGCTACACTTTGTGGGAATTAGTCTTAAAACTTTCCATGTGGCTATTAGTTTTACCATACAAAATACCTGTCCCAACTTTCAAAGTCTATCTCAAGGATTACTGAACCAATACTAGGCATGTTTGTACTTATTCTAATACATTGATCATGGTGATTCCAAATATGGTGATGACATTCAATAATTATGACATTTTTGAAACATTTTGTGAAATTTTGGAACTGTCGTCTGCCGTGTGGAAAGTGTTAAAGAGATGCAACCATTTCAACAGATCAGTCACTCAATTATGAAGCATGACTTTGTTATATATATGTACATTTGGAAATGTAACACTCCGTAAATAAAACTGATTTATTCCAGTCAATAGTTTGAACAGGTTTCCTATAATTATATGATCGCACATCTATTTACAAATGGAACGAATAGTACAGCAAAGTAAGTTAATGCAGACAACATCAAATTTCTTTAAAATGAAATGTAAAACACATTTTTGTCTTAATAGTTTTATGAAATGTGATAGCTTATAACATTTCTACAAAGTTTAAAGACAATTGTTGGTAACGATTTGCTGTGACATCAAAATCTAGTAAGAAAACCTGATATGGACTAAATAAACTACTGCCTGCCAGAGTTTGTTGTGTTCTGTCTCAAACCAACAGAGGGCGTCCCATATCTAACAGATGTGGCATCATCTATAAGAAACTGGCAATTTAAGATTAGTGATTCAAACTTGTCCAACAATTAACCAATCAAAATTGTTTATGTTTACTTGTATTATAAATACCAGTTGTAGAAGCCTATTTTCATAATTCCAACTAACATACCTCTCTGTTTCTTAGTCGATGCGTTTTTTCTCAGCATTTCAATGGCTTCCTCCTTGGTCAGTGCATCGGTTCTGAAAATTGTAACAAAGGTAGTGTGCATTAGTTTCATAATAGTTCACCAGTATAAGACATATACACTCGGCAAAAGAAGTTCTTGGACACTTAAATTAAATTAATATTTAAAAGAATATATATAATTATATATATGATTATATATATATAATTGTATATCAAAATAAGCAGATTATAATCCTCTAACAACTTAACATGGAATTTAGACATGATCACTCATGCATGGCAGATCCCATTCACTTGACAATGGCAAGAAGATTGCAAAAAATTGGATAATCCCTCCATTCAAATGACTGTAAATGCTAATTTCTTGCAATTTCCTTTTACGCACCTTACCATTGCTTAATGAATGTGCTCAGCCATGCATGAATGCGTACATCTTAATTTCATACAGACATGATAGAGAATTATTGTCTGCTTATTTTGACATGCAATTGTTTAATTTATATTAAATATTTATGTGAAATATTTGAACTTCAATGAGTGTCCAGGAACTTCTTTTGACGAGTGTATATGCTTTAAAGTATCCACTTATTTCTTATGAATAAGGTGTCAAATTATGAGAAAGTAATTTCCTCGAAATGTAGTATATCTTAGATTTTTAGGTACCGATTATTATAAGAGAAAACAAAATATGTGTAAAAGTTTGAAAAAGATCACATAATATTGCTTCAAAGCTGGTTAATTTGGATTCCTTTCAACCAAATGTTCTGTTAATTGACATGCTATTCTGGAAACCAATCCTAATAGCACTATGCATGTGATTACTCTTAATTTGAACAATAGCATAATAAGGACACCTTTGATGATGTCCCACTTAAACAGCACTGAGTAGCACCCAACTATTAGGCTAATAAAATAAAAGTCAATGTGTAGGTTCCCTTTTCATACTTTTGGATTTGCAAGGCAACTATTTCATTATTCATTATATTCCCTGATTTTATTATTTTACATGTATTGACCTTTTTTGATGCAAAATGACACCTAATAACATACACCATACAATTGAATATGTTTTTCAACATAGCCAGATATTTATGTATATTTTGTTATATATTGTTACGGCATAAATGGTTCGAAACACTAAAATTGATACTAAAGACGGCGACAATAAATTAAAATAAAATAATTAAATGTTTGGAAAATAATGAAAATGCAACGCGGGCGGAAAACAGGAATTGACTTTCATTAGCCTTATGATTACTTTACCTACATGTATCTGAAATCCAGGCATGATACTAACTGTTCTGGTTCCTGTATTAATCAAAATGGACAAATAGACTTCATTATAAACTGATTTATTTTTATATTTTCTCAAAGGATGCAAGTTATCAACAAACTCTTTTTGAATCACGGGTCAATAGAATAATTACAAATAAATATAGGTAAATATAACTGCTTAAGTACCTTACAATCTACAATCATCTCACAAATTGAAATTCTGATTTCCTAAATGAGGTATTTTACAGGGTATTGGTATGATGTGTATCCTTTTACATACATGTACATGATGTGCCAATGACTCAGGATGTTGGTCTTATAAGAAAAGATATCAGAAAGTAATATCAGAATTAGGTTTATCCTTCATTTAAGTCTGCATGGAATTAGCCTAGCACAAAATCTGTGTTAAATATTTAAAGGATTAGACAGCTTTGTTCTGTAACGGAGTCTTAACACCAGTCTAACGCATGAATAAATTACACCAAGGATACACCAAGAATTGTGGATTCCCCACACCATACATTGTCTGCAAAATACACTTACCATGTCTGCCAGCAATTTCCATAATGGCTGAAAAATAAACATAAATAAGAAAGGTTTTTAGAATCATGACACCTAATTATAGTTGATGGCATATAGTTTCAGATTGCAAGGCTAATTTCACACATTTAACCATGGTGTATTTTAATGTAGTGTCATTTCTCAAAACTATATAAATTGCATAGCGACAACGTTAGCATGGTTAGGTAGCACGATCTTGTAGAATTACTGACCCCATCGTCGACCCCTCAAACTTATTACCAAACTTTACCAATTTTACTGCAAAACACAGAAAAGCATACTTGGAGTCTTTCAATACTGATTTTGTTTCCGTGTACACCCTTAATTTGTAAACTCTGGTACGGTAATTAGGTAATAAGTGGTTATCGACGGGGTCAAGTTTGGTATTAAAATAATTCTACAAGATCGCGATACCTAAACATGCTAAGATGCTATTAATGTTGTCTATATGCAATTTACATAAATAGATATATGAAGCGTTTAAACGGTGGCGCGACACCCTGTATCTTCACTTTCAAATTGTAGCCAGTAAAAAATCAGATTGCAGATATATCATACAAACATATAATACAATGAATAAATTTGCCATTGAGAATTAATCAGAATTTGTCAAATTTAAGATTCCTGTGAAAGTGAAGGTAGTCGTCAATAGTTTTCCTAGTATAAGTATTAAGTATACTATATATTATTGTGACTCACCCTGTATCCCACAATTTACTCAGAGAAAATAGTTTACCTTTCCTTCACGCTTCCCCCACAAGTCCCACAATGCATTGAGAATCGCTGCAGCCGCTAACTGGATGACACCTTTTTCTGGACCAATCTGAGTCAATATAATAACGATAAATAATCTTGATTCATGGGTATATATATCTTGGGTCATGATATTGTCCGACAAAGTTTCAACTTATTTATGGTTTTAAGATTTGGTAATTAACAGGTTATTGTTGTGGTATCTAATAACCAGCTGATATACTTGTGTGTTATGATGTGACGTCATCAATAAACGTGTACATTCGTTGTCACTTATTCTCAACCTATAATGGCGTCCTGTCGTTTAATAAAACATGGTGGCAACATCTTCTACAATTTGTAGCTAATCAGCCGTTTTTCGCCAACATCGACGATCCGAAACCAGTCTATGATATAGTTTGGGTGTCCAGGTTTGTTTAAGCTTAGATTTTGTGGTCATAAACATGTCGGATGTTGAGTTGGAACACGAGCAAGATGACCACGCTGGTCAGGAAGCTGGCGTGGGCCAAAACCTTGAGCAAGGTGGGGCAGCTGCCGGTAAACAAGTTACGGCAATAATACCGGGCCTTCAGCCCCCACCACACCTAAAAAGTATCACTCATGGCGCCTGGAAAACTTGGCGCCAGCAGTGGAAGAACTATGCTATTGTGGCAAATCTATCAGCCCAACCTGAAAATTTTCAAGTCGCGTTATTCCTACACACTATTGGACCTAAATATTTAGACACGTTCAATGGATTCACATTTGAAACCGAGGGAGACAAAGACGATCTAACTAAAGTTATTGCCCAGTTTGAGTCCTATGCCATTGGGGAGATTAACGAGAGTTATGAGCGATATATGTTCAATCAAAGGAATCAGAAGGAAAACGAATCCTTTGAAGAGTACTTGGCAAATCTGAAAATTCTCAGTCAGACTTGCAATTTCTGCGCATGCCTTAAAGAATCACTCTTGCGTGACAGAATAATAGCAGGGATCGCATATCCCAACACGCGCAAAAGGCTGCTCCAAGAGCGCAAACTAACACTGAAAAGATGCATAGACATATGTAAAAGCGCCGAAACCACGGATAGGCAACTTAAAGCGTTTCACACGGAAAGCAGTATCCATGGAATAAGGCCAAAACATAGACCAAAACCTAGATATGGCTCTAAGCCTAAGCCCGATGATAGGGAACACAAGTTCAAGCCTAAAAGTAGGCCTAAAATTGATAAACAGGAAATCAGAAAATGCCTGTTTTGCGCCAACACACATGCGATGGACAAAACAAAATGCCCCGCGTACGGCAAGAAATGCAAAGCGTGTGGCGGCGTAAACCACTTTGAAGTAGCTTGCAAAACAAAGCACAGGGTTAGAGGTGTCGAACCGGATTATGACGAGTACGATTCGGACACCAGTACTGAGTACATCAACATTGTACAAGCTGTAGCTGATAATACTGTACAGACTAACCCTAACTGTGAATCAGAACATGACACTGTCAATAATGTCAAGCTTCAAAGCCAAAAGAAAGCAGATATCTTTGCGCAAATGCTAATTAAACCGTCTGACAAGGTAATAAACTTCCAAATTGACAGCGGCGCTAAAGTGAACACCATTCCATACAAACTCATCCCAGATAACCAGAAAGGTTTCATTGAGGATAAACCATTCACACTACGAATGTGGAACGATGCTACGTGCAGAGCTCTAGGCACAATAAGACTAAAAATTCAGAATCCAAAGAACAACAAGAAATACTCAATCTTGTTTACTGTTGTGGACGCGAATTTTACGCCCCTGTTAGGAAGCAAGGCAAGCCAATACATGGAACTAATAACAGTGAACACTGAAAACTTCAACATAGCCTCAGTAGACTGCGCGAGTGAGTCAAAAGTAAACTTACTGAAGCCTGAAGAACAATTCACACAGGTCTTTGATGGTGAATTGGGTTGCCTCCCAGGAGAGGTACACTTAGAAATTGACAAAACGGTACAACCTACAATACTACCTCCACGTAGGCTCCCACACGCCATTAGGCCTAAAGTGAAAACTGAATTAGAAAACTTGGTGAAAAAAGGAGTTATCACTCCAATCCAAGAACCTACCACATGCATGGGTCAGCCAACTTGTTGTTGCTGAAAAAAGCAACAAGGACCTTAGAATTTGTATTGACCCGAGGCCCCTAAACAAGGCTCTCAAGAGGGCGCACTACCAGCTGCCCACCATTGATGATATACTCCCAGAACTATCCCAAGCAAAGATATTTTCAAAACTTGATCTCAGCTCCGCGTTCTGGCAAATTGTGCTCGATGATGAGTCTAGTAAACTCACCACATTTGCCACATACTATGGAAGATACCGTTGGAATCGGCTTCCATTCGGGACCTCAGTATCCTCGGAGATCTTTCAACATAGAATTCATATGGCTTTGGAGGGTCTCTCAGGTGTTGTCGTCGTAGCGGACGATATCCTTGTCTATGGGAAAGGTGAGACTAATGACGTGGCAATCGAAGACCACGACAAATGTCTCAGATCACTGTTAGAACGCTGTACAGAGCGAAATATCAAACTGAACAAGGAAAAGTCAATCTTCAGAGCTGAAGAACTTCCATTCTTAGGACACTTAGTCACTAATGTAGGTCTGAAACCAGACCCCTCAAAGGTCAAAGCGGTGTTTGACATGCCAGTACCAACTGACGTAGCTGGTGTTCAACGCCTTGTAGGGTTCATAAACTACCTGAGTAGATTCCTCCCAAGTCTTTCGGACACTCTTGAGCCAATCAGAAACCTGACAAAACAGGAAGTTCTGTGGCATTGGGAAGCACCTCAGGAAGAAGCGATGAAAAAGATAAAAGCGTCAATCACTAGAGACCCAATACTTACCTATTATGACCCTAAACAACCACTAACTATCCAATGTGACGCGAGCAGCAAAGGGATCGGCAGCGTCTTACTCCAAAATGACAAGCCGGTAGCCTATGCGAGTCGCGCACTAACAGACACTGAGACGCGTTATGCGACAATTGAAAAGGAAATGTTAGCAGTAGTGTTTTCCTTTGATCACTTCCATCAGTATACTTTTGGTAGACACACACTAGTCAGTAGTGATCATAAACCGTTAGAAATGATAACTAGGAAAGCGCTATGCAAAGCACCAAAAAGACTACAGGGTATGCTCTTAACCCTACAAAAGTACAGCTATGAAATAAAGCACAGACCAGGAAAAACCATGGTTCTAGCTGACACTCTATCTAGAGCGTTTCCAGAAGGTACAAATCAAGAAAGTGTACGCTTTGAGGAAATAAACATGGTCAGTTTCCTTCCCATCCGCGATGAAAGACTTGAAGAAATTAGGCGCGAGACTGAAAATGATGAAAATTTACAGGCCTTAAAGAAAGTCATAATCAAGGGATGGCCAGAGGAGCGAAAAGACTTACCTGAACAACTGACACCGTTTTTCAGCTACCGCGATGAGCTGGCGGTGCAAGGTGGACTGATATTCAAATCCAACCGCGTAGTCATACCCAAAAAATTACGCGCTGACATGCTAAAGAAAATCCACACCTCACACTTAGGCATAGACGGATGTTTGAGACGAGCACGAGAATGTTTGTTTTGGCCTCACATGTCCTATGACATCAAACAATTCATATCCTCGTGCGACATCTGCCGCACATATGAAACTTCACAACAGAAAGAAACACTTATGAGCCATGACCTTCCATCCCGGCCCTGGGAAAAAGTAGGGGCGGACCTATTCACATGGGAGGGTCAAGAGTACTTAATTGTGGTAGACTACTACAGTAACTTTTGGGAGATAGATTTGCTACAACAAACCAATAGTTCCACAATTATACAAAAGCTCAAAGCCCACTTCGCCAGATATGGTAGTCCAACTCAACTCGTATCTGATAATGGACCGCAATTCATTGCTGAGACTTTCCGCACATTCACCCGAAACTGGGACTTCGAACATTTATGCTCCAGTCCGGGGCACAGCCAAAGTAACGGCAAAGCAGAGTCGGCAGTGAAAACGGCGAAAAGACTATTAACCAAAGCCAAAAGAGCAGACAGCGATCCTTTCATCGCCCTGCTCTATCACAGAAACACTCCAAGTCAAGGCCTGGAGACCAGCCCTGTCCAGAGGCTGATGAATAGGAGATCAAGAACCCTCCTGCCTACCTCAGCGGCATTGCTCAAGCCCAGGGTAGTCGACGAGACAGACAATATGAAACGTAAGCTTCAAAAGCAGGCCGATCACTATAACAAGAGTGCTAAAGACTTGAAGCCACTCCAAGAAGGACAAACAGTCCGTATGAAACCGCTGGTGCAAGGACAGAAGACATGGCACAAAGCCATAGTCACCAGACGCCTGGATGAAAGATCATACATGGTCGATACAGGCAAGGCTATTTACCGTCGCAACCGTGTTCATCTCCGGTTAACCCCGGAACAGCCCCCAGAGACTAAGACCGTGATAACCAACACGGCGCCAGCACCAGGATCCCGGTCAAAGCCAAGACCACTACAGACTGCAACAACATCGGAGCCCAGCCGACCAGAAAGCACCGAGAAAAACAACGCCCCAACGCCCAAGAAACCAGCAACACTGGCTACAACAAAAGAACTCACTAAGCCACGAAAAGCCCAACCGCTGCCAACCCCTGAACTATCATCACCTGTAAAAACCCGGTCAGGCAGAACAAGTAAGAGACCTGGCTACCTGACAGACTATGTAAAGAACTGAAACTAATAGTCTTTGCAAGTAACTCATCAACGGGAAAGATTACAGAACGATGATCTTTGTGTTATTATGAAAACCAGATCCTGCGGTCACCATGACAGCTGTCATCAGGTCGCCAGAAGACAGGAGTACAGACTTTATAGACACCAAAGATCAACCAAGCAACCTCAAACTACCATGAGAAGCAAGACTAAAAAGAGAACAATTACAAGAAAACATTTTGTTTATAAACATTGGAAAATCCAATTTAGAATAGTTTGGTGTTTTTTGGAAACATTTTGAAGTTACCAAATTTAGAGTAGAGATAGAAGTTTGAAAAAAAAGAGGAGAAAATGATGGTCAATAACTACTAGACTACAGAAAACAAACAGACAATAATAATGGACCATAAAGACAATAACTCTTATTTCATATTGAAATCAAAATGAGTACTTCAGATTTATTGGTCTAGTTTGTAACAACCCCAACTATCCCATTGAAGGATCACAGAACAATCTTAATTCATGGCTATAATCCCATGCTCATGATAAACTTGATTTACAACATATTTGAAAGACTCAGAACTCTAAGAGCATCAATGCCTTCAAATCAAGTAATTATTCAGCTGAATTTAATAATCATATTAGACCCTATCTCTCCAAAAGAAGAGGGATGTTGTGGTATCTAATAACCAGCTGATATACTTGTGTGTTATGATGTGACGTCATCAATAAACGTGTACATTCGTTATCACTTATTCTCAACCTATAATGGCGTCCTGTCGTTTAATAAAACAGTTATCACATAGACACAATGCAGGTTTAGTTTTGTTATATACAGATCAACTCTTTTCAAACAGTGGCATAAGGGCACTCTATGTGTGATCCAGGGCTCAAAATACATGGGGGCGAAGGGCGATTAGCCCCCAGTTTTCACAAAATAGCCCCCTGAGAAAATGTTGGCCTATGGCAAAATGTACTAAAGGGGCGATTTTTGGCAAAATTTGCTCAAAAAAGCCCCCATAGCCCAAAAAGTATTTTAACCTGATAAAGTTACCAGTGATGTCTTTGAAGTTAGGACATACTGTTGTTTATGAATGAATGTATTTTAAAACTAATGTCATAACCGAATCATAGCATCTCGCTCATTGTCATGTGCTTTTTAATTTTTTTTAAGGGTTTTCGTCTGTATTCTTATCATGTATTTTTGGTATTTTGTGATATTTTTCATGTAAAGCGCTTTGTGTTATTTGTAAGGCGCTATATAAACACGGTATTATTATTATTATTATTAAACGATTAGACAACTGTATTCCATAATCGAGTCAGTAAATTTGAAGTTAGGACATACTGTTGTTTATGAATGAATGTATTTTAAAACTAATGTCATAACCGAATCATGGCATCCCGGGGGGGGGGGGGCACTGACATTGGAAAAGGGTATAGGTATGTGCCGCGCTGAAGACCCCCTTTTTCACCCTCTGCTGCTAGTTCTTATGACCCCCCTTTTGAGCCTGCATCAGTTCTTAAGACCCCAATTTCATTGAAAATTCAAAAATCAAGAAATTTTGCATTCCAAAGCCTCAATTCTTTGCAAATTTTGAGTTCTAAAACCAAAAAAAAAATCCAAAATGTGCGTTCTTGCTAATAAAAATTTAACTATAGGCCAGTTCTCAAGACCTACTTTTTTGAAAAAATCAGTTCCTAAGACCCTATTTTTCGTCATAAAATCCACTCAGTTCAGTTCTGTAGCCCTTTTTGAGACCCTGTGCGGCACACCCCTACCCCAAAAAAAGTTGAGTGCCCCCCCCCCCGGCATGGCATTCCCATTTTGATATACACACTCATGGCAAGATCCTCCTTGTAGAGCTAAAACATTGCTTTTACTTTGTGCAAATATACTTGCATTCCAAAACATTTATCTACATCAGTGGTTCCCAACCTTTTTCTGGTGGTGACCCCATTTCAGAAACCAGCATCAGAGCGCGATCCCTCACAGAACAAAGTCACCAGTGGCGGCACCAGCATAATGAATTGGGTGGGGGGTGGGGAGCGCAAGAAACCATTTAGGTGGGGGCAAGAATTGAAAAATGCGCGCAATTTGTTTTGCCATTTTACGCTAAAACTGTCAAATTTGGTATAATTTTAACAAATTTGGTAAGCAAATTGCAACATTTGGTCTTATTATACCTAATATGGTGATAAAATGTGCACGCAGCGCACCAATATTATATGAATGATATTTTACCATAAAAAAGTCAAATTTGGTCAAATGTTAACCTTTTGAAATGTGCTACCATGATATTTGCTATATACATAACATATAACATAACATTTTATTTTTGTTAAATTAGGCTAGTCCGCGACCCCACAAAAAGTGCGTCGCGACCCCAACTGGGGTCCCCAGCTGGGGTCCCCAGCTGGGGTCGCGCCCCATAGGTTGGGAACCACTGATCTACATTATAATAATTGCATATTCATTTTTGCACACATCTATTTTGCATGTTTTTAGAACACATATTTGTATACAATTAGCCGTAATGTCTCAACCATTGAATTTCTTAACATTCTTACCCATCTCAACTGCGACTCGCTTGTTATCTTTCTATAAAAACTCCCGAAGTCTTTGTAGATGTCCGCCAATTTCTGATCTTGCATGAGTGGAATGAACGCTTTCACTGCAGTTGTGACTGATGGACAAGTAAACATGATAATGCATTACTGGGATTATTATTCACCTGTCTGAGTGAATGAGGAGGGAGCAGGGGTTACTATTATTTGACATGGGTACACTAACACCCTTTAAATATCTGTAGGGGATTTTCTCTCCCTTAAAGGGGCATTGAGAGATACGTATGGGAGTGCACCCTCAATTATCCTGGAAATCAGGTTTTTTTCATCAAAGTAATACTTGGCATATACTAACTACCATCTGAAACAGTTTACCAACATTCCCCGTTTATCATATAAAATTTCATGAATTTCTTAGTTTCGATGTGAGGGGGGGGGGGGTAGCGATAAACTTGTCCGCATAACCGGCAAAAATAATTGCATGGTCAAAATTGCAAATCTACCGACGGAGGGTCGTTTTTACCGACAGGGTTATTTCAGGGGGGCCAGGGCTATTAAATGGGGGAGCTGGAAAATTTAACTTTTTCGAGACCATTTGACAGATCGCCAGATCGTGCCACAAGCATGTGGCGCAGAAGCTATTTGCTGTGCCCTTTTGTGACCTCTGGGAAGGTTAGGGTTACGAATGGAAAATTAATTCAAAAGATATGAAAGAAATCCTATACTTTGTTTGGCTATATCTCAAAATCAATATTTGCTACTTGTGACACATTTTGCTTGATCACATCACAATTGTTCACATTCTCACCTATCTCTGTTCCTCTGCCTATTGTAAATGTTGGTCCATGCCCCTCCAGACCATCACCAGCATCCGTACTAATAATCACATATGCACAGGAGTAGTCTGGATCTGTGTGCTGGAGTAGTATCAAACAGTTGTACGGTATTAATATATTTTGTTGGATTTAGTATTGTTAGGGCTAGCTAGTCAATGCTACAAAAATATATAACCCATATAACTAGATTGGCCTTATAAGTACAGATCAATGTGTGTGTATGTGTGGGGTGGGGGGGGGGAGGTGGTCATAACAATAATCAATATCTGAGTAGGGGGTTGGTCATAAAAATATCACTTTCGTTGAGGGGTGTCATAAAAAAGGTGACTTTTGGGGACTTCACCCCCCCCCCCCCCCCCCCCCCACCTATGAAAGAAAATGACACCCGCCTTGTTACATTTTACTTATCCCTCCCTGTACACCTTTTGTTGTACAACAAGTCATAGTGTAATTTTCCATCAGTTGGTATTATTCATCATAGTGTATGTTGCATGTTTTACTAATACTATCTACTGTCTGGGGAAAAGAAGACAAAAAATAAACACCAAATGACCAAGACCAACGTATGGGTTTCCTTTCTTTACTACACCTTTTGGGTACCCTGTTTAGTTTACCGTCCTCAACTCCTCATCGATGAGTCTCATACTGTTCCAGTTGGGATTTGGGACTAGTTCCTCATTCTTCTGAGCATTCTATAATCAAATACTACTAGTTTAGTATACTACAACCATCATTACTTATTAAATATTTACCATAGCATCCGACCCATGAGCTTCCAGAGAAGTTGGAAAACGGATATCTTTGACTGCCACAGTGGTGATACATGCTGAAGCCGCCATTATGGAATCACAACTCAGTCGATCAAATGCCCGGATCAGCTGATAATGTATGATTTATTTAGATGATTGTAGTGATACGAATACAGCTGATGACAAACACTGATTACAGGTCCATGGTCACAGGCGACTGATTTGATATGCGCACTGAAGATGCGCACTGTACAATAAGGTTATATACAGCCCGTCATCTTAAGGGAGCTAGAGAGAGTCCTGAAATCAAACTTCGATGTGTATAAGTAATAAATCAATCAATGTACTTTTTGTGAATGGTTGAAGTCGCTGAATAAGTGAATCAATGTACTTTTTGTGAATGGTTGAAGTCGCTGAATAAAGTGAATCAATGTACTTTTTGTGAATGTTTGAAGTCGCTGAATAAAGTGAATCAATGTACTTTTGTGGATGGTTGAAGTCGCTGAATAAGTGAATCAATGTACTTTTGTGAATGGTTGAAGTCGCTGAATAAGTGAATCAATCAATGTACTTTTGTGAATGGATTATGTTGCTGAATAGGTGACTTATACACTTTTTGTACTTTTATGTGTAACTTTTAAGGAACATTTATCCTGTTTAATCAGGGGTGCGCCTATTTAAACTACTACTACTACGATTGAAGAAAATTTGATATTGCACATACCATATACTCTTTGCTGCTACCCCCCACTTGTATTTCACTGCCCTCTGCTCTGTAGCTCAAACTGCATGAAAAATTAGTTAGGCATTTGCCAACTCAAATTGCATTCATGAACAGTTAGGCATTTACCAACTCAAGCTTCATGCATGAAATGTTGAGCATTTACCAAAAACTGCATCATGAAAAGTTAGTTAGAGGCATTTGCCAATTCAAACGACATTCATGAAAAGTTAGGCATTTGCTACCTGAAACTGCACTCATGACAATAAGTTTAGCATTTTCCAACTCAGCCTACCTTTCATGAAAAGTTAGGCATTTTCCAACTCAAACAGCATTCATGAACAGTTAGGCATTTACCAACTCAAACTGCATTCATGAAAAGTTGGCATATATCAACTCAAACTGCATCATGAAAAGTTGGGCATTTACCAGAATCTGCACTGAAAAGTTAGACATGTGCCAACTAAAAAATGGACATTTGCTAACTCAAACTGCATCATGAAAAGTTAAACATTTGCCGACTCTTACTGCATCATGAAAAGTTAGGCATTAAAAAATTCAAACTGCATTCATGAAAAATGTAGTCATTTGCCCACTCAAACTGCATTCATGAAAGTTAGGCATTTTACCAACTCCACTGCATTCATGAAAAGTTAGGCATTTGCCAACTCAAACTGCATTCATGAAGCATTTGCCAACTCAAACTTCATTCGTGAAAAGTTGGCATTTACCCATGCATCGAAGAGTTAGACATTTGCATACTCAAACTGCATTCTTGCAACATATTGGCATTTGCTAACTCAAACTGCATGCACGAAGTGTTGCGCAATTGTCAATTTAACCTGCATCATGAAACGTTAGGCATTTACCAACTCAAACTGCATCATGAAAAGTTAGGCATTTATTAACCCAAACTGCATCATGAAATGTTGGGCATTTACCAACTCAAACTGCTTTCATGAACTGTTTAAGGCATTGCTAACTCAAACTGCATTGTAATGACCAAAATTGTTACGTCGACATTAATTTGAGCGAGCGAGATATATCAGATAGGCCTACCGTAGGCCCTACCTTTAGTATCGCACACTGAAAACTTAAACTAGTCAGATACAGGCTGGACAAACTTTAAACTAGTAGAGCAGGTTAGTAAAGCCTGCTGGACTAGCTTAAACTAGTCAAGCAGGTTAGTCAAGCCTGTTGGATAGGTTAAGGCCGACTTGACTAGCTTAAGGTTAGTCCGGCTCAGCCTGACTAGCTTGAGTGAGCCGATTGATTTGATCTGCTGGACTAGTCTGTGGTTGGACTAGCTATGTTAGTCAAGCTGGCTTAACTACCTTTAGGTTAGTCAAGCTGGCTGGACTACCTTTAGTTTAGTCAAGGCACTGAGATAAAATATCAATGGCGGCATGCAGATAAGACGTACGTCATGGCCGGTCCGATTTTGCCAGCCAATCCAGACGTAATTAATTTGCCGTAGTTATTTCATTGTGTGGCCATATTGTGTACATCACAGTGTTTGCCAACATCTGTAAACTATTTAATGCTACATTTTGTTTGGAATGACAACTTGGAGTAGGAAAAAACTAACTGTAAAGAACGACGGTAGCGCGGGCATTTCGAACGCTAACGGGTCAGTCCACTACAGCTAACACTGTAGCCAGCAGCCCCACCAACAACATGGTCAATACGAGTGCTATTGAACAGACAGCAGAGCAATCACCCGTGGCGAAACCAAGTACTGCTACGCAACGCGAACGATTTGAGTCAGGCGGGATCTACTACGGTATATGGTTTGAGGTGGACTAACCTTACATTATACATTACAGAAATGATAGTTTTTACCATTTAGAGTGTCAGTTGTACCTTATAAATGGGTCAAAAGGTCAGGTTCCATGTAGGTCAGTATACCTTGACCTTTTGACCAACGCAAAATATTTCTAAATCCTAAAAATTACCATTTCTAGAATCCTTGTGATCATACGAACAATATGAGATATTGTTTTTCAAAATCGGTGCAAGTTTAAATGTTGACCCTATTTTATCCGATAACTCGTTAACCAAACATCGGAAGTATAGCAAACTATACTTTTCTGGAATCCTTGTGCTCAGCCGAACAATTTGGTATGCTTTTTAGCTTAATTGAAGCCATTTGAATTTTAAGGCCCCTGTATGGCGGCCATTTTGAGTTTACGCTATAAAAACTATGAATCTCATTTTGAGCAGCTTGGTGCTAAGCATAGATGAAAGGAACCGACAATTTGGAACCCGGTAGTATATATTTTACGGAATAAATCGTATTGGAAACTGGAAACCAATGCTTAGCACCAAGCTGCCGGAAGCTGATTCAAAAACTATTGCCGATGCCGTCACTTCTGGGAGGTATATGGAGCTGATTTTTCTTAGAATTAGTCCATCTTGACAAATCCATCAAGAAAAAGGGGTATCCTAAAACTGGTCACGGATCTCATGGAAATGACTCTACTATTAGTCGAGCAAAGCCGGACTTACCTTACGTTAGTCAAGGTGGACACCATCTGGACTAACTTAACGGTATATTATGTGATCTTTTCCATGGGACGCCCTCAATCCTCGAAAAATATTGGAAGCAGATTTTCTTGCAGATTTACTTTTCTGATCATAAATCATAAATATATTCCAAGTTTACAGAGCGATACGATTCCTAATAACCTCAAAATCATATTTTCAAACCATGATTAGGTAATTAGGAATCGTATCGATCTGTTACTTAAAAGATCTTTTATGATTTATGATCAAAAATGCAAATCTGCAAGAAAATCTGCTTTCATAGTAAAAATCAATGATAGAGGGCGCTACTTGGAAAAGTTCACATAATATGCCTATAAAGCTAGTCGAGCGACTAGCCTAAACTAGTCCAGCTTAGTTAATAAAAGAGGTGCTACGTTGCATCTCATTGTACAGGTGAGAATAAAAAACTACTACAAAGTAGGTGTTGTTTGAAGATGCACAAAGTTTTATTACAAAATCCGACGTTTCGGTCAACAGACCTTGGTCACGGAGTGGAGAGTGTACTCTCCACTCCGTGACCAAGGTCTGTTGACCGAAACGTCGGATTTTGTAATAAAACTTTGTGCATCTTCAAACAACACCTACTTTGTAGTAGTTTTTTAGTCCAGCTTAGGACGGAATAACATCAAGCTAGTCGAGCAACTAACTTAAAAAGCTAGTCCGGCAATGCCGGACAAGGCTAAAGCTAGTCAAGATGCATGAGCACCGTCTGGAATAGCTTTTTAAAGCACTGAAAACCTTAAAATCCTGACTAACTTAAAAGTTAGTCAGGATTTTAAGGTTTTCAGTGCAATCGCAAAGTATTGTGGAAAACTTTAGGAAAACATGGCGGCGCCCAGAGTGCTAGATATCGTGGATCGTATATTGTCTTTCACCGACGATTACTATTAAAAGATGTTTCCAGGACTGTCAAAACACCGCGAAATGCGGCGAACATGGCTCAAAACAAAAGGCGCGCCTGTTTTAGCCAAAAACATTTATGACTCATGTAGAAGAATCACAGAACATTTTATTTCTTTATGGTCAATTTGGTCGATATCATTAAATATGAATATGGATGGTAGCGTTGTATCGGACACAACCATGACAACGTCTTATTGACTCCAAAAATGTTGCTTGTTATTATTCTTTTATTATTTATAAAACATTTATTATTTACATAATCAATAATCATTCCTATTCTAATCTTGACTAGGCAATTTTAACGCCAACTGAATAGATGTTAGAAGATATAACATGTATAATACCACAACAATTAGCTAAAAAGGAAAATTGTACACTGTTAAAACGCTGTTTATTTTTTTTAAACAACACAAGTTAACCAGTGTATCGCTCAACGTTGTTTAACATTTTAACATTTTAAACAATGTTGCTCAAAGTTTAATTACCTTGTTTAACAACAGCGTTTTAACAGTGTACAATTAAAAATTGCTCATATTAGGCTGATGGCCGCTACTTTATAAATTAAGTTTTCGTTTTACCATACCATATATGTATCGTTAAGAAATATATATATAATTAAATCTAAGTATACCCTAGTTTTGTGCAATAGCCTATGACTTTGAAAGATAAACATTTCTGATAACAGAAGATGAATAAGGGCTCTTGCCCTTTTACAGATAGAGGAAAGCTTGAGGAAAGAGCGGGGAAAGCGCGCTCCTTTTTCTATGTTGTTAAAAGGAGTGAAAAGGGATCGGTGATTAACACCTCACTGAATGGGTAAGCCATTCAAGTTGAAGTTCCCATTCAGTGAGGTGTTAATCACCGATCCTTTTTCACTCCTTTCAACAATATAGAAAAAAAGGAGTGCGCTTTCTCCGCGCTTTCCCCGCTCCTTCCTCGAGCTTTCCTCATCTGTAAAAGGGCAAGGCCCCTAAGTGGGTAAAGTAATTAAAGAAACATTACAGAAACAATATCAACCCTGCGATCGTCCTACAAGAGTATTTTAATAACCAAGGTGACATTGCAGAGTTCAACATCCTAAAGCTTAACTCCCGATTGTTTATGACAGATATGTTGGTATTTTTTAGGTAGTGATGGTGGAGTCGTTGCGGTATAACAAACTATGTTTTCCTCCACTGTGAATCGTGAACACAATTATGACAATGTAGTATCATCCGTGAGCACTACGTTAGCTAGCAGTGAAATACGAGAAAATCGCGTAAATCGTGAAGTGATCAGTGTGAAAGAAGTGAAGTGAAATAATTCAGAACAAAGGCTGAATAGTGTCATTGAAACGTTAAAGAACACCTACGAGGGGCATTCAATAAATACCTGCAACCATTGAAAATCTCTGAACCGTGACATGTGTCAATAAAATAAACTTATGATACTTAAACTGTAAATCTTAACCCTTTCTCACGGAAAATTTCAAACATGTGGGTCAATTTGATCATGTATTTCAGTACTATAAACATCATGGTCTCTGGGCACTGACAATTGACAAGAATCAGCATTATAAATCAAGCGCCAATATTAACACCGTAAACGCACGTGTCTTAATGCATGCCATAAACTTGTCTTTCAAATTTCCCGCCATTGTAACATTTAATTCCCTAACCAGTGCCCCGAGATCACGGTATTCACAGTGCTGAAATGGCCTACGTGTTCGAAATTGAGTAAGACTTGCAGTTTAAGTATCATATAAGTTTATGTTACTGACACGTGTCACGGTTCAGATATTTTCAATGGTTGCAGGTATTTATTGAATGCCCCTCATATATCCGTGAATCCACTATCTCGTCCAACAATGTCGACGCCACTGATAAAAAACGGCGATATAATACATGAACAATTAAGCCCACAATTATTCATACCCTTTGAAAAAGATGAGTTTTTTGCATTTTTCTCATATCTATACCAGCTGGTGGAATATTCGCTTTACACAAAAGAAAGTTAGTTTGCAAGTACAAATCAATATATTTGGGCTCAACAATTTTTGCATAACAATAGAATTGAACAAGAATTGTGTTTTTATGCCTGTCCAAAATTATTCATAACCCATACCAAGTCTCCGGATTGAAGCCATTTTTTGTGATAATACACATGTTGTTGACATTCCAAACGTTCTTTATATTGTGTGATAGGCTTTTATATTGTCATGCAATTATTCCATGATGTGTGCATACAATGTGGATGCATTACAGATGTGTCCTATTGAATGTACGGTGAGGGATATTATAGGACAACACTCTAGCTCTTTGTCAGCATGGCGAAGAAGACCAAAGAACTCAGTGAGGAGTGAGGACCTTTGTGTATTTATATTGTGAATGCTCACAAATAGAGGAAAGACTACAAAGCTATTTCGAAGCAATTCCAAGTGCCAGATACCACCATACAAAGCATAATTAGGAAGAACAAGATGTTCAACTCAGTTAAAAACATTGAAGGACACGGTCGGAAGCCAACGGTGTCCCCTTGTTTGACAAGAAAAGTATGGTGAAAAGCCAACAACAATCTACAAATCACAGACAATGCTCTCCTGAACAACCTTGGTGAGTCTTGAAAAAATCTTGTGGTAGATAAAGTTTCTTATACAGACAAGGTCATTTTTTGAATGAAAGATCTCGTAAGACCTTTGCACTCTCCTTATATAATGTCATTTTGATTATTGTTGCTCTTCATGGTTTTCTTCACTTTCTGCAAAGTTGAAAAATAAGCTGCAAGTTGTGCAAAATAAGTTGATTCGCCTCATTTTGAAGCTGGAGCCCAGGTCCCACATTGGTGATGTAGAATTTAAGAAGCTGGAAATGCTGAAAGTTGAAGACAGTGTTAAACAACTTAAACTCAGCCATGTTTTTAAAATCTATAATGAAATAGCACCTGAGTACCTAAATTTTAATTTTACCAAATTGTCCAACACCCACAGATACAATAACAGGGGAAATGCAACACATTTTCTGGTTCCTAAAGGTAAAGGTTAGCAGTGCAATACATTTTTCTTTACTAGTATTCGGGAATGGAACTTGCTACCAACTCAGGTTAAACATCCAAAACCCAAGGGCAGTTCAAAAAGGCAGTAAAAACTTTCTATCTTGATTTTTCATCCATTTTTTAATTTTTTTTATATGCAGTTGTTTCTTAAAAAGTGCAATATTATTTGGTGTGCAAATATATAATGATGTTTTTATAATGTGCTGTTTTAATATTTGAAGGACCCCAATGGAAATAAGCCCTTCACTGACAGCCAAAAAGGAGTCCAAGTAACTCCTTAGTCGGAGTCAAAGTGACTCATGACTCCATGTCAAAAACAACTCCACCTTTGGAGTCAAATGACTCCCTAAAGGAATCAAGCAGCAGTGACTCCTTTAGGGAGTCACTGATTTATGACTCTATGTTAGGAGTCACTGTGACTCCTCAAATGACTCCAATGGAGTCAAACCAGTGGCGTAGCTCGGGGGGGGGGGGCAGGGGGGGGGGGGTAAATGCCCCCCTGACGGAAAAAAAACATTTGTGCCCCCACCCCCTCTAAAAAAATATTAAAAAGGGGAAAAAAAGAAAATAGGGGGAAAAAATGATAAAAGACCCAGAGGGGTACTGGTATATAAGGCAAAATACTGTGCGATTTTTTTGACCGTGCGAAATTTTTTCACACAAGTCACACAACCAGATTAGTAACAATGATTACAACTGGCTATGACTCCAGGTAGGAATAAGAAACTGAGAACTGGGGGGGGGGGGGGGGGGGGGGGGTGATGGGGGCTTTAGGTTCATTGTCTCTTTGATGTTTATGTTCTTGCTCCATGTATTTGCATTTACTTAGCGAGCAATCACTTCCCTACCTTAACACCAGTGAGAAGATATCCATATGCATATATCAATACACATTCAACGGTGTTAAATTAATGCATCGACTTAATTCAAATAAATTAATAGGTTTAAATGAATAAAAGGTACCAATTAGCTCATTAGCATAATTGAAATGATACACACGAGCACCAGTGCTAATTGTTGTACCATTGCAATTATGCTAATGAGCGATTTGCGCATTTTACTCGGCTAATATAAGGCCAAGTAAAATATGCAAATTAGCTCCAGAGAGTCAGGATGACTCCTTTGGAGAGTCATGGCCGATGACTCTTTCCGACGGCTTGACAAAAGTCAAATAGACTCTAGGAGAGTCAATTAGTGACTCCCAAGGTAGAGTCAAAGGGTCTTTAGGGGAGTCAAGGGGCCTTTACTCTACTTAAGGAGACCTAAGGGGTCAGAGTGACTCTTTAGGGGAGTCAATGCATGTTTTATGTGACTTCAAGGTAGAGTCAATGGGTCTTGACTCTACTTAAGGAGTCAGATGACTCCTTTTTGGCTGTCAGTGTTTTTAGTCCTATTGGGTAGCAACGGATAAGTATATCTGTCTACAGTGGACACTCTTGGATCTCTCAACTCCGCAGAAGAATTAACTGATTTATATCCAAGAAGACTCATGACGTTCGCACACTCATGTTGTACCGTCTGAACTTTATCAAACTTTATGTGCGAATGTGTCCTCCACGCATGCGCAGTTTTATCAGACTGTCTGGTGTGAGACCATTTATTTGTGTGTGTATCGTCAATCTTTGTATTTAAATCCAACCACTCTCCAATGGTTGACGGCGCTGTCAAATTCAGAAAATCGTAGACTGCATCCACGATGTAGTGCGGTCTTTCAGCTAAATCTTCGTAACGTAGAAGCATGTAGCGACCACGAATCCAATCAGGCGGATTCAACCAATAGTTTAAGTTGTTCTCCATTTTGGTACATTCTACTTCGGGCGAATCGGGGTCCCCTATGTCTTGTCTAGAGCTGGATGTTGCTCGTGGATCCCGCACTAAATGAACAATTTTGACATTCAAGGATGGGTCTGTTAATAGATCTTTTAATAATCCTATATCAGATATTCTCACAGTTTTTATCGCAATATGTTGGCGACTTCGGCATGTAGCCTCATTCACGGCCACTATCAAAGCATCAGTAACTTTCTTGGATGCGACGTACACCTTTTTACCTTCTTGTAGCCGAGATTTGCACAATGGTGGTGCCTGATACGCATTGCTATAATCGCACTGCTGGCGTGGTCTTCGACCATTCCACCAATTGAAAGTTTTAAAATTGGTGAAGTTGCATTTTACTATGTTATTCAAGATCCATTCATGACTTACGTTCATGAAACTCGCCGTCTTATCATGTCGATTAAGTGGTATCTCGTTCAGAGGCTCGAAATAATACACAAAATCATTGTTCCGGTTGAAGAGCTCTCCCGTGAAAGACGACCCGGAACGCATTTTAGTCACGATGATAACCTGCATTGGTCGGTTAGTCTCATTCTGAGTGATCAACTGATTTGGAATTTGGTGCGACAGAGTTATCGGAGGAGTTATTAAATCACGTAACTCAGTGTAAGAGATGTTGGGTCGGCTTTCCACATCAACCTTTTGCGGCTGCTCTTGACCGCGGAGTATATTTGGTACATTACGGTAGGCGTCAACGGAGTTGTTGAAATTTTCAGTGCGAGCTGATGCCATGTCGTCAATGCCATCGCTGACCACGTGTAGTTCTGTAATTGAAATTAATAGAAACATAGAGTCAACAAGATAAGTACATGCCTATGTGTAGCACATTTTGTATTTGTTAAGATTGCTCAGCACCACAACAATCTAACATTTTAGCTTGATCGGATAAGTGGTTCAAAAGATATGATAACTTTATTGTCAAAATGGACCTCCTAGTAAAATTTTAAAAAATCATGCAAATATGTTTAATTAATGTTTACAAGAAAAGTATAAATGCTACAAAGCTGGAATCTTGAGATTATGTTAATTACAGTATTAAGAAACTTTCCTGTGCTGCGGGAGTCTGTAAGACATCTTTATAATCTTTTGACTGATAATTTCAAAGAATTTAGCACTTCGGACACTCTGAGTTCCCAAAATGGGTTTACTTATTAAAGCCTGGGAATGAGTAAGTTTGATTGCCAACTAACAATAGCACTACAAATTGTTAAAAGTTAAAAGTTTTTTATTTTTCATAATATAAGAATTTTGATTCACTTCAAGTATCATAAATTACAATAAACACGGATTTATACTACCTATTGGTGGCGTAGTTGAATATCTGTAGATTAAGCCTATAATCAGTAAAACCACGAAAACGGCATAAGTTAACACACGCCGCCATTGGATCAGTATCACTGCCATATTTAAACTCCCGTTTAAACTACTCGTAGGCTGTCCGGTACTTGTTAGGTTATGACGCTCACATTTGTATTCTGTATGCGAAGTAGTGACAAATCACAAAAGTAAACATTTCAGCGGGACTCAAAACCCGGGCTCAAAAGTTATATTTTTGGGATGAGTTTACACGATATACCGCGTATGTACAATCCGCAATGGCATTTCGTGATTATGTTGTTTCGGCATTTTATCGGCTTTCGTTGCTGGTTGAGATTTAACGTAGCCATCTTTCTACTTCTTTTCGTGGAGTTCACTCTTGGCCGTTTGAATCTGGTAACCCGCAGCCTCCTTGAAAATTACAAATCAGTCTATATGACTGAACCACATCTATATATAATCAGTCAATTTCGGAATAAAACCGTGCATCCAATGGTGAGTAACCAGTCAATAATAGGCTGAATATGTAAGAGGCCGAATCTGAAAGACTGAATATGAAAGAGACTAGACTGGTCATCGAATAGTCCCCCAATGACACTCTATCAAAGCCTAAAATATCGCGTGGAGGAGAATAGACAAACAAGATAAGTTAAAACTGCAGCATAACTGGAGACCCACTACTCTAAACTAGTGGTTGTATGGAATTCTGTTCCCGCTGGAAAACACACACATAAAAACAATTTAAAAAAGAAAAGAATCCTATTCAACAGCCTGTGATTGAAACGCCGTGTTAATTGACCCAAGTATAACACAAATGACATCTCTATTAGTTATGCGACTTCATTGTCTTTTAACGTATATTGATATTGTGTTTTGAAGCAAATACACAATTGATATTATCATTGCATCAATGCCATTGCCATATGTTGCATGAATCATGATGATTATATGCAACAGATGGGCATTTGCTAACTCAAACTGCATGCATGAACTTTTGCGCAATTGCTAAGTCAAACTACATGCATAAATAATATATAGACTCGGACAAACTGGCGTGAATTAAATTTAATTGAGTTTCGCTCGTCATAGATTCTGCTAGAATCATGCTTAATAGGCCCTTATAAATTGTTAATATTTACTCAAACTACATACATAACAATTGGGGCATTTGTTAAAGGGGCACTAAGAGATCCTTCATGGAGGGAGCCCTCAATTTTTTTCAGAAGTTGGATTTTTCACATATAGTATTTATGTATGTATATGCTTTATACGTACTAATTCATGTGAAATTCATGGATTTTATAGCGTTTTGAGTTTCGATGAGATCACATCGAAACTACCCAAATTCATCTAAAAGGCCACAAATGGCTTCTAACCTTGAAGACCACCCATGGCTTGTTGCGTGATGCATAGTCACCTCCCTGATTCAATTGGTGGTGATTTTTGACCAAAGTACACAAAAAAAATGAAAAGCACCAATAAAGAAACCTTTACATAAGAGGATTTCTATGTATATCATCTATCTAATCAAGGTAAACATTTTGAATTTCATATCTCTATGTGCCCCTTTAACTCAAACTGCATTTAACTCAAACTGCATCATGAAAAGTTAGGCATTTACCAACTCAAACTGCATCATGAAAAGTTCAGCATTTACAAACTCAAACTTCATGCATGAAAAGTCGCGCACATTTAGCAACTCAAATTTCATCATGAAAAATTGGGCATTTATCAAAACCTGCGTCATAAAAGGTAATGCCTTTGCCATCGGAAACTGCATTCATGAACAAGTTAGCCATATACCAACTCAAACTGCATTCATGAACAAGTTAGGCATTTGCTACCTCAAACTTCATGTATGAAATGTTGGGCATTTACCAAAAACTGCACAATGAAAACTGAAACTTCATTCATGAACAAGTTAGGCATTTGCTAACTCAAACTTCATACATAAAATGATGGGCATTTACCAAAAACTGCATAATGAAAAGTTAGGCATTTGCCAACTCAAACTGCATTCATGAAACATTTCGGCATTTGCCAACTCAAACTTCATGCATGAAATGTTGAGCATTTCCCAAACTATATATTGAAAAGTTAGGCATTTGCCATCTGAAACTGCATTCTAAACAAGTTAGGCATTTGCTAACTCAAACTTCATGCATGAAATGTTGCATTTACCAAAAACTGTATAATGAAAAGTTAGGCATGTGCCAACTCAAACCGAATTCATGAAAAGGCCTTTGCCAACTCAAATTGCATTCATGAACAAGTTAGGCATTTCCTAACTCAAACCTCATGCATGAAATGATGGGCATTTACCAAAAACTGAATAATGAAAAGTTAGGCATTTGCTAACTCAAACTGCATTCATGAAAAATGTAGGCATTTGCCAACTCAAACTTCATGCATGGAATGTTGAGCATTTCCCAAACTACATATTGAAAAGTTGGGCATTTGCCATCTGAAACTGCATTCATGAACAAGTTAGGCATTTGCTAACTCAAACTTCATGCATGAAATGTTGGGCATTTACCAAAAACTGTATAATGAAAAGTTAGGCATTGCCAACTCAAACCGAATTCATGAAAAGTTAGGCATTTGCCAACTCAAACTGCATTCATGAACATGTTAGGCATTTGCTAACTGAAACTTCATGCATGAAATGTTGGGCACTTACCAAAAACTGCATCATGAAAAGTTAGTCATTTGCCATCTGAAACTGCATTCGTGTATAATTTAGGCATTTGCTAACTCAAACTTAATGCATGAAATGTTGGGCATTTACCAAAAACTGCATATTGAAAAGTTAGGTATTTGCCAACTCAAACTGCATTCATGAAAAAGATAGGCATTTGCTACCTGAAACAGCATTCATAAAAAATTGCGCATTTGCTAACTCAAGTACATGCATAAAATGTTGGGCATTTGCTACCTGAAACTGCATTCATAAAAAGTTGCGCATTTGCTAACTCAAAGTACATAGGCATTGCATAAAATGCTGGGCATTTGCTACCTGCTAAAACTGCATTCATGAAAAGTTGGCCGGTCATTTATAACATTGTTTAAATAGTTAGGCTCCAATCCCTGAAGGGGTTCACTCACTCACCAAACGGCTACCTATCCCGCTACAACATCTGAAAAGGACCCGTATAGGCCTCGGTCGGGATATCCACTCATATCTCATATCCAGATCCAGTATTTTTTCATATAACATACTTTAAATCCAAGATGGCCACCAAAATGGCCATTGTAAATGTAAAAAATAGTCTACAAGAGTGTATAATAATGCAAAATAGATATTGTAAAAGTGTATATTGCATCATATTCACCAAATGGTATGTTCTAAACTGCTATTCTATTGTTTTAGATATAAAACCCACCTGATATTGTAGCTTTGAATCTCAGCTACAGATCCATTGTAAATTGGTCAGATTACTGGCATGACTGGTGTACCTTTCTAGAGATGCACTGAAAACCGAATGTCTTAGTGTGACGGAAACGGATGAAAAATAGAAAAATATCTTCTAAGTACTGATCGGTTGAACACTCCTAAGAGACAAAACGTACCCTATCGGTCAAGTATTCTAAATTTCAGATATCTCTTTAACCGATTATAAACAATAAAAGCAACTGATTTGTAAGACAAGTATACCCTCTGATTATCCGGAACCAGATCAGGACAATCATTAAGAGTTTAACCCTCTCCTAGGAAACACTGCAAAAGTCATTCATAAGAACTGATAGATCTTCATTATCATAGGCTAATGGAGGCAGGGGCGTCATATGGGTGGGGGACAGGGGGACACGTCCCCCCCCCCCCTTTTCAAAGTGGGGGGGACATAATAGCAGATGTCCCCCCCACTTTTTTTGAATAACCCTGAGGCTGAAAGTGTTTAATTATGATGATGATGATGAGTGATGATGATGCCCCCTCAAAAGAAGCCATTTTTTGCGCGGATTTTTCAATGTTTAATTATTCAAGCTTAACAACATGGTTTCAGGAACGTTTTCTGGACCATTTGAGTGAGAAAAAACCCATTTTTGCCCGCTTCGTGCGAGTTGGCAATGTTTCTTCATTCAAGTTATAAAAAGATGGCTTAATTAGGAACGTTTTTCTGGACCATTTTAGATTAAAAACTGACAGTTTAAACATGATGGCTCAGGAACATTTTTCTGGAGCTTTTTAGTGTTAAAAATAGCCTCTTTTTTTTTTGCGCTTTGCGCGAAATGGTTACAATGTTTATTCAGGCTTTATAAAACATGTTTCAGGAACGTTTTCTGGATCATTTTTGCGCGTTTCGAGCGAATTGGTTTCATTGTTTATTTCAAGCTTAAACAAAATGGCGTCATGAACGTTTTTCCGGACCATTTGAGTGTTAAATAACCATTTTTTTGCGCGCTACGCACAAATTGTTTTCAATGTTTTATTATTCAAGCTTAACAAGATTGCTTCAGGAACGTTTTCAAGATCATTTCAGTGTAAAAAAACCAAATTTTTTGCGCGCTACGCGCTAATTAGTTTGAATGTTTTTTACCAAGCTTAACAAGATGGCTTCATGAACGGGTTTCTGGACCATTTTAGTGTTAAAATAACAAATTTTTGCGCGCTACGCGCATTTTAGTTTCATTATTTATTTATTATTCAAGCTTAACCAGAGGGATTCAGGAACGTTTTTCTAAACATTTCTTTTTACAATATCTATTTTTTCACGCTCAGCATGAATTATTTTTACTACTTTGTTATTAAATTGGAACAAGTTGGCTTCAGAAACGTTTTCTGTACCTTTTTATTATTTAGCATTTTTTGCACGCTAGCAAAGTAGTTCCCCTGTTCGAGCTTTTAAACAATCTATACTTAAATCAGGAAAATATGCTCAACTTCTTTCTTGCATTGACAAAAAAACCAAAATATTTATTGGAAATGAAGAGGTGGCTTTTCGATAAACTTTGGTCAAAAGTATACACCAGATCGCACCAAATGAGTTCCAAAATTGAAATTTTTTCTACTTCTGAGGGGGGCACATCCCCCCTCAGACTCCCCCCTGTCCCAGCATAGCTCGGAGGGCGGTGCTGTGCACCGCTTGGATCATACCTGATCAATTTCATTTTTTTGGGGTCGCCCCCTAACCTTTTCTGGATCCGCGCATGGTGTCCCCCCCACTTTTGAAAACGGGATGACGCCCTTGAATGGAGGGATTCCAAGTCTCTCTAAGAGATTATTTTATACTATTGGCTACCTGATTGACTACTCTGCGCGGTAAACATGTAAATTGTTCCACAAAAATGGACCGGAGGCATAAAATCCTTGCGGTAGTGAGACGAGTTTTATGTTTAGTGAGAATCTGAGGGTCATGGCAAAAACGAAGACCACCACTTCTTTTGGGACCATAATGCAATAGTAAGGTCATTATAAAGATAAGAAGGCGCGCTGTCATTAAAACATTTATATAAAAGTATACATTTATATTTAAAGTGACTATCGTGTTAAAGATTTAAAATACGAGGCATCACGATTTGTAACAACGAATTTGACCGATTAGCAGAATTCCAGTATGCTAAAACAGGCATAGCAATACATTCCCGTTGTTACACAGGGTGAGTCAGGCACTTTTTTCACAAAGACGTAACAAAAGTGTTAAGCTTACATATTCAAAATCAATGGTAGTGATGAAAAAACCTATAGTTTGGCTTTCAATCAAAAAAAAACATTTAAAAAAATTGAACATTTCGTTATCATGTTTACATTAAGTTTAGTAAGGCCCCAAATTGTTTAGCCAATCCACAGGATGGTCGAAATCTTTACGATTCAGTGATCCAGAGGGCGTCATCATCCAATGACGTCATCAAGAAACAGACTAAAAACACTAGCTCTGGATCAAACACAATCCACTGAGGAAGACAGCAGATTTGTTGTCGAAACCCGTATGGAAAATTAAGTAAGTTTCCTACTTGAAATTTTCTAACGAAAATTTATATAATCTAATTAGGCCTAATGGGTTTTAGACTAAATGATTATTCGACCAACTTACACTTGGCTCAAACGGCTTTAGACGAATTTGTATAAGACTACTGGGTTTTAAACGGAATGGTTATTAGACAATATGGGTATTTGACCGATTGGATATTAGACCAATTGGATATAAGACCAATTGGATTTTAGACCAATTTGATATTAGACCAATTGGATATTAGACCAACTGAGATTTAGCCCAATAGGGTTTAGACGAATTGTTATTAGACTAAATGGGTTTTAGACAAAATGATTATTAGAACATAAGAGTATTAGACCAAATAGGTATTAGACCATATGGATATTAGACCAAGTGAAAATTATACCATATTAGACCAATTGGCATTAGACCATGGGTCTGAGTCAAAATTGTTATTAGACTAATTGGTTATTAGACCAAATGGGTATTAAACCAATTGGGTTTAGACCTAATGGCAAGTCACCTTTTGACCAAATTAATATCATTTTCACAACCATCATTTCACAAATATCATTTCACAAATATCATTTTCACAACCATCCATACACAACCATTCACAACCATCTATACTTCGCGCATTATTTCATTATGCATCGTATTTGTCAATATTAGATTTCAAGAAGTCATTTTTGCGCGCTTCACGTAGATTTTCCAGATACTCTATAGAATTGTTCAGCCCCCCCCCCCTGCCAACAGACCCCCCCCCCCCCCCCCCCCCCCCCCCCCCCTGCCAACAGAAATCTTACGCCACTGTCGTGAACATCATTCGATTTTCTGGTCCCTGACTTTGACATCTATAGGGACATTTTTCTGCCTCGCCGGCCTTGATTATAACAAGGCTTGTTACGCCCCTGCTCGTGCCATTATTTACACATCAACATTAGCGCGCGTGCATTGATTTGTCTACTCTCGAAACAACGCCATCTCATATATCGTTTGTAAGTAAATGATTTAAAATCTACCAACGAATTATTCATTTGGGTCGGCATCTTTTTACTATCCAAAAGTGGCAGTGACCGTTTTTAATAATTTTATTAGATTCGGAAGCAAACCCCTTGTCATAATCATGTGATTTTAACACCCACCCCCCCCCCCCCCCCCCCCGCCCAAGCCCGGATCACACAATATTGTTATACCCCTTTAAAGCTACTGAGATTGCTGAAAAACCCTGTGGAGTCCAAAGGGCATATTGTTGTGTTTCTCTATACCTTATAACCTTATTGCAACATTATACTCGTCACCTAAGCCAGGGGTTGATTAGTTTTTGACACGCCTCTTTACATGGACTAAGGAAAACGGGTGTCATCACTAACGAAAGCTTTCAGTAAGCTTCTTTGGTTAAGGCGCTATTTCACCTGGTAGAAAACATGAAGTTTAACAGGTTAGACTTTTGCAAAGACCTATGTTAGACCACTTGTGGTAAAGGAAACTTACAGTATTTCATTTTTCTCTTTACCCAAAAGGCTGAAATTAATGCTATATATTATGCCATTTTTGTTACGCTCGTATTATCAATTTGTTTCACTCGAGAGAACAGGACAGAAAAATGGATAGTTCATTCGTGCGAACTACTTATTTTTTATATTAAGAATCGTATCGCTCTATAGCGTAAAAGATATTTTAATTTTACGATCATAATGTAATTTTAGCCAAAACCTGCATTCAGAGGACGAAATAAGATTGCATATTGTGGCTTTAAGTTGATAGGGAGACGGCCCTTTCCCCTGTGGTTTCATATTCAATACCATGATTATCTGAATTAAAAAGTCATAGTCAGTATTACGTATGTCACTAAAGATTCCTTCGCAAAATTAGTATGGCAATGTTGGATGTCCCTCAATCACCCTTAACCCACCTTTAAAAACTACGGACTCATAGTTTTTAATTTGTTGATTTTTATATTGTTTTAAATTGTAAAGCGCTTTGGGGTTTTTACGAAAAGCGTTTCTTAAATGCAGCTTAGTAGTAGTAGTAGTAGTAGTAAACTAGTACGACACTAGTGCCAAGTGGATTTTGATAATCTTAAAGAAATAGCATTTTTCCAAAATATCTTAGTCAAATCAACTGAATTACTAATTATTATTCACAAAACTTTTATAAATTATAATGCACAATGCCAATATACTACTTTCTGTGAACCATTTGACCCAGACAAATCGTATAGGTAACCTTTGTTTAATTCAAAATAGCATATTTTGCAAAGTACACAAATTATTAAGGAACAATCCAACATCACTGAATAAAGACTTGGCCAATTCTACCATCTTATCAACCTGCTTCTTTGGTCCTATCAATCGGCTTTGACTAAATTAAAAGGTAAATCCCCGTATTAGACTTATGCCAACGGCTCACACGTATGCTCAATTCCCAAATTAAGTTCTCAAGCACAGAATATAAAGCCGTGGGTTAAATGATGTTTTCATCAATAGAGCTTGATTGATGTTACAAGATGAATTGAGCGGGTTGTAAGTTCACAGACCAATCATCTATACGTGTGATACAGGGTGTTCCAAAGAAATATGAACACTTTGATGGTATATAAAGCAACACCTACGTCATCAATACCAAATTTACGGGATACAAAAAAGAAATTCTGTTTGAGATTTAAGGTTTGGTATGACTACTGTTCTGCTTAATTCGGAATAATATAGTCCTTAAATTAGAATAACGAATCGGAGCCGTTTGGAATAATAACGGGCGGCGATCTGTACGGTTGCTTTCCATACGATAATTCCAAAAGGTCTTTATTCCTAATTGAACTTAAGGGTTGCTCTGAACCCTAAACCCTAACAATAATTCAAAAGTATCCTCCTAAAGCGCGGCTATTGATGATATCACATTAATCACATCAGCTACCCAATGTTTCTATCAGATGCGAGTACAATCGGTAGCAAGCTATTCAGCGACCCAGTCGGGAATTGCAAATGATATTTCATTAATGATCCATTCTCTTAACGTCTCTGCATATCATCTGACAAGAACTGCTTGGTGACACGTAATTTTCAACACCAATGTCAAAATGTATGGAACCGTACGGTCGCTTGTCAACTCCTTAATACGGATGGTTGAATGACTTATTACGCGGGTTATAATTGCAACCACTTGAGCGACACTCAAACTGACTTCTCGACGTATAAAGCAAACATTATGAACATAGCAAGTCTTGAAAACAACAAAGTATATAAATATTTAATTTTAATCGCGTAAAACATGCTTACATCTGCTACCCTATTTAAAAGTCATAGGCGGGATCAAGGGCAGATAATTTCAATTTGGTCACCAAATGCTTTTGAAACTATTATTGTGTTCAAGTGATTTTTAATTGAACTGTTATTTCTTATAGTATAAAGACACATGCACGCAGTTATTTAGAATAGATCATTTAATAAGTGTCCTCATTTGCTAGCTGAGCTTATTGTGCTTTTTTATTTTGACTTTCTGTATTAGTAAGATATTTGGAAGTTTGTAAACAGTCTGTTGGCATTTTGAGAGATGGTTTATATTGACCAGAAGGTTGACCAGTGGGTAATTCGCCTCCTTTATACCTTTCATCTTGAATCATCGTAGAATTCAGGCATTCTCAAATGGTGGCGCGAGCGCCACTTGTGGCGCATCAAGGCATCCTAAGTGGCGCGAGAGTGGTTAAAATTTGTTTAAAAAAAATCATATTATGATAGAGCCAGATTTCATAGGCCTATGACGGTCAGATGTATAAATACAGCAATTTTTCGCGCGCTGCGCGCATGTGCCCTCAAAAGAGTAATATTAGTTAGTAAATTGCCTACATATTATAGGTCTATGTAAAAATATTTTGTGAAGGGAATTTTGTCATTGTAACTTCTAAAAAATATGACCAAGTGGAGCTTCAACAAGTTGGTTACTAAAATGTGGCGCATCAGTAAATCTAGTTGAGAAAGCCTGTGACGTAGATCATGATTATATGGATCCAATCTAATGTCTTTATACCACATGATAATGTCCTCAAAATCCTTACGCTAGCTAGGATCAAAAAATAGTTGGTTAAATATCAGCATAGGGTTGTATTGTATTTCATTTCAGCAAGACGAAATAACCCTTTTATTATGAAATTACACCGGGATTGCGCAATAAAATAGCCAAATTATATTTTATAGCGAAGTATTTCCTTTGCAAAACGATCCCGTATTGGGTTTGTTGTGAGCTTCACACAGAACAAAATATTACAAATTCCTAATTTTTAAGACAATAAATGGGTACTTATCGATACCATTTTAGTGCCTGTCTGTTTAATTGTGAACACAAAAGGTTCAAAAGCATTATAAAACCGCGGTTCGGTGATACTTGATCCCGCCTTATGAAATTAATATGACATTTACAGAGGGTAGCAGATGCAAGCATGGTTTTACCCGATTAAAAGTAAATATACTTGGTTTTCAAGACTAGCCATGTTTGCTTACGTCGAAGAGTCGGGATGAGTGTCGCTTAAGTGGTTGGAATAATAACCGCGTAATAAGTCATTCATTCATCCGTATTAAGGAATTGACAAGTCACAAGCGAGAAGCGACCATACGGTTTGAAGATAATTTGACATTGGTGTTGAAAATTAAGTGTCACCAAGCAGTTCTTGTCGTGCGAAGCACAGACGTTTAGAGAATTGGATCATTAATGAAACATCACATCGTAATTCCCGACTGGAACACTCAATATTAATAGCATGTTATCGTTAGCGATGTGCATACACCTTATACTGAATTATGCCAAAGTGATGGGAGGATGATGAATTTTTAGGATTTGTCTTAGGGTCCCGGGCTTAGGGTCAAATTAAGGGTTAGGGTTCGGAATATAAACCTTATGCTCAATTTGAATTACAGATCCTTCGGAATTAATAATGAAAACTTAAGCGAAATCGACCGTACTGATCATCGTCCGCTGTTTATTCCGAAGGTTCGTTTTTCTAAAATGAGTATAACGGCCATAATATTCTAAAAGCTAATTCTAACCCTACGCATGCGAAGCTTATCACTGAGCATAACCCTCTATCTTTAACATGTTTAATGCTAGCGCATCAGAATAAACTCCTTGGTAAATGATCCTTCGATATATATATATATTCAGACTGTGACCCCGTTTTGAAAAAATTTCCAGATCCGCATCAAATGGCGATTCTTAAAAAAGCTGTACGTGTTAAGGGGGGGGGGGGGGGGGGTATAGGATGGCCGGATTTCAAAATTTAGTTACTTTACAAAAAATGAGATAAGAGCACATTGGAAAACTGCAAAGTCTTAGCTTTAAAATGCTTTTTAATTGAGTCAAATCGGATATTCAGTTCTGATGTTATGGTCACTTTAATTGACAGAATTTCGAAAATCGGAGGCGTTTTGTATTCGTTTGTGTGTAGAAAACGCTCACCCTGTGTTTTTTAGCAAATTCAGTTAAAATTATATATAAATTAAACAATTGTAATTTTCTATAATTTTTTTGGTAATAATATTAAATTAATCCATTGCGCATAATTATTTATCAAATCTTTAAGTCAACGCCATTTCTTATGTATTTCTTTATTTTTTCTCACCCGGCTATATTTAAGCTCCTTATCTTTAAAATCGCGATAAAAATCCTAATTTACATGCGATTTTCATCAAAATGGACTCAAAATGTGTCTAAATTCAAGCTTTACAATATATGAACAATTATTTTCATCTCATATGTCAATTTATAATTTTGTAAGCAATTTTAATATTTTTGTATACGTTTCGCTTGATATCTCAAAACAAGGAAACGCGCAAACGTGCGAAACCGTAACAAACGTAACTCAAAAACAAAAAGTTGTGTGACCATGGAAATTGGCACAAATGTTAAGCATACAGAGGCCTACAAAACTATGAAGAGTTTTTTTTAAAACGACCTTGCGTTTTTAAATGGCGCTGCGAAATACCCTGATTGGCCGCTTCCCGGTTACCATGGCAACCGCGAAAAAAATCCGGCTTCATAGTTTTGTGCGTATTGTCCATACGCACCCATTCCCCAAATATGGTAATTATGCGACATTTATTTATTGAGTTCTGTTCGTTGAGCTGTTTAGCCAATCAGAGGCCCTGCTTGGTTACCATGGCAACCCGAACAAAACAAAACATGTTTTTTAAAACTAGGGGTCAGACTTGACATTTTGGTATATAACATGTCTTAGTGGAAGTCCGGGAATATGGTGAAATTCATTGTCAAACATTTGGTCATTTCAACCTATACCACCCCCCCCCCCCCCCCCCCCCCCCCCCCCCCCCCCCCCCCCCCCCCCCCCCCTTAAACGTCATATTGCGAAAATGTATATCAATTTATAAGGTGGGCCTAAAACATAATATTTAGTTCGTCTATTTCTTTATTTATTTAGCTGGACCAACAATCGCCGTCAGCGGTTCTTGTCCTCACCATGACCGCTTTCCTTTAAAAGAAAAAGGAATTTGCTTTTAAACGACGTTATTTATTTAAAGATTGGTTGTTTTGACTTAAGTCGAGTTCGTGAGAATTTTTGATGAAGAATGTTTCGAAAGAGTCAAAACAGAGCAATAATATTACCATGCATAATTAATTTCTTTTTAAAAGATATGATTGTTGGGGTTTATCGACCGGCATATCTAAGGCCAAAACAGACCACACAGACGGCGTCTGAATGAAACTGAGTTATCTTGAAGCTCAAATAAACACCGAATTCAAATGCTTGAACATACTGAAGGTGTTGAAACGATAAAAATCACTTTTCCCCATACAAGTTGAGATTTCGGATGAAAAAAAGCCCAGTATCTTTTTCATCACCCCTGGATAAATGTAGTCTTGGGAGATGTTTTGATTGGATGCTACAACCAAAATAAGTAATGATTTAGCTCCACTTAGGCAAAATAAAAATAAATACATGTTTAGCATGTTTAGCATCCCCTCCTAATCCTTTTTGGGGTCTGCTTCAAATTTCTTTTCTTTTTTCATTATTTCAGACATAACTTTTTTGTTCAGGTGTTTCAAAGTTTAAGATGTTGGTAACAGCTTTGTTTCTTTCTTATGCGTTTTAATCAAGTTTTGTGGTGACCAACCACTTACAACCATGAAATAAAAACAATTTAAAGAAGCCTCCTCCTCTTTTTGGTTCACAAAGTTTGTCGCTAATCAGGATGATTTTACTCCAAAAAGTGCCCAAAATAAAAAATAAAAAGGGCCTCCTCCTTCCTTTTTTTGAAAAAGTCAGAACGCTAAACATGTTATTTTTTATTTGGCCTTAGGGGTGAATCACCCAATTTGTATACTGTTCAGAAGGAAAATTCCGAGTGAATATTTTGCCGCTGTCATATAACCACTGGGGCAATTTAAATCAAATTTTGAAATATGATTGAACTTATAATTGTCTTCATATAGAATAGTAAATACTTGAATGAGAGAAGTTTAGCCGAAATCGGGTCACCCACATTAATGCTTATAATTATCAACATAACACATTCCACACACAAAAGCAAAACTCTAAATATGTTTGACATTTGTATAGCAATATTTTATTCCCATCTAACCATGTTCATTATCAAATCGTATTACTCAGGTGTTATTGTCATATTTATCCACAGACTTAATTTTACCTACGTACAACATGTAGCGTTAAGCCGAATCCATTGTTTGCAATTTTAAGGTTCCGATGAATTGCGTCAAAATGACCAGGCAGATGCAGAAAAACAACAATACCCATTGCCACTTACTGTGGTAGGGGATTGGCAGTCTTACAATGGTCATGATGGTGAAAGTGTTCCCTCAGAAACAATCTGGTAGCTATTTGGATGCTACTTAGGCCAACAAAAAAAATGGTTATATTGGCGTAACGGGCTGAACAAAAATAGGGTAGGTAGGTAGGGATTTTTTTTTTTTTTTTTTTTTTTTTTTTTTTAGCAGCTGTTTTTGAACAATGTTAACCGAGTTTAAACATTCCCTATTGTTTGTTAGAAGTACCGTCGTACTTCGTTCGAGAAAAAACATTTATTTTTTTCATTTTTTTATTTGTTAGGGTTGGTCGGTTGGGGTTTTTTTTTTTTTTTCACTGAAAAAAAAAAAAAAAGTGTAGGGTCGGGCGTATTTTTAGGGTCGGGCGGGTTACGCCAATATAACCATTTATTTTTTTTGGCCTTAGTATTTTCAGAATTCATGATCTGATTAGATCAATTGATGAACGTAGAGCGAATTAGCGTAGTTCCTGAATTCTGAATGCATCAAACCTAGATAACAACCAATAACAACAGACATAGGATTGATATATGTGCATGAAATCCTCTGATCTGCTGATCACTTGATAACATATTATGCGGAACCTTATGGATGATTCAATCACATTCAGAAAACGTAGAATGGTCTTGAAGTCATACATTGACATATAAATAATCCTCAGCAAAACCAGCCGCAGCTTCAAGTCCTTGATGTTGATGATGATAGATACGATTTCATTGGCAGTTATTAGTAGGAGAAGTTTATTGATGAGTTCATACGATAGAGACACTTAAGTGCTCTTCTCATCTAAACGTTCATTGGCAGTTCATACTTTGTGGCTTGAAATGACGTGTGTGTTAAATTCCGATTAAACAACAACTGAGACATTTGTCGGTTCCTTGTTACTGTGTATTGTTGAAGAGTGATCATAACTTACAACTGTATCAGTGGCTTTAGTTCGATTCCCTATGAACATGATGAAGATTACACTCTATGTGTTAGTATGTCACTGTTCGAATCTGATCATGTCTGATACAGGATGATTTACAAAACACAATACCTTATGTGAAGAGTCCCATATTGAGGTTCCTTTGATGAGACACATTCTGCTTTCGCTCAATGTACACTGTCATCACTTTGACACATTATTTCACACAAATCGCATAGTTTGTCATTACGATCTATCCCCATGGTGTCGTTTTTCAATGGCGTTTTCCACGGCCAACGGAGACGCGGGTGTGTTGCGAGGTATATCGCCGCGCGACTTGCCTGGAATCGTCGTCGTCGGCAGCAGTGAGCTATTGTACGACGGCTGTCCTACACTAAAATAAGAAGGTGTTGGCGATACAATCGTCGGTGCCGACGGCGCTGCCGACACCGTGTGCAGCGGAGATGGGTTCATACAATTCATCGCCCGTCGCATCTCCTCCAGGGCGTTAGCTTGCATAAGGATGTAATTCTTGGCAAGTAACAACGTTGCAATCTTGGAAAGCTTCCGCACGGATGGACTGTGAGCGTAAGGTATAACAGAGCGTAGTTCGTCTAATGCGTCGTTTAAGTCATGCATCCGACGTCGTTCACGCGCATTTATGTTGAGTCGTACCACCTTATGAATTGTTCTCTTCGGTGAATTAGGCCTATCCCCAGCTGATCTCGCTGCATCTTCATCATCTTTAGAATGGAAACCTTTAATGGATCCATCTTCAATTGTCGGATGGTCTGCTTTAGTCTTCATTACTTTAGTAGATTTGGAATCGCTGTTCGTTGTCTTCCGATTCGATGAGTCGACATTTAAAACAGTGAAAGAGGACGATTTCCGTTTCCGGTTTTTCTTCCAGTTTGGATTATTGATCTTGACCGCTGCCTCTACCATCATATCCAACGTAGAAGCGACAGTTATTCCTCCTTTGCTACCAGAACCAGACACTTGTCCGCATGATGAAGTACAAGCATTAGACATCCTTGTTTATCGCTGAAGTAAAAGTGGACACACTTCAACCAACAATCCCCAATCAACTCGCGCAAGTTGATCTTGAGTGGCCGCGGTTACAACTTCTCTGTTAAATTGTCGGGAACAAAATCGCCTCGTGCTATCGCAAGTGCAAACAGTGTGTACTATTACTCTGTGCAATTACGCGTTTCAGAAAATGTTAAGTCGTCGGGTAATTCCATCCGTTCTATATAAACCGGGTTAGTTGGAATTCCCTATGGACAAAAGGGCATACGGCTATCAACCGAGTTCAGTATTGTGTGTGCCGTCGTGCCCCGTCAACTTGATGCTGACATAGCAGCTCAAATAAAAGAGACATGGTAGAGGAGTATTACTTAATTAATAAATCAGATCAGCGATGATGGTGACGTGTGAAGGAAGGCGTTTCATCATCATGTACACACCCCATCTTTTTACGGTGCATATGTGTGAATACGCACAATGACCATTTGAATAAATGATGCTCTGTGTGTATGGAATGCTTCGAAATATTTAGTAAGACATTAATTTTACATCCTCTTCAGAGACCTTTCCGACGAGTGTTTGATATTCGATGGTGTGAAAAACCTGAGCCAAGTATCTATAACTGATTATGTTGTAGCAAATGTAAAGTGTTATCCATACCATCAATATACCATTGACTGCCTAAAGGCGAATTTGGTTCTAAACATGCTAAAATAAAGTGTATGCCAAGCCGGAATTTTCTGCTATCTACTGAAGACAAGAACTTTGTTTTCTCTAGGTCACCGCCAGGCAAACACGTTAAATGTATGCTATCTTACCGAACTACCGATGGCTTCCGGTCTGATGTGCTGTGCTACTATCGAAAATTAATCAAATTAAATACTCTGTATAATTCTATATGGAACTTTAACACTTTGTCATTCTTGTATTTTTCAAGAGTGTTCTGTCGCTACGCGAGTGTGCTAATACCCCATAATTCACGGCATAACACCGTCTTCAACGATATTTCTCACAATTAAAATTAATTCACGAGTCTTTTTGAAGGTGAGATGTCAGGTTAAGTTGCTTATGGTTTACAAAAAGATGACTTGAAACTGCGTATTTTAACACTTAGATACGGTCTGTCGTCTTCAACACCATTTTCTAAAAGCTTTTTCACTGATAGCAAAGATAACCCGTTAACATTTGATTCTCATAACATTTGGGTTTCTTGTATGATTTACAGATAAGATTGATCTTACAAGTTAAGTATGGCTAGTTTTTGTCGTAAACATATCTCATAGATGGCCTTTAAATCAATTAGTGTAAATGGATATGAACATATCCAATAAATTAAAATATGGATCCAAATATATTGTCTAAAGGTGAAGGTGATATGAAGACCTTTTTCACCATAATGTTTTCCATTTTATACATCACAAACATGCCTAAAACAGTGTCATTCCGAAATATGAGGCAAAATTCCTCATAATTAAAATTAATTCACGAATCTTTTTGAAGGTGGGATATCAGGTTAAAATTCCTTTTTTTATAGTTTCGTGAACGTTTTGGTGCATTTTCAAATATTTAAAAAAAATTAAAAAAATCAAACTTTAAAATAATCGAAATTTAAAAAAATCAACAACCAACTCGGTGAATGTATTGTAGGCCTATGCTGCGGTAGCAGCTGTTGAATTCTGAGTTATGGCGACGGATGAGACCGTGGTATACGTAAGATCAATTGAGAGTAGCTTGTACTAAAATTTGAATAACATTAGTATAACAACCCAAGTAAGAAGCGAGGATATTTATATACTGGAATTAACTGCTCAAAGTGCTGCTGGTTCGGAGCTCATTACTCGACTGCAATCAATGTATCGACTGCGTTGTTGTAACATCCTGGTGAAAATAAATGGTGTTCAGAATTGGAAACATTTTGAAAAGTTTACATTTGACCTTTTCACGCATCATTTTTATCAATAGGCCTATTTAAAAAGGCATGATACTACTAGCTCTGATACACACAGAAAAATGTTTACATAATTATGTTAAACTAGCGGGCATCCGCGCTTCGCGCGGACCCGCTAGAAGATTTCACGGGGAGGTAAGTAAACAAAGCGTAAGAAAATTTGATACAATATATATATCAAGAACATGTCCTACATATATACATAATCCAGACGGGCCCTAAATAATCCGAATATCGCAGGTGCTTTTGATAATCCAGGTATGTATATTATAATAGGCTTATGCGCCTTAAAGTAGGTAGGCCTACCTTTGTGTTTCCAGATACCTATGTAGGTCTCCCATGTGACCTGAGATGCAGGTACCCGTTGTCCCATTATATCCAGGGACCCCATAGGCCTAAGCTCTACCCCTAATCCAGTTACCACAGGTGCCCTTATAATGCACCGGATACCACATAATCCAGTTACTGCAGTGTGCCGTTATATCGAGATACCCAGGTGCCCTTATATTCAGGTAAATTAAACGCGGGTGCCGAAGATAGCGGGCAGTAATAGTCATATCACAATAGGCAGAGGTGAGTAATATCAAAGCGTTATAAATGTTTATATAAATATCAAGAGTATGTCCTTAAATAATTCAGGTACCTAAAGTGCCCTTGATATAATGTAAGTGATATGGTGCCCTATGCTCCTAGGTCCAATGTGCTCTTAAATAATACAGATACCCATGTTCCTAATCCAAGTACTCCACGTGTTCTTAATACACCGGTTGCCCATAGGAAGGCCTACCACTCACAAATGGCCTTAATAACCCAGGTACCGCATGTGCCGGCGTTATATCCATACCAATGTGCCCGTATTATATCCAGTTTAATATGGAAAGCGCAGATATGCCGAAGCTATAGCGGGTGGTTAGTCACATCAAAACGTATAAGATGAGGGTATTGTAAAACAGCAAGAGTGTGTCGTTGATACTCCATGTATCCTAGGTGCCCTTAATACTGACATTGGTACCACAGTGCCCTTGATAATCCATATATACCATGTGCCCTTAAGAAATCCATGTACGCCATGCATGTATAACACATGGTGCCCTTGATTATTCAGGTACCACCCCATGTACTTTAATCATCAAGATTGTGTATTAGTTAGTGATCCATGTGGTGTATCTTGAATCGAATATTAAGGGCACCCGTGATAACTGTGTATGCGGCTATTAGGCCTACGTGATTTAATCAGGACATACTTAGGAATACTTCAGAGTATTCCCTTAATATAATTATAGAACACATGAGTGGGCAACCCCATGTGACCTTTAATCCAGCAGGTAGACCTACCCCCAGGTACCCCTGTCAGCTCATGTCCCTACCCATTTTGGACCCCAAATAATAATGTCAAAACTGAAAGTAACTTAAAATTAACGTTAAAATGTCTCCCCCGATTCTTTTATTGCCCCGCCACCCCGTTTTCCTCCTTTAAAATGTTGATTATGCAGTGCCGCCACTGCCCATGCACATACTGTATCCAGGTAATAGGCCTACGTTCTGAGCGTTATAGTGGGTTCTATAGTTTTATAGTCGGTCGTTTAGTTTTATGGTCGGCGGAGTCTATCATCAAGATCACTTGTACTATTCGGCATACTTGTACTTGAACACTATGTCCCTTTGTCATGTTTGTTGTGTTCTAAATAAGGTCTCCCGAGATACTACATGTACCTACACCCTTAAAATCCAGTTATCACAGGTGGCCCACCTGCGCATAGTATATCCAGGTAATTTGAGACTATCTGCGTTTTATAGTGAACCCCGTAACGGTAATCCAGATACCACGGGTGCCCTTAATAATCCAGACACTCTATAATAATCATGATAATATACCACACGTTCCGTTTATCCATATGCCCCATGTGCCCTTATATCCAGATTATCAAGTAAGGGAAGGACGGGGAGGAGAAGGTGGCTTTAGGGTACATTGTTAGAAAAGGGGTGCTTCAGGGGTTCTTGGCTGTCCCGTATATGGGTTAAAATGTTCTTTGATTTTTATTTAATTAAGGACCCAAAAAGGTTCTGTAGAGAACCTATAGAGGTTTTAAAGACACATGTATGCCTATTTTGTGCCCATTTTGTGCTATAAAGGGTTTCATATACGGGACAGCCAAGAACCCCTGAAGCACCCTTTTTCTAAGAGTGTACGGACTGCCTGCCTTCACTCTGCCCCGTTACAATGTGCACGGTTTGCGCCACAAACGCGTACACTTTTTGTTTGTCTGCGTCATTACGTGTGCGCCGAACCGCGTGCGCCATGTTAAACGCGGTCGCGCAGCACAACATAGAAACGGTTGGTATGGTACCGCCAGTTTCTTTATCGTTAGCAAAATCCGCGTTCATCTATGTTACTAATGTGAAAGTGTCACTTTAAGATCTGTGTAAGAGTTTTTGTTTACATTTAGAAAATGTCGTAAAATATTTTTATTTGTCGGGCGTATAGTCCCGTATAAATGCTTGTACTCATGCGATCTTTAAGAATAACAAACGGCCGCATATACAGAAATGTAGCTATATCCCTGATGAAAATATTTTGGGTGAAGACCACATGTCATCACTCACTCCGAAAACCACAATTTTTGTCCGAACAGTAGCTATCCGAATAAAAGAAATTCAACATTTCGGATTATCATCTGTGATCCTTTCTGCGCATGTCTGAAAACGGGAAAATACTGGCATTGAACTATCAAATTAGCTCGTGTATTAGAGGCGCAATTACCACGCTTTTTTCAGTTGAAGAGGGACGCGAGTGTAAAATTATTATTGAACTATCTAATCAGGCGAGGGACCGAAAATTAGTATATAGATATAGAACTCCATAATTATTATGTAAACCTTTCACACAGTATTTGTGTATAAAATACACAAGTTATGTAAAAATAACTTGTGTATTTTATACACAATTAAGTTGTGGCGGATATAGACATGATGGAAATAGGCCTATTGATAAAAATGATGCGTAAAAAGGTCAAATGTCTGAACACCATTTATTTCCACCAGGATGTTACAACAACGCAGTCGATACATTGATTGCAGTCGAGTAATGAGCTCCGAACCAGCAGCACTTTGAGCAGTTAATTCCAGTATATAAATATCCTCGCTTCTTACTTAGGTTGTTATACTAATGTTATTCAAATTTTAGTACAAGCTACTCTCAATTGATCTTACGTATACCACGGTCTCATCCGTCGCCATAACTCAGAATTCGAACAGCTGCTACCGCAGCATACAATGCATTCCCCGAGTTTGTTGCAGTTAGTGTTCTGATTTTTTTTCATCAGTATATTCGGTACCATCGGAAACTTAATGGTCTTTTCTCGACAACTTCGTACAAAAACCAACATTTTCGTAGTATCTCTAGCAACGTCCGATCTTATGTCGAGTACATTTATTGTATGGATCGCCGTTGCACATTTTGGAGATGGCGGATGGCTTCCTCCTAACGCTGAATGGTTGTGTGGACTCACGGCTGTTGTTACTTACATCGGAGTTGGGGGGAAGTCTTGCCAATATGGCAGTCATTGCTTTAGAAAGAGTACTTCTAATAACACGCCCTTTCAAACATCAATCTGTATTTACAGGACCCAAAATCACTGTTATGTTGATTTTCGCATGGCTTGAACCAGTTTGCGTGATGATTATACCATTCATGCCATTACTTGCCGGCTTTGGCTCAGTTGGATTTGATCCGTTGGAATCTACCTGTCAAGCAAGCAGCAGTCGTCTATGCCGATGGAACACCAGAAGTGGCACTGTATGCTGGTGTACAAGCAGGTACGTCATTTTTGCTTCTGATCGGCATAGCAGTTTGTTATCGTATCATTTACCTCCATCTTCGTGGGCATTTCAAAAGACAGAGAGAAATGAGAAGACCTTTGTCGAACATACCCAGAGTTGCGTCACCCAAAGCAGTATCGTCGGCTGTATCTGATGACAATAACCCAGACTCTAATACAAGCGCGATAACTTCGCACAAAACATCCGAGTCATCGGTGTTGTCTGAAGCTGATAATCCTGTCTCTAATCCTAATCCAGGCGTGAACACTTCTACCGCCAATCATTCGACAAGCAGCCCAGCCGAGGAAGTAACCCCGACGCCCGCCTCAGTAAATAGCACAGGGGGAGAACGCCGATCCGGTTCTGACGGGATGAAACGTATTGATCAGCAACAGTTAGAAATCACTAAGAATTTGTTCCTTGTTGTTTGCGTCTATACCATATGCGTATTAGCCATTGGGGTTGCTCTCATACTACCCATACCTGAACGTGGTCTCATCTATGCACGGATTCCAATCATTGTCAATGCCGCAGTCAATCCCTTCATTTATATCAGAAAGCATTCTCATTTCAAGGTGTCACTTACATTGATGCTGAAATGTCGTTATAGGGATATTCCACAGCCATCTAAGATATTGTTGTTCTTTCTTAGTCGTGACGGCATATCGAGATAGTGCATTCGTTTTATAGGCTTCGTATAGTTAAGGAAAGGAGACTTTTTTCAAGAACTGTTTCATACATTTTGCATCTTCAAATTTTTGAATATCTGAAGACGCTTGCATGACTTTTGCGTAGAGGTAGACTCACTGGGGCGACGCAGGGCTTTTGGAATTTAGATATATGTGCCACGCGTGTGAAATCTCTCATGGAACATTGCTTAAGGGAAGTGTCAACCCTATTATTTTGATGATCAACTTTTGCTTCTAAGTTTGAGAATATTGAATAAAAGTACATAAAAGTATACATTTTTAGAAAGGAAATTTGATAAGGAAGCCGATGGTGATATCAATGTGATACCAAATAAACTAAATTTTGAGAAATGAACCAAAAAGCCATTTTTTTACCCCAAATGTTTCAGACAGCATAACTATAAAATAAAAAATGGTAATTTGTTCTAATATACGTTTTTGTAAACAAAACAATTTTGTCTAGGAGGCAATTTTTTCTTTTTCCAAAATAAAGCTTGGTTTTGGAAATATTGCTAAAAACATTGGAAAAGTGTAAAAGTCTACATTTCGCTAGAAATGGATGCATATCTCGAGTTTAAAATCCATAATCGAAAAAATAAAAAATTGCCTCCTAGCGCTGAATGTCCTCTACACAATGGTAGTAAAAGCTTACCTGATAGTTTGATATATTTTTAGTTATGTTGTCTGAAAATTCGTAAAATTCCTTCAAATTCGAACTTCTAGAAAACATCGATTTAGTAAAAATATTGACATTTTCCACCATTTAAAGCTAAATGTTCACGGAACACACGGGCGTGTGACCTAAAAAGCGAGTATACTATTATGAACAATCATAATAAACTATCAGATTCAATTTATATTGTCACAATGTGAAGAAATTGGAAGAAAACTGAAATTTAAATGATCGTAATATTGGCCTTTGTTTACACTAGCGGCACGCCCGTCCTGCGGACGGGCTCTCCCGCTAGGGAGTAGGGCCTACCAGATAGACACCTACAAAAATAAAGTGTTGAAAATTTATAACGAAACACATAGGAATAGAACAATATTTAAAACATTTTTGTTTTAAATCAAAAGGCTTTGTAGCCTAATTCAAAAGTTTTTAAATTTCAATTAAAAAAAAATTTGAAAATTACCCCCGCCCGCACACGCCCCGTGGCATATTTCAACACCAAGGCCTAAACCTTAACCATCTCCCGTACCCCACCCGTCCCTCCCCCTCCCTGTCCCCTCCCGGCCCGCCCCCGTCCAGTGGCATATCCGTTACGCAATTTAGCATCACATTTTTTCATTAACCCCCTGTCTCCCAAACCACATTACATCATTACACACAACCCCCATTCGTCACCGCCCCCCCCCCCCCACCCGCCCCTCCCCGTGGCATACCTCAAGCCCAAAACCCAAAGTTCCCCGCCCGCAATTTATCTCAACGCCAAGGCCTAACCTTAACTCTTCTCCAATATTTGTCCGCCCGCGTGTCACATACAGTATCAAATCCCACATCTGACACCATCGTTACGCAATTTAATAATACATTTCTTTATTAACCCCATCCCAAACTACATAACCATAGCATAACCTAGGCCCTAAAGGGATCATTACACACAACCCCTAACCGCCCCGCCCCCGCCCCGTGGCTTATGCAACCCCAAGGCCTAAACCGAAACCAACTCCCGTGGCGCAGCGTATTTCTCCAATATTTGCCCGCCCGCGTGTGTAGGGGTGCGTGGGTGTAGTGCGTGTGCGCGTTTATTTTGCATGGCGCACTGCTGCGCGCTATGTGTAACGCGCGCCGACTGCATGGTTACAGTGTACGCAGAGAAAAACAAACGTGGCCCGTAGAAATTAGTCTCAAAAGCCGGGCTGAAAAGGCCTAAATTGGACATCATTTTGCTCATATCTCGGTCAATTCTGTACGGTTTTCAGCCATTTATAGCTTATAACCTGTCTCAAGACATCATCTATTATCAGTGCAATATTCACGGCTTTAAGACGCAAAATGAGAAAGCCTTTTCAGGATACACACATACACACATACACACATACACACATACATACATACATACAACATACGGTGAATTATAGTAAGATTTTAGACATTGTTTTGCGCTCTTTTGTTTTTCGCGTCTACGTCGCGGATATTAAGCGGCGCGTCTAGTATTACGCGCGGGAAGTTTCAGCGCGCGACGCAATGATCGAACAGCTGTCGCAGCATTTGAAAAGCGCGGAACTCCGCTTAAATTCCCGCCAAATAACTATGCGCCTTTTCCTGACTCAAACTTACCAAAACAACAATTTAAAATCACCCAAAAGAACGGGAAATAATAGCTTTCGATTAGTAACTTATGATGGTAATGATAGAATATATATAAAAGTATTAAATAATAGAGAAATATGAAATTCAATTTTTGAAACAAGTGCCGGGTTGACACTGCCCTTAAGCTTAAAAGACATCTTGCCAGCAGTTTGAATAGCTTTAACGTGTTCAATAAAGACTCAATGAAAAAGGTGAACGAATTAAAATTCGTTCATAATGACTCAATCGGCCGAGTCCACCAACTGGCGTTACTATAGGGAGGTAAGCTACCTCCCTATAGTATTCGTTATGCCTTATCTGTAGCGTTACTTACTAACGATGTAATTCTGAGAGTATAACTGGCGAGTAACACCAGAATAGTAACTAGCGAGGTAAATATCCACATTAATCAGCATCGTCCCCTTACAAAATAAATTGTCGCTTATGCCAATTGTTCACCTTTATATACTTCACGATAAAATTCTGACGTGAATGGTCCTTCGTAATATTAAAAATGTGTCGTCACTCGCTAGGTCATAGGTGAGTGTAAATAAAGAATCACGTTGAATCGGCCTGCGGTCTGGACAAAATGACGCCATTTTTGTAGCCAAACTGTTCGAAGTTGTTTACCGCTTTTCAAAAATAAGGACTATCATGACATTACAAACATATTTTGGGCGAGTGTCACATACAAATGTTGCACTAAAAGGTAAAATTGTCATGATAAAAATCTGTTTTGTGCAATTGAATAGTTCAATGGTTTATTAATAACAATCTCTGTGGCGTGCTACTGTGATCCTGTCTTTTATAAACGGAAAACACGGGTTCGATTCCCGAAATTCCCTTATTTATTTATTTATTTTAATACATGATGGTGACTTAATGAAATAATTCAATATAATGGCCCAGGTATTGACGTATTTATTTATCATTAATCAATTGACTTATCAAATGGATGTATTATTATTAATTAATCTTTTTATACTTTTAATGTACTTATTAATTGATTTATAATATTTAATAATTCATTCTTTCATTTATATATATAACTAGGGGTCCATATCCAAACTCTCAGTGCTTTTAAAGCATTTTTCTAGCGATTTAAAAGCGCTTTTCCAACGGTATTTCGTTCTATTGTTAAAAGCATCGGAAAAAGATCGGTGATTAACTAGAAACCTCTCTACTTATCTGGCGTTAACAATAGAACTATTGTAGTACTCTCGATGGCTGCATTAGTGAAGCAGACAGATCAAAGGCGCAAGGAAGGTTGTGTTATATTCTTTAAGAAATACTATAATATAGTATTTCTTAAAGAATATAACAACCTTCCTTGCGCCTTTGATCTGTCTGCTTCACTAATGCAGCCATCGAGAGTACTACAATAGTTATATTGTTAACGCCAGATAAGTAGAGAGGTTTCTAGTTAATCACCGATCTTTTTCCGATGCTTTTAACAATAGAACGAAATACCCTCGTTGGAAAAGCGCTTTTAAATCGCTAGAAAAATGCTTTAAAGCAGGTGTCCCGCAAGCATAAAAGTGTGCATTATATGTTAGAAAAATAACAATCGAGCCCAACTTTTGTAATTATATAGAATAAAACACCACACTTATGACAAAAACAAATAAAAACCGCAATCTCTCAACATGCACTTTTTAAAATTCGCGGCGATCGAAAGTCCCAGTGTCGATGATGTCATAGTTATACAATGCACATGCGCAAATTTTAGCACCGATACTCATGACGTCATCGACACCGGGACTTTCGATCGCCGCGAATTTTAAAAATTGCATGTTGAGTGATGGCAGTTTATATTCTTTTTTGTGACTAGTATGGTGTTTTGTTCTATATGATTACGTAATTTCGGCTCGATAATTATTTTTCTAACAAATAATGCTCAATGTTGTGCTTGTGGGACACTTCCTTTAAAAGCACTGAGAGTTTGGATATGGACCCTAGGCATAATGTGTTTATTCAGTTATTTATTTATGTATGTTATTGAAATAACGCTCTAATTCAAAAAGTAACGTACATATGTAAGACAAGGAGACAGTATTATTATAGAATACAACTTGGTGATTCAATGTCATAGAGAGAAAAATAGTTTGACCTTATTTGCATATAATTAGCATATTATAAAGAAATACATTACAAATTTGTTTTTGGTAATTTCCAGCAAAAACTATATATGCCATTAACACCAAATTCGCAGGATATGAAGTTCCCATCATTCTCAACAATTCTGTCTGAGAAAAAGTTAACATTTATCTTTACTTTTAAAAAAAAGCCAAAATCTGTCTTAATTAAGCTTAATAAATGACCAAACTCGTTGAAATTATTAAGTAGTACTATGTATCTAAACCATACTTGCAAGTTATCAACTTAAAGGTAAAGATGTGCCCAAAACAATGGTTTGAGCTGATAATTCAATATCCCTTTAGTATTTAAAATATGTTTCTCCAAACATTCGGTATATTTTTAAAAATCACAAATGGTGTTTTTTGTATTTTTTCTCATGAATTAAACATGCAGTAAACACTATAATCACAGAGAAAGATGTTTATGGTTAGCCACACAAATCTGTTAAGCCATTCGTTAACACGTTTGCTCACAAGTGGTAGACTATGGACATGAAATACAGCGCCTCCAAGTGACAGCTTTCTAATCATCCATGACTGAATTTTCAAACCAGCAGTTAGGCCAATAATAAAATATTGATTGGTTGTCCTCGACATTCCTATCTTATTTTCCGTCAGTTCTAAAACCTCGTATACCTTATTCATAGTCAAATTACCCGCTCATGCTGAACCGATGAACATATACCCTGAGACGATATACCTGTATTGTGCAGGGCGCCGGATTGGACATACCGATTGAGCAGTGTGCAATGAAAGCATTCATGTGTAGTAGCGTGTGATTATGCTAAGTTGACGTGAGTTCAAACGCCAATTATTAGCCGTTGATAAAGCAGAGTGTCGATTGGGAAATGTGTTGAAATTCATTGTTGTTGTATCAGTGTGTTTCGTTATTGACATCATTGTTCACCGGCCTATGGTGAGCGTGTGAACTCACTAAAACTGTTTTAGATATGACCAAATATAAGGACTGACCGTGGACAACTAAATTATTTATATTTTGGGACTTACGGGAGCATTGATATTAGACGATTTATAGAATCAATTTCAATAAGTAAGCTATCAAAATATTCCTTGATATATAAATCATTATTATGAACGGAAATCATTCTCTGTAATGCACAAATTACAGAGAAATCTTGAAATGAAAGTTGCAAACATTTTTAATTTTTGTTTATTTTGTTTATTTTTTGCGACACATTAATTTTCACTCATCTGTATCGATCTGTTATGTTGCAGGGGAATGGCATTTGGCTCTCATCTCATCCATAATAGGAGTTTGACTAATATTCATTACATCCATACCATTAAACAACAACTTTGATATGTCAATTTTCTAATATATTGACTCCCAATAGTTAGCTTTAAACAATTTACATCGGAGCAAGCGACCATTGATGTTTAGCTGTGGTTCGATTCCTATTGTTCAGCTGGTCGCTAGTGGGCGCTGCATTTGATGTCCGTTATATGCTTGCGGTAGCACTTGTGTGCTGTGTAATTAATTTATGCGCGTAATTAATCAATTAATTAGGCGTTAAATGGAATAATTTTGAACTACTTTTTGTATAACCAATTAAGTTATGTTAGGTTTCAAAGTAATTCTTAAATTATGCTTAATATGGTCAAGCCACATTTCTCAATTTCATTTATCTTTTTCTGTAATATTGATCAAAACATTAGATACATTCATTTTGCAACTTTTCTTACAATAACAATGTATTTCATACAACTGTACAACTGTGCACATACTTGGCAAAAGTCTATTAATATTTGTCCAGCCATGCACGCAAACAATAATCAATCTTCAAGGACATGCTCACGCTAAGGGACCAATGTTTTGAAATCCGCGCTACAAAAAACTTGAAATGCCGTGCAGTTAAGGGTTTTAAGCATAATGGTGTATGTTACTTTAGGAACAACCCGCAACCATTCTGGCGCAAAAACAAGCTTGTACTACGCAAGCAGTACTTATATGATGACACGTCAATATAGCAGGACAGTACAGTATCAGTAGCTTGATGTCTTAGCCTTAATGGTTGTAGTTATCAAACAAACTGGATTTTGAGGTGATTAGGACTCATTTTTATGATTATATAACCTATGCAACTAAAAAAGACAGAATCAACCGTGAACTTGACGACGGTACGCTTTTATACAATGATTCATTAACATGCACATGCACCTGCGTATCGTAGACGATTAAAAATCGCTCTCCGTGTGTTATAAGGAGCATAACACGCACAACAATAAAAAAAAATATCCCATCCAAGTTGGATTATATTCATGATATGTAAAATAGAGGTAAATCACGCGCATTTATTTGATACTGCTCATTGTTGGCCTGTTGGGAATGTATGTAGTCAATGATTATGCGTTAAATTTTAACAAAATCTTCAAAAAGTGTTACGTCTTCAAATTAGATTTTACGATTTGATGAACATTTTGACAGCGCCACCCATATTTTGTGTTCATCCACGTCATACATTTTCTGTAAAATCGGAAATCAATATATTGATATATCCTGAGCAAAGTACTACTTTTATACAATAGATCATTATTTTTCATTTTAATTATATCATGCTATACCCTCACGCCAAACTGATTCCCAAAGGACCCAATGTCACCACACAATCGGTTTTTGTTTTAGCCGAATTACCACCAGTACACAAAGCGAGGAGTGACGTGTCTTAGTGTGAGTCCCCCTTAACTATATCAGAGACGTCATCATATATATCAACGGTTGGAAATTCTCAGAACCTGAATTGCATGATATCAATTTATACGGTATGAATTATATAAAAAGATCATTGACAGTTTAAAAACAATAATAAACCACCGCACATTGGCACGAATTATGTCCACAGGGCTACGTATATAGTCTCTGCCAATATGTTTTCTTCGCAATTAACGCATACTTTAAGCCCATTTTAAGTATGTAAACAAAATCAATTTCTCGAATTCATATGAATTAAACGTCTCTGCAATTATTTTCTGAGCATGATAAATAAATACCACGTATTTTGCAATTTATGCTTTATGATAAGTGGTTATAATTTTGACTTGATTAAATTAAGTAACCGCTTAACTGAACACGCACAAGTAGTTTTTCAATCCACAAAAATAACCAAGTGCAAAAAGAGCAATTTGGCCTGATTTGGCAATATATTTCCAGATTCGGAAACATATTACAGATTGCCAGATTTGTACATTTGCCCTGACTGATTAACGACGTTAGTGGCACACGCGTTTTCATATTTACCTTGATTTTGAGAGAAAATAGTTGAAAAGACTTCAAGAGATGGTCATATTACGATACATAGTTAGGCATACAGGCTATGTAAAATTAAGATAATAATAGTTCAATCGTAATGTAGTATTATACTGTGGATTTATATGTAAGCTGATATATGAAGTCGAGTGGTCGCTGCTAGCAGCTATTCAGAACGACACTACATTTAACGAACTATATTCTTATTTAGTTTATTATTTGTTTTGACCTTTTAGGCCTACTAACGCAAGTTATGCTTTTTACACTATATAGCTTGTGGGAACGCGATTCAAGTAGGTCTCGGTTTTGGACTCAAAGTAGTTGTTGTTATTTCTAGACCACCTTCAAAGGTAGTTCCGGTTAAATTCGTAGTGGAAACACGATCACTCGAGACTCAGTCCAGGACCACTTTGCGCGACTACCCTAAACACCATATACGAGGGGGTATCAAACAGTTTTTGAAATCACCGAGAAGAGAAGAAGCCAGAACACACGTGTGAAGCCAGAATTTCTTTTTTGATATGTGACCCTTTAGACATCTTTAAAAAGTCACTGTGCAAAGTCACCAAATTAAGTGTACGCAATAGTACGGAATGCTTTTTTATGATGAAAATCAAAAAATATGTTGAAATTTCCCTATAATTGGAAGGCAGATTTCCATTGTGATTTAGTAAAGTTATGAGAATGCAGCAGTCAATATCGATTAATGAGTCCAGGAATGTCTTTCCTGATAGTCAAGCTTCATTCAAAGAAAGAGAAAAAATGTGTAAAAGTTTGAAACAGATCACATAATATTGCTTTTTTAATAGTGTTGTTGCGTTTTCCGTCGTGAAATTGATTGAAGTCTCGCATAGCATCATTTCCACGAGTGTATTAGATTTAACAGTCGCCCCGCCTAAAAATTAATTAAAAAATTAATGATTGATTGAGGAAATACAAAAGTTCAATGATACATTGGTTCTTGAATCAGAGACATGAGATGTGCTCTTATTGGTTGATTCAATCGTTGTTCTTGTTTTTGTCTTCCCTAAACTTCGAAGTGTAACAAAAGAAAAATAGGTTTCAAGAATTTGAGCACGTCTGAGGTTAAAAATTCAGTGTTGCCAAGGCAATGTTGACCGCCATCGTCTGGAATAAATTTGATGGGCTGTGTACCGTCCTCTGTCTTCAAATAGTTCAAATCATTATTTGTAACCAATGATGGCGCTATATAATCGAAAATGCTGGCATCACATTATTATAATGTGCGCCGTGATTTCTCAAAAATATCTTGATTTAGGCTTGATTTGTCCATTGTGTTAAATCACAGATAATGGAACACGTGCCCGGTAGCGATTTTCTTTTTACTAGTAAACATTTGAAAAATTTATTTATTTCGTTTTAATACGGAATAAAGCTGAATAAAATGATTTTTAAAAAAAATTAAAAAATTCTAACTGATTTTACATGTGAGCCCATACAAATGTTTACTAGTAAAAAAAAATCGCTGCCCGGTACTTCCTTGAAGTTGAAGCTATGTGTTATATTGTCAGACATAAATGCGGACGATAGTATTATTTTAAGTAGAACAACGACGCCGCAGGCGGAGTTGTTCTACGCAAAAAAATAATACTACCGAACGCATTTATGTCAGACAATATAACACGGGTACGGTCTAAAAACAATATCTTTATTCTCATTCTTAAACAATTATAGTTTAGACATTTATCAAAGAAATAAGTACATTTTATTGTCCACATTTGACAACTTTTACCCCTGCTAGGATCGAATAACCCCCAAACACTCCATCCAATCCCATGCGATGAGTACACCATGCGTAAGCGTCGCGGCGCTGATATAAGCGCAGGAAATGCGCCAAAGACGCACTGCAGAAGTGCGCGTTATGGAGCAAACCACGCATTGTGAATGTCGGACGCACTGTTTAAACGCAAGCCCCACCTTCCCGTGTTCAATTGTCTCATCTTAATGTCGCCGATTTCTCTTAAACTCTCTTAGCTGTTTAAGAATGAAGTGAAATTTGTGAAAATTGCTGAATATATAACTAAAATAATTTAACGACATCGACAGTGTTGTGTTGGTTTCGAGATTAATCCTTTGTCAAACGTGGTGCATTAAATTGTGCTTATCACCCGCACTGATTAATACTATTCCTTTATTGATTCTACGACTTTATCATTTTCCAGTGCAACGCAGTTCCACGATATTGGTTTCGAGATCTCGATGATTTCTTTGCGCCGGTTTTCGTCGCCATATAGACTTTTTTAATAATGGGAATTTTGCAATACAGTGGATAACATTTGTTTTTACAATACTCATATTTTTATTATTAGTATACGACAACATGTTATACATGATAATTAATATACTGACATTTTGTTAAAATCTGTGCGAAATTCAATTTCACAAAAATTACAATAATTCATTTTTCTTACGCTTAAAATAGCTAATATACACATTTATTACAAAAATACTATACGTTCTTTAAGAATAAATACAATATTGTTCCGAATATTTAATGTGAGTGATGGCCTATAATGACCATCATTAATTCCATAGGGCTACAGTAGTGATTTATTGTTCTTCTTTTTTTTCTCGATTTTTGTTTATCGAAAATTGTATTTACCGTTTACTTTTTTAAGTAGTGAAATACATAAAAACAATTACAAAATACGTAAATTCAATGATGATCATATTTCATAAAACTTAAAAGTAACATATTTTATGTGATTTGTACTATTATTGCTTTCATTATTAATTGAATTTGAATATTGCCAATGACTAGATTTATTTGCCTAGCTATAGATGATTGTTCATTTCAATCCTGATCAATCGAATTACATGCCAACATGCTCTAACACTAACCCTTCGAGACTGAGAGATTTGACCGGGGATTTGACACATGTCTTGGGTACATTAATGTACTGTTCGACGTCCCATATTATTCACAAATCCAAAGTGCTATTGTATTTACCTCTCAGAAGAGTTAAGCCATATACAGTAGTTGACATGACGCCATATCAATTGAAGATACTTTACATAGATGTGATATCTAATATAAAAAACTATACACATAAACGTCATACTTTTTGTAGTTAACTCGGTATATGACGTCAACGAAACTGTCTGCCCGGGCAGCTGAGTTGCCGGAACGTCCGTAAAAACCACGGTAAAATAGAAATCTATCTACCGTCTATGAATAAACGGTGTCCGTAATTAATGTTGTGTAATTTTAATATGCGTAACTATTATTCTGCAAACCAAAACCCATGTTTAAATATTTTCACGCGGCTATTATTTTACCATTATACAAAACAGCTTGTTTAGAGACCTTTTCCAAATTTCAAAATCTATCTCAAGGATTACTGAACCAATACTAGGGATGTACTTATTTTAATGCATTGCTCATGGTGATGAAATTCACTAATGTTGACATTTTTGAAACATTTTTTGCATTTTTTTTTGGAATTCTCGTTTGCACGTGTTTATACCTTGTATCAAAAGACAACAATGTAGAGAATCCGTATAAAAATGTATGATTTCCCAATATCTTGACAACTCTTTTGTAAAAGATTCGTACTTTCCGTTCTGTGTTGATTCTGGATAAATTCTGTAAATTTAGGGTAACTATTGTCCCGTAAAATAAAGGAAATTTGTTACAGTGTATATCTACTGTATGTAGTTAACCTGGCATACGACTTTATGTTTAGACCCAAAAATGTAGACATATATGCATAGGGCCTACTATTAAACTCACTTGAGTTAGTGACGTCATATCTAACATAGAAAACTTCTCATATGACGTCATATATTTACAAGTATCAATTATGTTAGCTTTATAATGTATTTTTGATGCGTAATGATTTATGTTGCAAAAAACCCTAATAAAAACAAAAACTTGATATATGACATCATATCTTACTCTAGAGAAACTGAACATGGAATCATATATAATGTAAATAACCAGACATATGACGTCATATCTACTCTAGATAAGGCGCCAGACAAGTCATATCGAACTCTAGTTGAGACGCCATAAGACTTCATGTCTTCTGAAGATATATTGACATGAATCGTCAGTAGAATACTGCTACAAGTAATAATCACCAAACCTTTCGAATGCGTGACGTCATTGACATGTCAAGTCATCCATAGCTGGCTCCAGCTTGAAGTCCATTATTAACCATACCATGCTCAGTGATCAGAATAATTTTTTTTTTTTAGTCGACGTTGAGAAACAATAACTGTTAGTTAATCAATCTGTAAGTTATAGCAGTCTTTTATTAAAGGTTTTCATTATAAGCCTTCTCATTAGCCTCGCTTGAATATCTGCTATGGACCCATTGTCCATAATCTGTTTCTTGTTATGTCTCTCTAGATCATCTCTAGAACATTCGATATCGAAAGCAGTTTCCAGACTAGATGTGATCACAGCCAATATCAAAGTAAAGTTTGTTTAGAAGTAGCATTAACAATCTACTTTCATGAACAATATTTAATAGTCTACTTCGGTGTCATGAGGAAAACATTTTCATAGAAGTACAACGTTCCCCAAGTCTGCTGCCACGGTCCCATGGAATCCTTATGCTCTATGTGCTTGACCTTCAGCTGCTTACCTGTAAAGAGATTTAAGCAAGAAAACATTGGGTAAAAGAGTCGTAAACTACGGAGTGGAAACATTGTTTATCTCTATACTACCTCAATCCATACACTTTGAAATATATTTATAGCCACTCAGGAAGCAAGGTGGAAACCAAAATACCCGACGTGTAAAAATTGTCCGAATAAAGCTTACCGCGTGTCCGTAAAAGCTGATTTGAATCAATAAAGGAACTGATTTTCCTCAAGATGATTACAAAAGTCTACATTTATCTTATTTATTCAATTTCAATCTATAGCCTATTGTTTTTATGCACGTGATGATATTTCTATCAAATCAAGTTGAAGTAAAAATTACACATTCTGTTCGGAACAATATTTTCTATGATAATCCAATGTGCTATGATAATATACGCACTTTACTATTGTGAATTGTTTCCATCAGTGCAAGTTGCTGCTGAATCTGATTCTAGATCTCAAATTTAGTTTGTACTTATTACCATAGAAACATAATCATTACATGAACCTTTGATTTTGTTCACTAATTTCAATCTGATCTTGAACTAATCCTTAACGTTTAGGCATTGACATTATTAATCATTTAGGTGTTTAAAGCTTTTAAAGCTTTTCATTTCCAAATGATTTAATATCAGAGTTATTTAATTCCCAGTGTATTTACCATATAGTTTTTGCGCCTCTTCCGGTTCAAAATTGTGTGGTGGTCCAGCAAATGTGTGGTGTTCTAGTTGAAACATATCCAGCAGATATCGGCCATCGGTCTTCAGAACTCTCAGTATCACATCAGCGTATCTGTTCGAAAAACATAAGCACCACAATATATTATACTCATAATTAAAGTGCACGCCAATACATGTAGAGGTTATTCATGTAATGACAGATATGCTCCCGGATATGCTGCCATCTTGTCGGGATTATTAATTACTGTGTTTAAGCTTTTCAGAAAAAAAGCACCTGTTTCATGATAATATGCAGGCCAATTTGGTAACACAGTTCATGCAATGAAGTGGACGTCATGCACCGATTCATTTGAATGTAAAATATGCCGGGTGCGAATCCCCTTTGTACAGGTGGTTCAATAAAACGTTGACATTTTTTGAAGCCATTTGTTTTTGAAATTATGTAGATTTAAAAATTAAAAAAATCAATATTCATCAACTATATGATCTTGACCATCTATGCTGAAAATATCGTTACAAATAACCTGATGTAGCCACTCCGAAGTAAAAACAAGTTTGTCTTCCAAATTGGTCATTGTTTTGACTAATTTACGTGAATGTAAACGATGTCTTAAATGACCAATTGTGAGAAAAATGACTGACTTATTTTTACAGTAAAGGAATTACTATAATACTCCCTTGATATCTCACTATCACTTGCTTATTTTAAAAGGAGTTATCATCACAGTACACGAAGTAAGAGTATACGTTCTCTTCATTAAAATCTAGCATCGCAGATATACAGTGATCATACTATATGATTATAATAACTCTTTAAAAGGGGGGGACGAGACAACCCATTAATTTATGAGACTAACCAATTATATCTATATTTAAACGTCCTATAGAAAGAAATGTAACCAATAAAATATTCCCAATAAAAGAAACCTAAATTACATTATGCCCATGTGTGAAATATGCATAAAAACCTGTGGGGTGCCGCTCCCCTTATTTTTATGTCCATGAATGCCTATTTTATGTTTACTTTATGTTTATTAACAGTATTATGCCTGTTTATATTTCATATGAACGTGCCTGATTTATATTCTAATTTATTTATGATCAATATTATATTTCGATGACTTGTAAACCAAAATCCAAACTCGTAATCAGTATAGGCATATCTCCTATATGTAACAGATGCAAGTGTTAATGGTAGAAACATTTCGACTATTTGATTCACCTCGAATTATACTTCTAATATTTTTAACTTGAACCTTATATATGGGATTGTTATCTATCCTAAAACTGTTGTATTTCTCTAAAGTTTTAGGTGAAGAAAACACACCAATACTAATTATACAAGAATAAATAGACAATTAAAACAGAAGTAAATTTTTGTTCATAATAGAACTTCAAATGTTCTCTTCCCCGCTGTCACTTTTCCAAACTCTTATAAAGCTTATATTTGAAATACATACAAATATTATAGGTATTTGTAATACACCTTGTAGAGTAAAACACCTTTATCAATACATCATTTTTATTATAGGGATTGGAGCTGTGACAAGATATAAATAGATGCCAATATTTACAGAAAATCTCTGTTACATTCATGTATTATTATTTGTGTCGTTTAACACTCCCCATGTATATTAAAAGTCCTATTGCACTGAATTTATAGGTCTTTTCACACTCTAACTAAAACCATTCAAATAATTAGAACTTCCGTGTAAATAATAGAAAGATAGTAAATGATTCCTGAATGATTGACATGCGCGATGAAATATCAAATATTGGATGCACAAAACACGCGCGCCGAAATACACTGGTAGCAATTATTTTACGACGCTCTGATTGGTCGATGGCCAATTATCAAATCTCAATATTCATATTTCACCTAATAAGGGATGAATGTTTGCGAGGTGCATCTTCTTGACGCTACGTGATTGGTCAATGATCGCGATCTGCGGAAGGATTAATGTAGCTAGATAGCATAACGCGGGCACATAAATCAATGTTACTGACAGTTTGTAAACAAAATAAACCGGGCGCATTCGTCTTTCCGTCAATCTATCGTTTAGAAGTTCTACGTTTTTGTCATGGATTATTGAACAAAATGAGAAAAACTACAGGAGTAACCTAATGGGAAAACCTTATCTAAACAATTCAGATATTTAGTGACCTTTTCAAACCTTGATGTAGTGAACATTACGGGACTGTTATTTATAAAACCAAAACTAGAAAAATCATGAATGCGTTCGTAGACGCGTACGATCGTAAACCAGTAATTTGGATATTCATTTCGCACTATATTTCCAGTATAAAATTCCTAAAGTGAACCTAATGCCCTAAAATTATCTGATACATTCAATCTCTTTCTAAAATGCAAGGTTTCAAAGCTTACGTAAATGTGTCTCCAATGAGAACATAGACGCAATGATACTGAGATATTTATTTTATCCTCAAAGGGATAAAATAAACCATGTTTGAATGTTCAAATATTACATACAGAGCAAATCTTAGTTCATAAAATTTGTGACAAACAAGGAGGAGTTCAACTACATCAAAATCTTAAAAGTACAAAACTGAATAAAACCATATCTAAAATATGATAAAAAATGTCTTAAATTCTACATCATTTACAAAAACACACCAAATGGTGGTTTGTGCTGCAAATGCAGCATTATTATAAACCTCACATACCTTCAACTCCTCTTTCTAAACTTTGCTTGGAATCTTCTCAACAATTTCTTTAGAACTCAACTGCCTTAGTTGACATCCAGACCCGAAGTGTCACATAAAATAAAATAACCCTCAGAAGTTTTATCCCTCTACCCCTCTTGATTGGTTCATTCCATCCTCCCTTCAACCTCCTAACCTCCCATTGGACACACCCTTTTTGCTCATCTTTATCCATTTTTTCCTCCTCCCTGTGATTGGCCAAAAGTTTCACCACAAATTCCCAAAGTCTATGATTGGTTACAAACCTTCAACCCTTTTACTAAAATTATTCCAGTAGATGAAATTACGTAACCTTCCACCCTCCAAAGAAATAAATCCCTCTAAAATATACCAAATATCCCTCTAAAATGTAAATAAACCCTCAAAGGTTATCTAATATCAATAAATATGTAAAAATATCCCTGCTAAAACAGTATCATTCATTAAATAGTAAAATTTATCCCTAAACAATATTTTCCCCAAAACCTGAGTACCCGTCATAACCAAAACCTTCCGATTTCCCGTGTACCAATAATTTTCCCGAATGTCCCAAAAGGTGAAATTATAAATAGAAAACCCCAAATAAAAGATCGTAAATGTATATTCCCAAAGGTTACGACAGTAAAACCCGCCCGGTGTAAAACCTTAAATTGATAACAAATCTCCGAATTCGGCATACATGTGGTGTCTTTGTCGCGATCGCCAAATAGATAGAAATTCACATCGCGGTCTTTCGTTATCAAACTACATATTATAACCAATGGATATATAGAATGATCATTTCAGATAAACTATTCCCAAGAACAAACTGTGACTAAAAGATAAAAGTAAGCATGACCTATGACTTTTTAATCTGACATTTCATCTCGTTTTAAGATTGTTTAGGAATACTATAAAAATTAAAATCCACAATGTCTATCCCACATCATTATATGATTATATTTGGGACTAGTTTGGCCGAACTTACTTTTGTCTATCTTCTGGGTTGATGGCAGCCATTGCACCTCTGTCCCAAATGCAGTCAATCTCACCGATGATGGCGCTCGTTAATTTGAAGAAATCACAAGCATAGATTGTTATGTCTTCATCAACACCCTAAGAAGATGAAAAGTGAAAAATATTATGAATATGCATAACATTAATAAAATGTAACACGTAACAGTTACCAGAGGTTGGGAAGGAATCCCATACAATTTACATACATCCTAACCCTAAACCTATAATGTGTTCATTTATTAGAAACTTTGACACAGATTAATTTTACTATAAAAAGTCCGTTCCTTACCTTGTAGACTGTGCCGACCATATCCGTCATTGACTCCGTTTTGTAAGCAATGCTGTGTTCTTCAAAGAATTGCTGGATGCCCTTCTCGGATATCTCACAGCCCACTACACTGTATCCACGATCTAGTAACCTAATAGGCAATTGAAAGTATATAGGAAAATATCATAAGAAAATAATTTAACATGAATGATTATCATCATGCAAAACAAAACACAGCAATATAGTATTGTGAGTAATTTTCGTGCATTTGTGCATGGAATGGAAGCTCAAAGTGCAATTTTGTTGGTCCATGAAATAGACCTATATATTATTTGTTATCATATAGACGTAAAATAACCCAAATGAACGAAAAATTGCAAGATAATTATATTATCAAACACAGCAGTCGGCGGTCGAGTCCATTTTACTCAATGAGTTGATAAGTATCCCAAAGATTTGTACCATGCTTTTTTAAGACAAATGTTCATAGACTTACCATTTGAGATCGATCGACTTGCCACAAAGTGGTAGAAAACACCGAGGGCTTTCATGATCATCTACTAAGATGTCTATATGCTTGTTGAGCATCCTGAAATACAATTTAAAATTTAAACAAAATGGAAGTGAAATGATACAATGGTGGCTTGTAGTCAAGTTTTATTAATATAGGAAGTCTGTCATCGAAATCGTAGTGTTTTTGTTTATTTGTATCAATTATGAATGAACAAATATATATCAACACTTTTCTCGGTGGAGTTTTGTTTCCGTTTTACCAAACGTTTTACCAAAGACACTGAAATGTCTTTGATTAAAGTTTAACCAGCATGCCAGTATTATTACTTTAACGGTGTCTGCCATACACATAAAGCTACACCCGAATTTCAACACAATTCCTAATCCTGCCATAAATATAATTTTATCGTATCTAATAGCCCATAAGATTGTCACTGGATAAACCGTAACTGGGTTCCACAAGGCACGGTATTGGGTCCAGTTTATTTCAACATTAACATGTGTACAGATAGATGGCATTTTCGTTTTACAGAGGAAGATGGTGAACTTACGGATGAACGGATGGTCTGTGGAACTTGGTTCGTCCGTTGTCCCACTGTGTTACCCAATCAGTGAGCGTCATCTGACCATCTGACTCTTCGCCGAACTGATTTTTTCGCTTCCTGGTACCGTTTTTGTGCCCATTGCCATTACAATGAATTTCGCCCTTCGTGTAACACCCATTAGTTTCACATCCTCCGTTTTCAGTCGTTTTGATGCCATAATATTACCGTTCATGTTGTGAAGATGTGCGGCCGTTTGTTATTCTTAAAGATCGCATGAGTACAAGCATTTATACGTGACTATACGTCTGACAAATAAAATTATTTTACGACATTTTCTAAATGTAAATAAAAACTCTTACACAGATCTTAAAGTGACACTTTCGCATTAGTAACATAGATGAACGCGTAGTTTGCTAACGATAAAGAAACTGTGGCGGTACCATAACAACCTTTCCTATGTTGAAGCTGCGCGACCGCGCCATCATGGCGCGCGCGATTCAGCGCACACGTAATGACGCATACAAAGTGTATACGCGTTTGTGGCGCAAACTGCACTTTGTAACGTGGCAGGGTGAAAGCAGGCAGTCCGTACACTCTTAAAAAAGGATGCTTCAGGCTTCAGGGGTTCTTTGCTGTCCCGTATGGAACCCTTTATATCACCTTAAAAGGTTCCAAAAAGAACCATTTTAAGGTTAAAAGTGGGCAAAATATGGACAAACAATGGTCTTTAGAACCTCTAAAGGTTCTCTACAGAACCTTTTGGGGGCCTTTAAAATCAAAGAACCTTTAAACCATATCGGGACAGCCAAGAACCCCTCTGAAGCACCCTCTTTTTTCTAAAAGTGTACCCTAAAGCCACCTCCTCCTCCTCTCCGCACTTGGATATAAGGGCACATGGGGCATCTGGATAAACGGAACGTGTTTTTTGTGTGGTACATTATCATGATTATTATAGAGTGTCTGGATTATTAAGGGCATCCGTGGTATCTGGATTACGGGGTTCACTATAAAACGAGTCTCAAATTACCTGGATATACTATGCACAGGTGGGCCACCTGTGATAACTGGATTTTAAGGGTGTACACTCAAATAGTATCCGATCGGGAGGCTTTATAGAACACAGCTAACATGATAAAGGGACTACATACTATACGTTAAGGCCCCACATGCCTATTGGAGGAATAATGTATTTAATGTAAATAGGCCAAACAAAACCCGGATGGCACACATTGTGCTCAAGTACAAGCGTGTAATGGTACAAGTGATCTTGATGATAGACTCCGCCGACCATAAAACTAAAAGACCGACTATAAAATTATAACGCTCAGAACGTAGGCCTACTGAATTACCTGGATACCATTGGCGGAGCCAGGGGGGGCCTGGGGGGCACGTGCCCCCCGGGTCCCTGGCACCAAAAAAGGAGAAATAGGAAGAAAGAAAAGAGAAATAGTAGCTAGAGGGTATAGAGTTCTTTATTTGTTACATAGTAAGTTTCCATGCCCCCACCCCTTATTTTGTACGTTCCCGGCACAGATCCCGGCATATCAAGGCAATAATGGCGTAGCCAGAGGGTTAAGAAGGGGCCGACCGCTCCTTCTCCCCTGTCACCCAATTTTGCCATTGTCGCCTTAATTTTGATAAGAGAAATCATAGTTAAATTATGACGTTCAAATACAAAGATAGCATTTTTCGTTGTAGTGCCCCTTCCCCAAAAAAGAAATTCATTGCCAATTAAAAAGAAAGTTTGAAGCCAAAATGTACCTCAATCCTAGCAAAACCGGGTAAAATAGCAAAACATTTAACAATAAAAGCAGTGTCATAAGGCCAAAATATATCTCAAATGTGGCAAATAAGTATAAAGAAGCCAGGGGTTTTCGTAAAAAACAATGTATCTCAATCTTGGCAAAATTAATGTAAAGAAGTCAATTTTGCGTGGTTGGTATCTCAATCGCGGCACAATTTATGTAAAAAAGCCCAAAAAAATTCGCGCGCACGTGACATGAACGTTAACTTGAATTTTGGAATCTAATTTTAAGACAAAATGTATCTCGATCATGACAAAATTAGTTAGTGTTGAGAAGCCAATATTTCGCGCGTTTTGCTCATGTGCCTCGAAATATTTGCTTTCGTTTTTAAGCTTGTACCAGCGAAAATTGGCAAAATATGTAGAATAGCAAACAGAATTGCGCGCTACGCACGCACATGCCCCAAACGATAAGACTTGGGACCAGTCCTTGTGTGACTTCATTTCTTGTTGTCCGTTTCGGGAGAGCCCGAGGGCCGAGCGGGTGGGTGAAGGGTGGGTAGATGTTTTAGAACCTCAAAATATTTATATTTCTTTTTAGAAGCTTGTTATCAGCAAAGAAAGTCGCTCAATTATGACAAAATTAGTGTAAAAAAATGCAATTTTGCGCGCTAAGCTCGCATGAACCTTCAAACATTACATTTAGCTTCATAACAAATTAGTATCAAATGTTGTGCGCTACGCGCTAATGTGACTTCAAACATTAACTTTATCTTTATGAAACTTTTATGAAGGCAAGCCTCAATCATAGCAAACTGTAAAATAGCACATTTTTAAGGTATCGGGTTCATTTTTTTCTTTACTTCGTCAATTTATAGGTATCGGATTAATAATAATTTCAAAAATATATGATTTTGATTTGCGGCTTTAGTTTTCTTTTAAATTAAGATTTTGATATTCATAAATCGTACAAAAAAGAAGATAGAATTACCCAAAAGAAAATGTTTTTATTGCCAGTAATATGTAGCAAATATATAGAATATATTAGTATAATTATGCTCAACTTCTTTCGTGCATTGATAAAAAACAAAATATTTATTAGAAATGAAGAGGTGGCTTTTCGATAAAATGTAGGTCAAAAGTATACACCAGATCGCACCAAATGAGTTCGAAAATTGAAACAAAATTCAATTCTGATCTTTAATCAAGAATATATTATTATAATGCTCAACTTCTTTCGTGCTTTGATAAAAACAAAATATTTATTGGAAATGAAGAGGTGGCTTTTCGATAAAATGTTGGTCAAAAGTATACACCAGATCGCACCAAATGAGTTCCAAAATTGATTTTTTTTCTACTTCTGAGGGGGGCATATCCCCCCTCAGACACCCCCCTGTCCGAGCATAGCTCGGAGGGCAGTGCTGCGCACCGCTTGGATGGTACCTTATCAAATTTAGGGCCTTGCATTAACCTTTTCTGGATCCGACCCTGAGTGCCCCCCGGATAAAATAATCCTGGCTACGCCTATGGACACAGTATGTGCATGGGCAGTGGCGACACCAGCACCAAAATGTTAAAGGAGGAAAACGGGGTGGCGGGGCAATAAAAGAATCGGGGGAGACATTTAAAATCTAAATTTTAAAGTAACTTTCAATTTTGACATTAAAATTCAACTTTTTATTATTTGGGGTACAAAATAGGTAGAGACATGCGCTGACAGGAGGTAATAACTGGGGGTATTAAGAACACGTTGATGGAGTAGGCCTACTTGGATTAGGAACATGGGTATCTGTATTATTTAAGAGCACATTGGGCCTAGGCTCATGGTGTATTAAGGGCACCATGTCACTTACATTATATCAAGGGCACTTTAGTACCTGAATTATTTAAGGACATCTTGATATTTATATAAACATTTATAACGCTTTGCTATTACTCACCTCTGCCTATTGTGATATGACTATTACTGCCCGCTATCTTCGGCACCCGCGTTTAATTTACTTTACTATGATAAAGTAAGGGCACCTGGGTATCTCGAAATAACGGCACACTGCAGTGGGCCTACCTTGATTATGTGGTATCCGGTGCACTATTAAGGGCACCTGGGGTAACTGGATTAGGGGGTAGGGCTTAGGCCTATGGGGTCCCTGGATATAATGGGACAACGGGTACCTGCATTTCGGGTCTCATGGGAGGCCTATAATACATAGGTATCTGGAAACACAAACGTAGGCCTACCTAGATTAAGGCACATATTGTATACCTGGATTATCAAAAGCACCTGCGCTATTCGGATTATTTAGGGCCCCGTCTGGATTATGTATACATGTAGGACATGTTCTTGATATTATTGTATCAAATTTTCTTACGCTTTGTTTACTTATTCCCCGTGAAATCTTCTAGCGGGTCCAGCGTGAAGCGCTGGTGCCCGCTAGTAATTATAATGAAGGTGCAATTATTATGGATTTGGAATTTCATTTTACGTGATCATCATTTATTAATTATTTATTTATCTAGTCCATTATCTCTCTATCTTCAATTTGCTGTCTTCTCTAAATGACGAGACACAATTCTGTGGCTAGATACCAGTCAAATCATTATTTTGGTTTGCTTTCTACCTGCATTTAACGTAAGGGATGGCATCCAGATTCGTACGGATTGAAAAACCGTAGATTGGAGAGGGTAAACGCACTGGCTGTCCGTCCGTTCACGGGAGTTGTTCAATGCGTTCGCTATAAACATGATAAAGCATGGCTTAACACGTATTGATTGGTCATCATTTAACCACGTTCCGTTTATCTACACAAAACTGTCCGTTTATATCCCAGTGCGTTTACCCTCTCCGATCTACGGTTTTGAATCCGGACTAATCTGGATGCCATCCCTATACATGTAACGAGTAATAATTCGGCAACTTTGGTATTTATTCTCATTATATGACTAGTGATGACTATGGCCGTTTATTCAATATAATAGAGGTTATCCGTGTTTTGGATTAGCTGCGATCTTGTCGGAAAGTAATAACTGGTTTAAGATTTTCAGAAAGAAGACACATCTGTTTTATGATATATAGCCTAATTTTGGTTACACGGTTCATGGAATATGAGTTGGACGTTGTATGCCCCAATTCAATCGAATATAGAATAGGCCGGGTGTGATTCCCTTAACAGTCCGTTGCGGATGGCTACATACGAGGGTCATTCAATAAGTTCTACCTCCTCACTCATAACATCGCTAATATAAATGTCAGCCTCATTACATTTGTCATGATTGTACACTCTTAGAAGGTCAGGATCAAATATGAGACGAAAAGGATCAATTTTGATCCAGAAGCGGTATCACATATGAGCTTACCCTTTCCGGATCAAAGTGATCCGACAAGCAGGATCAAAAAGTTTGATCCGAAATGGGATCAAATATTTCTGTCAAATGATACTGAAACGGATCAAAATAATGATCCTTAATCGGATGTACCTGTAGCTTATGATCCTACTCCAGGATCAAACTGAATCAAAGAAAAAGTGAAAACATAGGGGGTCATCGGGTGACAGATTGTAAAAACAAGCATGCATGCAAGGGTCTTTCGGTGACACCGGGCCAAAAAAGGGGGGGTATTTTTGATGGAGCCTGGTGTGAAACCTAATATTGATTGAGTGCCCCCACCCCCGGGTGCACACTGCAGACTATATATCGAGTGCAGTAAGCTTACTACATCGTGTAGGCCTAGTACATCGCAGTGATCGTGACATTTTGTGAGGAGCATTTTGACCGAAAATCGTACTGATGGCACTGGTCAGGTACAAGAAATTTGTTCACAAGAATAGAGCATGTTCAAACATAAAAAATAAAACTACTTTACCGACAAAATCATGTAACATTTTACAGATTAGACTGGATAACTTACTGCGGTATTTCACCCTTGTTTCAACTGTGGCGACCGAATTCAAAAGATCGTCTGCTTGTCGTCTATCGGTTTGCGAAAGAGTGACGTCAGTCACTCATTGACTAATGAACTGTTTCATCGAATTGATCCGGAAATCAGATCAAAGTTGATCAAGGTGAATTTGATCCGTTTGTTGATATCTATCTGGAAACGGATCAAAACGATCCGAAAATGATCCTTAAAGGATCAAAACAAAGTGAGCCGGAAATCTACTCATGTATTTGATCCTGACCTTCTAAGAGTGTAGCTCTGAATCATAGCTAAACATTTATAGTAAATGCTAATTGATACCTTTTTCACTTTTGTCGTGATGCAATCAAAGCCAGAGAGAGATTTTGTACAACGGACACAGAAAATCACTCAAAAGATAAATACATGTTTTTTCGTTTTCTCTCCGTATTGTATGATGAGGTAACCGCCCGATTTAAATACTGAAAATAGAAAACAATGGATGATATCTCAATATAATGCTATACTATCATGTCTAAATCAGATTGTAAGCAATATTAACCTTTGTAGCTTGCAATTAGTATAATATCGACTCGAATGTATTGACACGCCTTTAGCATACTGGAATACTGATATTCAGTCAAATGTTGGCTGTTACAAGTCAAGCCACTGCGATGCTTCGAATGTTAAATCTTAACATTTAGAATAGTTATTCAGGTAGTCAGTGATAGAAAAATATATCTTCGAGAGACTCGAAATATATCCATTTAATCCTGTATAATGAAGACCTCTTAGTTCCTATGAAAAGTAAATATGACTTTTGCAGCGGTTCTCTAGGGTAGGGTAAAAATTGATGGCTGTCCTGGTCTGGTTCTGGCTAATTAGAGGGAATTTTCCGCCAAGAAATCAGTCACTTGTTTTGCTTAAATCTGTTCAAGAGATATTTGTAACTTAGAACGATTGTAATTGACCGATAGGTACATTTTGTCTCTTAGAGTTGGCCATATGAATAGCACTTAGAAGACATTTGGCATTTATTTACCCGTTTCCGTCGCACTAAATGGAAGTTTGGTTTTTAGTGCATATCCAGAAAAGTACAATATATATTCAAACCAATCTACTTTGATTTTGTAGCTGAGATTCAAAGCTTTAATTGTGGAATGTTTCATACGACTGGCTTTATTGTATAATAGCAAAGTTAGGAGGTAGTAGGTAGAACTTATTGAATGACCCTCGTAGATATATATAGATATAGATAACCTCTATGTTCCAACCTCAAACCTTACCACCATCATCAAGACATAGCCTTAGCTAATTGAAATATGAGTTTTATAATGACTACATCGCCGGAACAAAAAATTGACAACCTAAAATCCATGAAAAGATTTTGTATTTACATTTTCAAAAGTTTCTATTCAAAGTTGAGTCAGGAACAACACGTAACCATTCTGGCGCAAAACAAGCTTGTGCTAAGCAGTAGGGGAGAGCGGGTAGTGTTCGCCCCATTGTCATTTGAAGAGGTCTAGAGACGCCAATTTGAAAGATTGAATAGATATATTGATATCATGTAAAAGATTGATATCTCAGTACTCTAGGCCTTATCTGTAAAGGCAAGAGCCTCAAAAGGACGAACTTGCTCGACTCGTAGACGATTAAAAATCGCTCCGTGTGTTAATAGGAGCACAGCACGCACAACACTTAATCAATATCCCATCCAAGTTGGATTACATGTAAAATAGAGGTAAATCACGCGCATTTATTTGATACTTACCCATTTTTGGCATGTTGAATGTTTGTAGCCAATGATTATGCGTTAAGTTTTAATAAAATGTTCAAAAAGTGTTACCTCTTCAAATTAGATTTTACGATTTGATGAACATTTAGACAAAAAATCTGAAATCAATATACCGTATTACAATATCCTGAGCAAAGTATAACTTTTATACAAGAGATTATTATTTTTCATATTAATACCCTCACACCAAACTGATTCCAAAAGGTCCCAATGTCACCACACAATCGGTTTTTGTTTTAGCCGAATTACCACCATTACACAAAACGAGGAGTGACGTGTCTTAGTGTGAGTGACCCCTTAACCATATCAGAGACGTCATAATATATATCAACGGTTGGAAATTCTCAGAACCTGAAGTGCATGATATCAATTTATACGGTATGAATTATATAAAAAGATCATTGACAGTTTAAAAACAATAATAAACCACCGCATATTGGCACGAATTATGTCCACAGGGCTACGTATTTAGTCTCTGCCAATATGTTTTCTTCACAATTAACGCATACTTTAAGCCCACTTTAAGTAGGCCTATGTCAACAAAATCATATTTCTCGAATTCATATGAATTAAACGTCTCTGGAGAGTTGTGGTGAACCGTGTAGATCAACACTCAAGCCTCATCTTTTATGGAAAATAGATATTGCCGACTTTTTTTAATTTCAATCAAAATCTACTAACTGAACTCTTTTTGTGTATGCATAATGATCATGTTGATGGTTGTATAAAGTGCACTTTTAATATTATTAACTAAATTGTTATTCTTATAATTATCTCAGTCTTATTCATACACTTTTAGTAGTGCCGAACTGATCAGAAAGCAAGCAGCTAAAATACGCGGAGTGCATTGAAAATTTACTCTTACAAGCAAGAAAATGAAGCTGATGATATGGTACTTCATTATGTGAAATTAAAATGTATAGAAGCATCATTTTCAAATGTTCAAGAAAAAAAATGGTGAACAAAGTTATGCGCTGAAATGCGAATTTTAAAAGCTACGCACTTGGTCTTCTGGGGCAAACTTTTTTCAGTGGCGTATCTGGGGTCTTTTTCAGGGGGGGGGGGGGGCAAGGGTATTTCTTCCCGGATTCGACTCTATTTTAAAGTTTAAAAATTGCGCAGCTGGGTTGTTGATTCTAGCGAATGACGTTCAATCCTAAAGTTGATGCGCGCGCACCTCGCGAAATGTTAACATTTTTCTTTCATAGGGGCTTTTTTAATACGCACGTAGCGCGAGAATATTTGCCATTTTTATACTAAATTGCCCATCATCAAACCCCTTTTTTCTCTTCCTCTCTTCCCTCTCTTCTTCCCTTCTTTTCGATTTTTTTAGCCCGGTAGTTTGAGCTGGCTTTCCCAGTCAAAGCCTCTGCCCTCTGACTCTGCCCCCACCTCTACACTACATTTAACGAACTATATTCTTATCTAGTTTATTATTTGTTTTGACCTTTTAGGCCTACGAACGCAAGTTATGCTTTTTACACTATAGGCCTATAGCTTGTGGGAACGTGATTCAAGTGGGTCCCGGTTTGGACTTAAAGTAGTTGTTGTTATTTCTAGACCATCTTCAAAGGTAGTTCCGGTTAAATTTGTAGTGGAAACACGATCACTCGAGACTCAGTCCGGGACCACTTTGCGCGACAACCCTAAACACCATATACGAGGGGGTATCAACAAGTTCGTGAAATCACCTAGAAGAGAAGAAGCCAGAAACTTGTTTTTGATATGTGACCCTATAGACATCTTTAAAAAGTCACTGTGCAAAGTCACAAAGTTAAGTGTACGCAATAGTACGGAATGCTTTTTTATGATGAATATCAAAAAATATGTTGAAATTTCCCCATAATTGGAAGGCAGGTTCCATTGTGATTTAGTTAAGTTATGAGAATACAGCAGTTAAGGTCGATTTATGATTCCAGGAATGTCTTTCCTGATAGTCAAACTTCATTCAAAGAGAGAAAAAAATGTGTAAAAGTTTGAAACAGATCACATAATATTGCTTTTTAAATAGTGTTGTTACGCTTTTCCGTCGTGAAATTGATTGAAGTCTCGCATAGCATCATTTCCACGAGTGTATTGGATTTAACAGTCGCCCCGCCTAAAAATTAATGAAAATATTAATGATTGATTGAGGGAATAACGGAGTTCAATAATACATTGGTTCTTGAATCAGAGACATGAGATGTGCTCTTATTGGTTGATTCAATCGTTGTTCTTGTTTTTGTCTTCCCTAAACTTCGAAGTGTAACAAAAGAAAAATAGGTTTCAAGAATTTGAGCACATATCTGAGGTTGTTAAATTCAGTGTTGCCAAGGTAATGTTGACCGCCATCGTCTGGAATAAATTTGATGGGCTGTGTACCGTCCTCTGTCTTCAAATAGTACAAATCATTATTTGTAACTAATGATGGCGCTATATAATCGAAAATGCTGGCATCACATATTATAATGTGCGACGTGATTTCTCAAAAATATCTTGATTTAGGCTTGATTTGTCCATTATGTTAAATCACAGATAATGGAACACGTGCCCGCTAGCCCGGTACCATTCCTTGAAGTTGAAGCTATGTGTTATATTGTCTGACATAAATGCGGACGATAGTATTATTTTAAGTAGAACAACAACGCCGCAGGCGAAGTTGTTCTAGGCGCAAAAAAAATAATACTACCGAACGACAATATAACACGGGTACGGTCTAAAAACAATCTTTATTCTCATTCTTACACAATCATAGTTTAGACATTTATCAAAGAAATAAGTACATTTTATTGTCCACATTTGACAACTTTTACCCCTTCTAGGATCGAATAACCCACAAACATTCCAACCAATCCCATGCGATGAGTACACCATCCGTAAGCGTCGCGGCGCTGGCATAAGCGCAGGAAAGGCGCCAAAGACGCACTGCAGAAGTGAGCGTTATGGAGCAAACTATGCATTGTGAATGTCGGACGCACTGTTTAAACGCAAGCCCCACCTTCCCGTGTTCAATTGTCTCATCTAAATGTCGCTGATATCTCTGAGAACCAATGAGATTGCTTAAACTCTCTTAGCTGTTTTTAAACAGCTAAGAGAGTTTAAGCAATCTCATTGGTTCTCAGAGATATCGGCGACATTTTAGATGAGACAATTGAAAAAAAATCATTCTTCATTCTTAAAAGAATGAAGTGAAATTTGTGAAAATTGCTGAATATTAACTAAAATAATTTAACGACATCGACAGTGTTGTGTTGGTTTCGAGATTAATCCTTTGTCAAACGTAGTGCATTAAATTGTCCTCATCACTCGCACTGGTTAATACTTATCCTTTATTGATTCTACGAGTTTATCATTTTTCCCGTGCAACGCAGTTCCACGATATTTGTTTCGAGATCTCGATGATTTCTTTGCGCCGGTTTTCGTCGCCATATAGACTTTTTTATTAATGGGAATTTTGCAATACAATGGAAAACATTTGTTTTTACAATACTCATATATTTATTTAGTATACGACAACATGTTATACATGATAATTAATATACTGACATTTTGTTAAAATCTGTGCGAAATTCAATTTCACAAAAATTACGATAATTCATTTTTCTTACGCTTAAAATAGCTAATATACACATTTATTACAAAAATACTATACGTTCTATAAGAATAAATACAATATTGTTCCGAATATTTAATGTAAGCGATGGCCTATAATGACCATCATTAATTCAATAGGGCTACAGTAGTGATTTATTGTTCTTCTTTTTTTTCTCGATTTTTGTCCATCGAAAATTGTGTTTACCGTTTACTTTTTTTAAGTAGTAAAATACATAAAAACAATTACAAAATACGTAAATTCAATAATTTTTCATAAAACTTAAAAGTAACATATTTGATGTGATTTGTACTAATATTGCTTTCATTATTAATTGAATTTGAATATTGCCAATGACTAGATTTATTTGCCTAACTATAGATGATTGTTCATTTCAATCCTGATCAATCGAATTACGTGCCAACACTAACTTTTCGAGACTGAGAGATTTGACACATGTCTTGGGTACATTGATGTACTGTTCGGCGTCCCATATTATTCACAAATCCAAAGTGCAATTGTATTTAACTCTCAGAAGAGTTAAGCCATACTATACAGTAGTTGACATGACGCCATATCAATTGAAGATACTTTACATAGATGTGATATCCAATATAGAAAACTATACACATAAACGTCATACTTTTTAACTCGGTATATGACGTCAACGAAACTGTCTGCCCGAACGTCCGTAAAAACCATAGACACATAGACGGTAAAATAGAAATCTATCTACCGTCTATGAAAAAACGGTGTCCGTAATTAATGTTGTGTAATTTTAATATGCGTAACTATTATTCTGCAAACCAAAACCCATGTTTAAATATTTCCACGCGGCTATTATTTTACCATTATACAAAACAGCTTGTTTAGAAACCTTTTCCATATTTCAAAATCTATCTCAAGGATTACTGAACCAATACTAGGGATGTACTTATTTTAATGCATTGCTCATGGTGATGAAATTCACTAATGTTGACATTTTTGAAACATTTTTTGCATTTTTTTTGGAATTCTCGTTTGCACGTGTTTATACCTTGTATCAAAAGACAACAATGTAGAGAATCCGTGTATAAAAATGTATGATTTCCCAATATCTTGACAACTCTTTTGTAAAAGATTCGAACTTTCCGTTCTTTGTTGATTAAGGATGAATTCTGTAAATTTAGGGTAACTATTGTCCCGTAAAATAAAGGAAATTTGCTACAGTGTATATCTACTGTATGTAGTTACCCTGGCATACGACTTTATGTTTAGACCCAAAAATGTAGACATATGCATAGGGCCTACTATTAAAATCACTTGAGTTAGTGACGTCATATCTAACATAGAAAACTTCTCATATGACGTCATATATTTACAAGTATCAATTATGTTAGCTTTATAATGTATTTTTGATGCGTAATGATTTATGTTGCAAAAAACCCTAATAAAAACAAAAACTTGATATATGACATCATATCTTACTCTAGAGAAACTGAACATGGAATCATATATAATGTAAATAACCAGACATATGACGTCATATCTACTCTAGATAAGGCGCCAGACAAGTCATATCGAACTCTAGTTGAGACGCCATCAGACTTCATGTCTTCTGAAGATATATTGACATGAATCGTCAGTAGAATACTGCTACAAGTAATAATTACCTAACCTTTCGAATGCGTGACGTCATTGACATGTCAAGTCATCCATAGCTGGCTCCAGCTTGAAGTCCATTATTAACCATACCATGCTCATTGATCAGAATGATATATATATTTTTAGTCGACGTTGAGAAACAATAACTGTTAGTTAATGTAATTTATAGCAGTCTTTTATTAAAGGTTTTCATTATAAGCCTTCTCATTAGCCTCGCTTGAATCTCTGCTATGGACCCATTGTCCATAATCTGTTTCTTGTTATGTCTCTCTAGATCATCTCTAGAACAATCGATATCGAAAGCAGTTTCCAGACTAGATGTGGTCACAGGCAATATCAAAGTAAGCTTGTTTAGAAGAAGCATTAACAATCTACATTCATGAACATCATTTAATAGTCTACTTCGGTGTCATGAGGAAAACATTTTCATAGAAGTACGACGTTCCCCAAGTCTGCTGCCACGGTCCCATGGAATCCTTATGCTCTATGTGCTTGACCTTCAGCTGCTTACCTGTAAAAGAAAACATTGGGTAAAAGAGTCATAAACTACGGAGTGGAAACATTGTTTGTCTCTATACTACCTCAATCCATACACTTTGAAATATATTTAGAGCCACTCAGGAAGCAAGGTGGAAACCAAAATACCCAACGTGTAAAAATTGTCCGAATAAAGCTTACCGCGTGTCCGTAAAAGCTGATTTGAATCAATAAAGGAACTGATTTTCCTCAAGACTATTACAAAAATCTACATTTATCTTATTTATTCAATTTCAATCTATAGCCTATTATAATTGTTTTTGTGCACGTGATGATAATTATATCAAATCAAGTTGAAGTAAAAATTACACATTCTGTTTGGAACAATATTTCTATGATAATCCAATGTGCTATGATATACGCACTTTGATATTGTGAATTGTTTCCATCAGTGCAAGTTGCTGCTGAATCTGATTCAAGATCTCAAATTTAGTTTGTACTTATTACCATAGAAACATAATCATTACATGAACCTTTGATTTTGTTCACACTAATTTCAATCTGATTTTGAACTAATCCTTAACGTTTACATGGTTTAGGGATTTACATTATTAATCATAGGTGTTTGAAGCTTTACTAAAGAACATTTTGATTTCATTTGCAAATGATTTAATATCAGAGTTATTTAATTCCCAGTGTATTTACCATATAGTTTCTTCGCCTCTTCCGGTTCAAAATTGTGTGGTGGTCCAGCAAATGTGTGGTGTTCTAGTTGAAACATATCCAGCAGATATCGGCCATCGGTTTTCAGAACTCTCAGTATCACATCAGCGTATCTGTTCGGAAAACATAAGCACCACAATATATTATACTCATAATTAAAGTGCACGCCGATACATGTATAGAGGTTATTCATGTAACAGATTGGCTGCCATCTTGTCGGGATTAATAACTGTGTTAAAGCTTTTCAGAAAAAAGCACCTTTTTCATGATAATATGCATGCCAATTTGGTAACACGGTTCATGCAATGAATAGGGCGTCATGCACCGATTCAATTGGGAATGTAGAATATGGCGGGTACGAATCCCCTTTGTACAGTGTCGTTCAATAAAACGTTGACAGTTTTTTGAAGCCATTTGTTTTTGAAATTCTGTAGATTTTTAAAAATAAAAAAAATCAATATTCATCAACTACGGTATATGATCTTGACCATCTATGCTGAAAATATCGTTACAAATAACCTGATGTAGCCACTCCGAAGTAAAAACAAGGTTGTCTTCCAAATTGGTCATTGTTTTGACTAATTTACGTGAATTTAAACGATATCTTAAATGACCAATTATGAGAAAAATGACTAAACTTATTTTTACAGTGAAGGAATTACTATACTCCCTTGATATCTCACTAAATCATTTGCTTATTTTAAAAGGAGTTATCATCACAGTACACGAAGTAATAGTATACGTTCTCTTCATTAAAATCTAGCATCGCAGATATACAGTGATCATATTATATGATTATATTTGGGACTAGTTTGGCTGAACTTACTTTTGTCTATCTTCTGGGTTGATGGCAGCCATTGCACCTCTGTCCCAAATGCAGTCAATCTCACCGATGATGGCGCTCGTTAATTTGAAGAAATCACAAGCATAGATTGTTATGTCTTCATCAACACCCTAAGAAGATGAAAAGTGAAAAATATTATGAATATGCATAACATTAATAAAATGTAACACTGGGTTTTATTCCCTGTTAAAGCGTAACACTTACCAGAGGTTGGGAAGGAATCCCATACAATTTACATACATCCTAACCCTAAACCTATAATGTGTTCCATTTATTAGAAACTTTGACATAGATTAATTTTACTATAAAAAGTCCGTTCCTTACCTTGTAGACTGTGCCGACCATATCCGTCATTGACTCCGTTTTGTAAGCAATGTTGTGTTCTTCAAAGAATTGCTGGATGCCCTTCTCGGATATCTCACAGCCCACTACACTGTATCCACGATCTAGTAACCTAATGGGCAATTGAAAGTATAGGAAAATATCATAAGAAAATAATTAAACATGAATGATTATCATCTTGCAAAACAAAATACAGCAATATAGTATTGTGAGTAATTTTCGTGCATTTGTGCATGGAATGGAAGCTCAAAGTGCAATTTTTGTTGGTCCATGAAATAGACCTATATATTATTTGTTATCATATAGACGTAAAATAACCCAAATGAACTTCATTAAATGAATGAAAAATTGCAAGATAATTATATCATCAAACACAGTAGTCGGCGGTCGAGTCCATTTTACTCAATGAATTGATAAGTATCCCAAAGATTTGTACCATACTTTTTTAAGACAATGTTCATAGACTTACCATTTGAGATCGATCGACTTGCCACAAAGTGGTAGAAAACACCGAGGGCTTTCATGATCATCCACTAAGATGTCAATATGCTTGTTGAGCATCCTGAAATACAATTTAAAATGTAAACAAAATGGAAGTGAAATGATACAATGGTGGCTAGTAGTCAAGTTTTATTATAGGAAGTCTGTCATCGAAATCGTAGTGTTTTTGTTTATTTGTATCAATAATGAATGAACAAAGATATATCAGTTCTGTGAGGAATATAAATAGCCGCGACACATAACACTTTTCTCGGTGGAGTTTTGTGTCCGTTTTACCAACATTTAACAAAAACACTGAAATGTCTTTGATTAAAGTTTAACCAGCATGCCAGTATTATTACTTTAACGGTGTCTGCCATACACATAAAGCTACACCCGAATTTCAACACAATTCCTAATCCTGCCATAAATATAATTTTATCGTATCTAATAGCCCATAAGATCGTCATTGGATAAACCGTAACTGGGTTCCATAAACCGTAATTGGGTCCAGTTTATTTCAACATTAACATGTGTACATATAGATGGCATTTTCGTTTTACAGAGGAAGATGGTGAACTTACGGATGAACGGATGGTCTGTGGAACTTGGTTCGTCCGTTGTCCCACTGTGTTACCCAATCAGTGAGCGTCATCTGACCATCTGACTCTTCACCGAACTGATTCTTTCGCTTCCTGGTACCGTTTTTGTGCCCATTGCCATTACAATGAATTTCGCTCTTCGTGTAACACCCATTAGTTTTCACATCCTCCGTTTTCAGTCGTTTTGATGCCATAATATTACCGTTCATGTTGTGAAGATGTGTGTCTGGCATTTCCGTGATGATGATTACTGCACTGTATTCAAGATGAACGTAAATATCACCGTCTCTGTAATAAACAAGAACAATCTTAATAATTATAATGAAGGTGCAATTATTATGGATTTGGAATTTCATTTTACGTGATCATCATTAGTTAATTATTTATTTATCCAATTTATTTGTTGTCTTCTCTAAATGACGAGACACCCAATTCTGCGGTTAGATATTGATACCAGTCAAATCAATATTTTGGTTTTGCTTTCTACCTATATTGACGTTAACATGTTTGTTTGTTTGTTTGTTTGTTTACACGGTCGTAAATGATGATTACATTGACAACCTAAAATCCATTGTAAAAGATGTTATATTTACACTTTTGAAAACTTCCTATTCAAACTTGAGGCAATAATAACCCGTAACCATTCTAGCGCAAAAACAAACTTGTACTAACTATACGGTAAAATCGCAAGCATGCAGTGCTAAATAATGACACGTCAATAGAGTAGCATGATCTCTTAGCATTTGTAGTTATAGTTATCAAACAAACAGGATTTTGAGGTTATTAGGACTCATTTATATGATTATATAGCCTACACTGTAAAAAGAAGCGTTTATATTTCTGATAACACTTAATAAACACTTCAACACGGTTTTTTGTGTGTTTTACGTGTAAAGGTATAGGAGGCATTGCATACGATAAACTTTTGCATAAACACTACAACACGTTTATAGAGGTAATTGTGTTATATTTATTAACACACCAACATGTTTATATCAGCAATAAGAAACATGTTGGGGTGTTAATAATTATACAACAAATACCTCTATAAACGTGTTGTAGTGTTTATGCAAACGTTTATCGTATGCAATGCCTCCTATATACCTTTACACGTAAAACACAAAAATAAACGTGTTGAAGTGTTTATTAAGTGTTATCAGAAATATAAACGTTTCTTTTTACAGTGTATGCAACTATATAAGACAGAATCAACCGTGAACATACAAGCAGATGATTCGTAGACGATTAAAATCTGTCTCCGTGTTTTAAACTTATAAGGGGCACAACACTAAATAAATATCCCATTTTTTAATGTTGGATAACATGTAAATAACGCGCATGTATTTGCCCTTACTACTCATTTTTGGCATGTTGGGAATGTTTGTAGCCAATGATTTAACATGCGTTCAATTTTAATAAAATCGTCAAAAAGTGTAATCAAATTATATTTTGCGATATGAACATTTACACAGCGCACCCATATTTCTATGCTGACCGTCGCCGTTGAAAGTGTTCATCCACGTCATACATTTTCTGTCAAATCGAAAATTGATATTTTACAATATCCTGAGCAAAGTAATCTAGAGACTATTTATTTTTCATTTTATCATGCTATACCCTCACGCCAAACTGATTCCCAAAGCCTGCCCCATGTCACTACATAATCGGTTTTTGTTTTAGTGAATTACCACCATTATTACACCAAACGAGGAGTGACGTGGCGTGACTTAGTAGTGTTGTTAACACGCTTAACCAGAGCCATCAGAGACGTCATCATACATATAAACGGTTGGAAATTCTCAGAACCTTTATAGGTATATACATGTGATATTTCAATTTATATGTTATGAATTATATAAAAAGAGCATTGACAGTTTAAAAACAATAATAAACCACCGCACTTTGGCACGAATTATGTCCACAGGGTACGTATTTTAGTCTCTGCCAATATTTTTCTTCACAATTATAAGCGCATACTTTAAGACCACTTTAAGTATGTAAACAAAATCATATTTCTCGAATTCACGTCTGTGGGGAGTTGTGGTGAAGCCTCATCTTTTGATGTAAAATAGATATATTGCCGATTTTATGATAAAACGACATATTTTCCCCATATAAATTGTTGAATATAGTGGAAAATTAACAAATTAACATATTTTAACTTTTCATAACCCCATTATCACCTAAGAAAATGAAACGATTCAAATGACACCTTTAGCATTAGTTGGCTAAACTAAAAGACTACTCCAAATCCACGCACAGTTATGCGTAGGCCGATTCATGTTAAGCCCACATACAATAATTTTCTTTTTTTCCTTACGTCAATACTGGTAATACAAAAGAAGTAAATCAACATTTATTATTTCACCATGACGACTTATGAGTTGAAATATTGAGTTGCCATAGCTTTAATAATACACACACTTTATGCAATCTATAAATTTGAGGGAACTATGAATGAAAGTAGAAAATTCTCGCCAATAAGGGACCGTTCATTATTTATGGTGGAGGGGGGGGGGGTTGGGTAAAATATAGGGGGGGGGGGGGGGTCATGTAACTTTCATATGTTGAAATAGGGGGGGTTATGTAACTTTTTATTCTTGAACAGGGGGGGTTGTGTAAATTTGTTTAAACTAAAGATGGTGGTGATTGGAGTGATTTTAGAGGCTATTTTAGAGTGTGAATGTCATTTTTTTCTGCGCTTCGCGCATATTTTCTTAAAACCTATCGACTTCAAAAACTTTTACTACGAGACGACTTCTGGACAGCAAATCGACGATATGGTGGAAAAACATCTATATAATCATCAACGGTCGAGACATTAGAGCCACAGGGTGTATAATGTTACAAAATCCAATTTCATGATTTAAAAATGTGATTTATTGCATGCTTTTCACCTCATCTCTGCTTTGCACCAATGCTCACAAAAGTAGAACGTTTCACTGGATTATACGTTTCTACTCATAATGTTCTAACTTGTTCGGGTTATAAAGACACCCAAAATGTATAAATATGAAGAAAGAAAAATCTATCTCGCTACGCTCGCCATTACTAATTTCACACAATAAAAAGAAGGGGCATCATAAAATTATTGGCCGTTCAGATAGGGCACAAACAAAATTTGCCAACGTATCCATGAACAAAATTCCAAAGGTAAAGACAGCCCCGTAAGTATGTGACAAGATTATTTTTTTCGGGGATGGGGGGGGGGTGTAAAAAGCTACTGGTTAGCAGGGGGGGTCATGTAATTTTCAGTTTCAGCTGTAGGGGGGTTAGGTAATTTTAACATACAAGTCTCGAACTTGTCCCAACCCCCCCCCCCCCCCCTCCACCATAAATAATGAACGGTCCCTAATGCATTCCGTATATACGCATTAAATAACTGTTTTAATTAAGCATTTAATTTATCAAACAGCGTGAACATATTGCATATATCAAATTAGCAGCATTAATTAGAAATGAAGAATGAAACAGGACGTATTACAGCATTATCGATCCATCAGTATTATGAAAGTGAATTGAACCAAATGTACGGTACCGGTTCGGGATGCTTTTCATTATTCACACATGAAACCGTCGTAAACATACAGGCTGTCCCAAAAATGATTAGTACCCACCGATGCCCAAAGTTCATTAATTGTGTTCATCATCAAAATCAATAGGATTAGGTCCGTTGTTTTCCATCATCTTTGACATACTCTACCCTGCATAATTCGAATTTTAGATCACGAATATCGGATTTATCAAACTCAAGATACACTCTATTATGTAAGACATGATGATTTCACCTTTTCGACAAAAAAAGTGGGGAAAATGTGTGTGTTAAACAGCTTGAAACAAATGTCTTTATATTCTCTTAATCTCTTGTCTACTGATAAAATCGTCTATTCCTTTCTATTTTAACTGCTATTAGTTATGGTTGTTCAAATCATAATCCTTTATTTTAATCAAATTTGAAGGGTAAAAGAATTTCGTCACGCTTGAGTGACCCATGCTTTGTTTTATTTGACACGTGTTTAGGAATTTGATATAGCTAATAGAGTGGTATTTGGGGAATTAGGAGTGGCTTAGATTTTATTTTCACATTGGAGGATGGAATTGGTGATGTTAAAAAGTCAGGGACTATTTCATTTTTACCAATTTTGTAAGAAACTTCACCCCAATATGAACCTCAAAACTAGCTCATATAGAAACAAAGCTTTGGATCACTCATGTGTGGTGATCCATTTTAACTCTTCAAATCGAATCAAAATGAAGAAGTGTTAATTATATGAACAACCATAACAAACAACAGCTCAAAATAGAAAGGAGCCCCCCCCCCCCCCCCCACCCCACCCCACCCCTACACACACACACCCCCACACACCCCATTGCACTTTGCCAAAAGGTGAAATAACCATGTCTTACACAATGGAGTGTAACCTCAGTTAATAAGTCCGATATTCATGATCTAAAATTCAAATGAACAGGTTCAGGATGTAAAAGATGATGGAAAAACAACGGACTTAAATCTCATCGATTTTTATGATGAAAAAAATTAATGAACTTTGGGCATCGATTTGTTATTCTGCCTCTAGGAAACATTATAGCCTACGTTACTGCAGCGTATATTCTTTTCTTGGAGACAAAATTTATTGTTACAGTTTGTAGATGAAACGTATAAAACAGCCACTTGACAAGTTCTTAAAACACCAGCATGGTATTGGATAAAGAATACGAAATAAATATACAATCTTAGCATGGCGGTGATGGATAGAGACGAAGCATAGTTAAGCAATTCAAAGCTGAATTATGATTTTTGTAAAATTCTTTTAAAACATCTGACCAATATTATTGTCAAAATGTTATTGTAGTTGCAGCCGCGTATATCAGACTAACACCAGTGCAATACATTGAAGCCTTATCATGCTTATCTGTATTATTCAGATCATTGCAGACGATTTGTTCACTAACCAGTAAACATTAGCTGGTTTTTCTAAAAGCGAGTATAGCATTTTTAATATATTAAACATCAGCATATCAGAACAAGAAATAAGATTGTACCAATAACAAGAAAACAACTCATTACTGCAATACAAACAAGGATTTGTCTCAAGGTAGACGTTTGAAAGAACATTTTCGGAAAGAATTACTTAAAAATGCATAAAAAGACTGACTTACCTTGAAATGACTTCCTTCTCTCAGGCTAAAATGATTACTTCTTTTGTGTTTCTAATGAAAATCCGTAACGGTCGTCTGCTGGTCCGGGCTTTTGTAATCGAAAACAAATCTTACAACTTTTCAAGGATGTAAAGTGATGAAAAAATGTGCGTGATGTTGCGTCCTTCGTTAATTCTGCATGTCTGTCTGTCTCATTTCTGGTTGCTTAAACCCGTGTTTACTAAGTGGAGGAATAGTGAGCACTGAATTGCATGATGTAGTGTCGTCTGCTTATTAAATAACTTTTTGGCGCGCTCTATAGAGGACGCTCTGTGTCTTAAAAGATAGACTTATCCTAAATCTCATCAGATGGAATATTAATTCTTAGTATCTGCGTGATAGCCGATTTATTCTGGAGGGGTTCTGGTCTGGAGCCAATTATCTTGCCGTCAAATTAAATATTAATAAGAAATTGATAATTTCAGTAATCAGTGGAGATGTTAATTTAAAAATTCAAAAATGTACCTAAATTCAATCATAATGCCTATAAGTTGTTATACTTGTATGTGGTTAGGCCTATATTTTCCTCCAAATGAATTATATTTTCATAAGACTTGAAATAATTCTATTTGAAGACAAGCTTTGCAATCGCCGTTTGAGTTACTCCTCTGTTCCCGCCCCCGGTTTTCCGGATAGCGGGTATGGGATGACGTATAGCAGCAAACTGGTAACTAAGCCAGGAAATTATTTCATTAGGCCCAAGATCCGGGCCCAAGATATAACATAGATATGCAAATTATTTTATATATTTCCATTTTAAGAATTTTGGTTTTAGTTTTGTGTTTCAAAATCCGTCCGAATTCTGGAATGGTACGTGTGAGATGTGACATAAACATCCCATATTATTTATAATTCGAATATAAAATAGTAGCATAAAAATGCGTTTATCTAGGCCTAAGTAAAGTCAATCTTTTTTCTTGTCTTGTCTGTATTTGTTTTATTGTCTCTTGTCAACACGTCAAATCAAATTGATTTGTTTTATTGTCTTTATACAATTGTAAAGCTAACATGTTAACACAAAATTGTATTTAAAAATTTAAAAAGTGTATTTTGGTATTAAATTATTTTGTACAGCGTGTCCCAAAAAAACTGGGTTCAAAAGTTTGCGATATATGAATAGTTTATATTTAAGGATATCAAACAAAATATATCTGACCTTAATTGGTTAAACTCTGTGACTAATCCAATATAAACTTTTTGAAATACAAAGATTTGAATAGAGCGTGGTCAGAACCCATTTGTCCCACTTTTCAAGGAACACCCCCATGTGTTGCAATTGCGCATTGTTGTGACTTCAATAAAGTTTTGCCTTGCATTCATTCTTTACAATGACTTGGGCAGTAAACAAAATTATCTGGGTCATATTGCCATAAAACAAGTTCATTATATACATAACATAACAAAATGTTCTTTGTTTTAGTCCGAGTTACTGTCAAGTTCTTTCGGAGAATAAACCACATGCCGGGAGCCCGGGAATACTGCACGTATAGCGCACATTTTCATGCAACGCATGGATGGTTTATTCCTTAAACATAATAAATCGGGACAAATGGGTTCTAACCACGCTCTATTCAAATCTTTGTATTTCAAAAGGTTTACATTGGATTGGTCTCAGAATTTACCCAATTAAAGTCAGGAATATTTTGTTTGATATGCTTAAATATAAACTATCCATGTTTTTTACTTATTTCGTAACAAGCTCGCAAACTTTTGAACCCAGTTTTTTGGGACACGCTGATGTTGCACACCTTCAAATCATTAATAATTCTTCATTATAATTAAATTTGAAGGATACAAGAAGTTCGGTACACTTGATTGAACCCATGCTTTGTTTCTCTATATGTGACAAGTGTGTCGGGACTTAAGAATAGCTAATGTGTGATTAGGCGAATTAGCAGTGGCTTAGGTTAAATTTTCACATTGGTGATTTTATTTTCCAAATTGGGACAATTTTACCTTTTAATCACAGAATAACTGCGATTTTCAATGAACGGAGCACAAATTCGGGTACAAGGTTGTCAATGTTGATGCTGAGTGATATTGTCATAAATTATTCAAAATGGAGCTAATTCACAAATTCCTACGTTTTAGCAAACATTTCAGAGATGGTGCAAACTGGCACCGGCATTTAGGAGTGGTTGCATTGAACATCCCTTATCATAATCATCTCGGATGTATCCTCAAATCCTCCCACCCACAACTTTGAGTTGGGGTTTATCTTTTGTCTGTTTCTAACATGCTTTGCAGAAAGACATTTTTCTTATTGCCTAATGAATGAAATCGTCATCTCAAGCAAAATCGAGCGTATACTCAGTTTCATGTGGTTAAAAAGTAGGGGACTATTTAATTTTTACCAATTTTGTGAGAACTCCACCTCCAATTTTGAAAAAGAAGTCTTAGTCACGGCTAATTACCCAAAATGTCCCACTTAATAACCTTACCATTGCTTAATGAATGTGCTCAGCCATGCATGAATGCGTACATCTTAATTTCATACAGACATGCTAGAGCATTATTGTCTGCTTATTTTGACATGCAATTGTTTAATTTATATTAATGTTTATGTGAAATATTTGAACTTCAATATTTGAACTTCAATGAGTGGCAAGGAACTTCTTTGGACGAGTGTAGATAAGTATTTATCAAATAATCCCTTATCATTTCAAATCATGGTATGGTATTGAAATACGGTATTAATGAATCAATTATTACTCTGAAGTGCAGCTGCCTTCAGAGGACTATATTGTTCTTATCGGTCGTGTAGGTGAATCATAAGGGCATGCTGTAAATTGACGTCATATCACTAAAGGAAACATCGATCAGCGTGAACATGTCCAAGTGCACTACATGTACTCAAGTCCGGAGTCGTGTTTAGGAAGTCCTTTTTATTAAGCAGGTATGCATTTCAGGAAGATGGTGTCTCCGTGAATTAGGCGATTGATTTTAACTACTATCAAATATTTATTTTTATAATTACTTGTTAAGTATAGTCCTCCACCTTCCGAAATAAATAAATAAAAATAAATAAAAATAAAAATAAAAAATAAAGAAACAAACAAACACCCCAACAAACAAATAAATAAATAAATATATATCAATAAATAAATACATTTGAGAAATTGTCTAGAAAGTTTTCCTTTTTCACTATCATGTTCACTTTTTGCAAAACATTCACATTTCGCCAAAATTATGTTTTCAGAAAAAGTGGCACTTTCAAAATCGTATGCAAGAAAGTTTTAAAAATGTCTCCTGTGCTTTTTAAAAATTCATTTCAATTGTCTTTTTTCCATTAAAAGAGAGTCTGTTCTTTCTTTAGCTGCTCCTTATATGAAATCAAAAACAAAATTATTTTCCCACGTCAATAACCCTGTAACGTTGAAAAGTACCATCGTTTTAGGGAAATGGGACTGTGTTGCTGGACCAAAACTCTGGAACAATCTTCCCTTACAAATCCGTAACTCTAAAAGACGGTCGGAACTTTTAAATCGTCTTTGAAAACTCATCTTTTTAACCAGGATATTTAGTTATTTTATTGTGTGCAGCATTCATGTAACATGTACTGTAGGCCTACATGTATTTGCACTTTTCTTGATTATAGTGTATTAATGTAACTGTACGAGGGGCAGTCAATAAATAATGAAAGTGATCATGGTATGGGATGCATGAGTGATTCTATAGAGGGATAATGTGATCAATACAAAGTATGAACCTTTGTCTTTCAAACAATACACTTTTGGATTGTTAGATACTTTTGGTTATGTAACGTCATTAACATAAACACAATAGGTTTCAGACACTGACTGAAATCTGTCAATTATTTTGACTGGATATGTAATATGTTGAATATGGGTTGATTGATACATTTGCGTATATCTCGGCAATGCCAGCAATAACAGATAACACTTCGCGCACATATAGGCCTATAGTTAGAACACACACTTATCTCTGTTTGACACTCTTTTATAGATCTGAATTCATTAATACGAACAAGAAGGGACCATCTCAAATACGCTTTTATTTAGCAAAATCCGCTATAATATACCTTAGAAAACAACAAAGGATAAAGAACAATGGAGGGATTATAATTTAATAAATTGTTGTGGGATGTAAAGCAATAACAGTGGGGATTTCAAAAGGAGCTGTTCATAAAATGTCCTCAAACCATTGAAATTATGTGACTATTACTTACACAATACATATCTAGTAGCTCTAAAGATAACATTAATAAGAGAGTTTGTGGCAGCCATCTTTGATTGATACATTCATGTATATCTTCATTTTGACTATCACAATATTTGTACACATTGATTAAAACAATTTTTCATTATTTCTGATTAGAATTTGAAGGCACAGTATGCTTTTATCTGGTAAATTTCATGATTTTAGCCATTTTGACCCAGTTCAAAATGATCTGCCGTCTGCGCATGCGCATATTTCTGCAGGTTTCTTGCGAAAAAGTTCAGATAATTAGTTAACTATCCAAATGGAATCTCCCAAACTGGTTAATTGCTTGGTTTTTTCCTAAATTGTTTGATTTTCCGCAATATTAGTGATTCACTGACTGTGCATTTTTCAATGAAAATTAGCTATTTGAAATACTGATAGGTTTTATTCGATTGCTTCTCCTTACTTTTTCCTATTATACTACATATATCAAACATAGGGATTAAAGTTATTGTCTTTTTTATCATACTTACGCGAACAAATTAGGATTTACCTGCTTCTGGTGTTATGTTATACAAACTTCTTACCACTTGTTTCATACAAACAATTCCAATTTCCCGCCAAAAAACTGATTTAGCAGTGTCTCAAGTGTACTTACTTTGACACAATGCTATGACGTCAGAGTTCACACTCAAAAATCCAAAACTGTATTGTTTGAAAGATAAAGGTTCTTTCTTTGTATTGATCACACTATCCCTCAATAGAATCACTCATGCATTCCATACCATGATCACTTTCATAACTTACTGACTGCCCCTCGTATAACATGTTATATTATTATAGCCACCATTTGTTGGCTACTCTTGGTGTTTTCAACTGCATTCATATTTTGGACATGCTATTTGTTATTTTGTTAAGCGCTTTGTGATCTTTTCGATGTAAGGCGCTATATAAATGTCTGTTATTATTATGCCTGTTATTATTTTGGGAAAAGTAAACATGTTATCGAAAAGGAGAAACTTTGTGTGGGTAGCCAAGAATTTTCCCTTTTCGTAAGTGTTTCAATCTTGCAAAACGTCTAATTGTGTGTGGAGTTATGCAAGCAAACTCGTATAGGATCTTGAAAAGTGCCACTTTTTCTGAAAACATAATGTTTGTGAAATGTGACTATTTTGCGATAAGTAAAAATGATATTGAAATGGGAAATGTTCCTACGAATAGCCAAGTGTTTTTGCTTTTTACATAAGTGTTTCAATCTCTCAAAACGTCTATAATTGCGTGTAAGAGTTATGCAAACAACCGTGATATAATTCTAATTTTAGGTGTGGGGGGGGGGGCTTACTTTTTTCAACCCTTATATATATATAGCTATTTGCAGTAAATAAATTATTATTATTATCAAAATAATACACCGCCCGTATCAAAAGTGCTCGATTCCTGAGAAGAGCGTAATATGTTGAAAAAAACAAGTAGTTTAAAATCAATAATTATTTTGTTATTGAAAAAATTAAGAATATTATTTGACACATATAATATCATAAAATGTCATCATTTTACCGCATATTGTGAAATAAAGAATAACGCACTTTCGGTTACGTTCTGCCGTTGTATTTATAGGGTTATTTGTACCATAGTATTTCCGATGTGACATTTAAGCTTGTGACGTTTAGTTTAACACGTTTAAGAGTAATATTTCATGACATTTATTAGGCGTTGTTTACATTTATTAGGCGTTGTTATCATTTAACATTTCAAAATAGGCGGCGGCGAAACGATATGAATTGACATAACAATGACGCTCATTTGTGGGCGAAGTTCTTGATATTGCTTTTGTGCGAGGTAAGGGGGAGGGGTAGATGATACGCCATTCAGAGTGTGTCACTATTGATGCGAAGTAACGATCGCCGCTCATTGAAAAGATGGAATGGCGATTAGTAACTGTGCGTCGCGTCGCTCGTCGGGTGCGACGGAGTGGCGATACGACGCTATGCGACAAGGTGGCAAATTGGCACTGCTACTTGGGGCGTCGAAATGTCCATACCCCCATAGACTAATTACTTAGAGACTGCTCATTCCGCATTCCAACACACACAGCGCACTGAAGCCGCGTGTTCCCTGACGACAGTCAATCTCCCATGACGACAGTCAATCACCCATGACGACGGTCAATTCTTCTGGCGCAGCTTGTGCGTTGAGTGCGTATGATTAGCACGCAGACACACCCGCGTCCGTGGCGCAATTAACGGGAGCGCAAACTGGTGCGTGCTTCAGAACAACGTTGGCGTTATTCGTGAAACGCTTGCGTTTGTTTCAGATCAACACGCAGGGACGCTACAAGAAAAAGTGACGCACTCAAGCACGCGCGTAGAGCGCCGTTTTTCGGGAAGTGCGTATTTGTTGTTGTCATGGTTCGACTTTTTGTTCTTTGGCTTCAATTTTTAAGCGTCGTGAGCAGCCTCTGCATACCCCGCTAAATTTGGTGCGTTGAAATGTCGATGCGCCGCTAATTTGGTGCGTTGAAATGTCGATACGCCGCTAATTTGGTGCGTTGAAATGTCGATACGCCGTTAATTCATGGTGCGGCAAAATATCGATTCGTTACTAATTAGTGTGATAGAGCTCTCCCCTCCCGCCAAGTGATAGGGTGTATACGTGTATATATTGTTGTATATAGCAGGAATCGTGCATCCCCCTCCCCGATTATTTCTGTGACAAAATGAACAAATAAAAGTATATTAGTGATACAACATGTGTGGTATAATAATGTCGAACTTTCAAAGTAAAGCTAAAATGAAGAATATAAATGAAGAGCACACTTAATGATGTTTATATGTCATATTATGACGAATAAAAGAACCCATTTTGTGAGCTGTCCACGGAATGCTAAATCCTTTGAAATTATCCGATAGGGAGGAGCAAAGATTTATTCAAATAACAAAGACATGATTTATACCTGAGAGATTCAAACAATGAAGCATGTATTCAAAGAGCATATTCTTCCACTCATTATTGTCCCTTGCTAAGTAAATATGCCTTTTTGGGCACCCGTACGTCGGGGCCCTGTATTGTCATGAGTTTGCGAAAACTTACACAATTTGGTATTTCTAGATATTATAGATGGAGGCTGCCATGTTTACGTTACTGATGGTCTCTTACTATAACATTTACGTAACATTGAAATGTGAAGTTGTAGTGTACGAGTGCTATCGGCGTTTACGAACTATAAACGAGGCTGAATATCACGCTCGTTATTATAAGGATGGAGATAGTCACGCTCGGTTGCATTCTCGATATGAATGTGTACAGTATCTCAGCTATAATGCTGCATGTAGTATAATAGCAAAGCTAGCTTTGCATGTACATTGTACAGAGCATTGAGAGGTATGTGGGGGTAGGGGCGGTGTACAGTTGTAGTTTACACCGTCCGCTGTTCAATATCAACTCAATATCAACGGTAATAGGCTACTGACTGGTTTGATTATGAATTACTACACATGTAGAGATCAGTGGGTTGGTCTTGGTAGTTTGGTACGTGGGTATGATATAAGCACCAGGAAAGTTGGAGTCTTCAATTTCAAACTGCTGAGTTCTCTTCTAAACTTTCGTTAGTAATAATATGATTTAGTCGTTTTTAATATTATTACTTTATACATGAATCACATTGAATGATGAATAAATGAAGTGATGAATTCATAAATCATTAATTGATTGACTATTGACAGATATAATACTATTGATTGATTGGTTGATTGATTGATTGGTTGATTGGTTGATTGATTGATTGATTGATTGATTGATTGATTGATTGATTGATTGATTGATTGATTGATTGATTGATTGATTGATTGATTGATTGATTGATTGATTGATTGATACTAAAAATAATAAATGAATTCATGAATGCATAGATTAATTAGATAATCATTCAATTGGATTAACATGTCATTTAATTTAATTAATCGATCAATTTTAAAATTCAATGAATAGAAATAGTTAAAGAATGGATAATACATAAATATATAAATAATGTAAACATCCTATCTAGAGCTGAACGGGTTCGCCGGCGGACAAGTTTAAGACTTAAACTTTCGTCAGGATTAGCTCTGACTTCTTTAGGACCAAATTATTATAATATAATAATCTATCTTACAATCTATTCAATATATTTGTAAAAATCAAAAATCCTATATAGATGTATCCATTCTATTAATATATTTGTAATTAATCAAATGAAGTATGTTCATTTGAGCGCCCATTCCTTTTAAAAGGAATTTTTATTAATAAAGAACCCATTTTCTAGCAATTGTCCAGGGAATGCTAAATGCTATATCTTTTGAAATTATCCGTCTGTTAAGTGAAGAACAACGAATACAGATGAATTCAAAGTATATTTATATCTAAGAGATTTAGACACAGATTAATTAAAGTATGGATAAAATCAATTTTAAGTGATAGAGAGTTATGCCATTTACTAAAAGAACCCATTTTCCAGCTGTCAACGGATTTCTTAATTAAAACTTACTTCATTCTCATTTCAGAAAGAAATTGATTTACACCCTGATTTGAACCTGTACAATAGTAGGCCTATTCCTCACAATATGAAACACGAAATCTGACAAAATAGAAACGTTTCAGTGTTGACTCAATTTTTAGCCACAGTTTATGACAGATTATTGGTTTTATGCATACGAATGATGTACTCTTTTTGCTCCTCAGGCCAGGCGGATTATATATAAACTTTCAGCATTTCGTGGGCAGCTCCTAAGATGGGTTCTTTTTTCATGTTTATTAAAACAAGCATAACTCTTGATAGCGAGGATTTTGTTTTTGTGATCAACTTCTTTTTGTCTCGCACTGCAATTACATTAATATTGCACTTAATGAATTGATACAAACGTACGCGACGCACATTTTTAGGCCATGTATTAGGCCCAACTTGCATTATTGCTCATATATAAGGGGGACTCTCGGTTTACCGCATATTAAATGGATCATTACCAAAGGCGGGTTTCAGAGAAAGGTTAGTGTGTAACCCAATTGTTTTCACATGATATTTCGTATTCTATGTTATGAGCGTGTCATAATTTTTTTTACAAATTTTTATGACACGCTCATGACATAACTTAAAAGTTAAAAAGTTAAGTGGGTCTAATGACATAACTTCAATAGAATTTGCCTATGTCATGTATTTCACGAAATTCCGGTATGATGGTATACCATATTTTGAGGATAGATAATTACTATTTTTAGGTTGGTGATGGAACTTTAGATCTATTTGCTGAGATGTTTTATTAATATATCATTATTAACCAGAATTGTGTGACTAGCGGATACAAGGGGGGCGAGGGCGGGCGCCCCCGTAAAATTTGATAATATACCTTTTTTTGTGTTGTTGCCGATAAGAGCAGCAATCTATAGCGTGACTCCAAAAATATTGGGTCCAAAATGGGTGTGCTGAGTACTTTAAACACTTTCCACGCGGCAGGCGTATGCAGACGACATTCCAAAAATGCACAGAATGTTTCAAAAATGTCACAATTATTGTATTTCATTACCATATTTGGAATCACCATGAAAATTCATTGAAATAAGTACAAACATGCCTAGGCTGGTTCTGTAATCCTTGAGATAGATCTTCAAAGAAAATACTTGCGCGCTTCGCGCACCTTTTTCTTAACAACATGTTTCAACATTATCAAACAAAATTTGGGCTCGACCCCCTCCCTTAAATTGTGTTGCTTCCGTCGCCATACTGCGGCCTAAAGCATGGTAAGGTGTAGTGTGTTGTGAACAGGGTTTTCTTAAGGACATAGGCCTACCTAACATGATAGGCCTACTCAATAGAAATGATAGACAACTAACACACTACCATTTAAAGGTAGATGACCCGATCACATTTTCGTAACACAGAATTATTTCAAACATACGGAGATTTTCATATCATATGAAAGCTCGTATTTTTCTCATCATCATACTGAAATTTGAAGGCCTAAATCGGTATAATTACGGAGAATCGATGAAATAACGTCGAATTACCGCGAATGGTGGTAACCACCGATATAGTTTGTGTACTACTCAATGGGTACAGTTCACCACATCTTGTGCGTCTAAAATAAGAACCATTAGAGCTATGCAACTCAAACTTTGGAACACGACTTTTTTAAGGATGACCTTTCATGTAGAATAGAAAACTTCAAGTTGAAAATCGGAACATCTACCTTTAACATGTTCAACTTTATCAATGGTTAATATTTTGATCTGCAATTCTGAGAAAAAAAGTATTTTGAGACTTAAACGATGGCTAAAGATAGTGAACGTCAATGAACTATGAAGGACAATCATCTCACAGCATCTTGATTTTCAAATTACTCAACATTGAGATTTTGAATAGATCCTTTTAAACAACATTTCATTACAGAGTGTCCCCTTAAAAATAATAGTACCGTAATTAATAAGAGTTTACTTAAAAGCCTAACTACGAGGGTCATTCAATAAGTTCTACCTCCTCACTCATAACGTCGCTAATAATATGAATGTCAGCCTCATGACATTTCTCATGATTAGGCTATATATAGCTTTGAATCATAGCTTTGCATTTATAATAAATCATAAATGATACTCTGTTTCACTTTTGTTATGATGTAGTCAAAGCCAGAGAGAGATTTTGGACAACGGAAACGGAAAATCATCTTAAAGAATAAATAGGCCTATACATGTTTTTCTGGGGGTTTTACGTATTGTATAGATATAAGAGCACGAGTTAAGTACTGAAAATGGAAAACAGTGAATGATATCTGAATATATTACAGTATTATCATGTATTGATAATTGATAAGATTGTATGTAATATTAGCTCTAATTGTAGATTTGCAAATAGCGTAATATCAACTCGAATGTATTGCTATGCCTTTGGCATGCTGGAATACTGCATCAGTCAGATTTTCGTTGTTACAAGTCAAGCAGTATAATAGTGATGCCTCGTATGTTAAACTTTATGTCCTTTGTGCAACCTTCATAGTCAATCAGGTAGTCAATGGTTGAAAATTATCTCTTTGAGAGACTTGTAATCCCTTCATTTAGTCCTGTATATTGAAGATCTTTTAGTTCTTATGAAAATCAAATATGACTTATGCAGGGTTCTCTATAGGGGAGGGGTAAACTTAATGGTTGTCCTGATCTAGTTCTTGTTAATCAGAGGGTGTATTCTTAGCCACTGTAATTGTTTCTAGTCTGTTAAAGAGATATCTGACATTTAGAACGATTATTATTGACCAATATCTTTTGTCTCCTAGAATTGGCCAAATGAATAGCACTTTAGGCGATAGTTTGCTGGTTTTTTTTCAAACGTTTCCGTCACGCTAAATGGAAGTTAGGTTTTCAATGCATCTCTAGATAAGTACAAACATTACTCAGATCAATGTACAATGAATTTGTAGCCGGGGTTCCAAGCTACAAGTGTGTAATAAATATTTCATTAGACTGGCTTATATAATAACAAAGTTATGAGGTAGGAGGTAGAACTTATTGAATGACCCTCGTATGAACTGATTTCGTGTCAATGATAGGCCTATAATATTCGATTCTCAGTCCCTCACTTTCTGACATTTGGATGCAGTGATGGCACACGAGGGACCCGGAAAGCCCCCTAGTCACGATATCCACCCCCCCCCCCCCCCCCCCCCCCCAAGTCAGCTCAAGCCCTGCCCAACCCATTTTGTCCCCAATCAATCGAAAATGTTGACTTTTAATGTCAACAATACTTGAATACGGCTTAAAATTGGTGTGAAATGTCTAATTCAGAACATGTATAATATAGTAATTTCAGGTAATTTTTACAATAAAATGAAAGCCAAAATCTATGCGCGCTTCAGCGCGATTTTGCCCCAAATGTGTTTGCCTTGCCCCAAGAGTTGGTCACCCCAAAAATAAATTGATGCTCTTTTCGCCACTGTTTGTTGCTCTCCGGTATTTTTAGTTTGGATGTGGTACAGAACTGAGACTAGTATATTTTGTTTCTGGGACAGAAGATGGGTGTGTATCGATTAGTCTGATCTGTGATAATTTTATCTAGGAAAACTGTAACGTATAGGCGGGCGTATAGGCCTACTTGAAACGGGCAAAACATCGCCTTTGCATCATCATTCAAATAAAAGTCAGCTATATTCTTCATCGTGGCCTATCGTATATATAAGTCACGAATTGTGACTTATATACGATAGGCTATATCTATATTTTTGCAATCAGCTACAACACAAAATGTGAAGAAACAAGAAAGAGGCCGTGACAGTTGAGTTTCAAAAGCTTAATTGACATTTGACTATTCCAATTGATGGGAGACATACGTTAATCTTCCACACAGAGAGTGTAGATTTCAGATGGAGTCACCCTTGCACATGTTGCAGGTAATTGAAATCCATACTTCTTCTCTACATGCTCTGTGGGCAAGATTAAGTATGTCTTCCATTGGCATGATTAGGGGGTGTATGGATTTCAAATGGAATAGCCCAATTTGCCTTATCACTAGTAGTAATGAACCGCGTCTCTCGCTGAAAGTAAACTTATTTGTTTCATTGCCGAGGAATTTCTTTCTTCATGTTCTTGAACCTTCAAAAAATATCCATGTTATTTTGTTAACCATTTGAGCACCTAAAAGGTTCCTAATATACCAAATGGGGATTCCTTTAAGCATGTTAGGAGGACAATAAAATGTTATTACATTTCTAGAGTGTCCCGTTTAAAGCAAATCTCTGTGCCTGTATATATTTTGGGTGGGACACTCTGTATTTAGCCTGTTAGTAGTAGAGAATTATGTTTTCATGTATACCTGTCTTAACACAATAAGCTAAACATATATAACCCGATTGAGTTCGCCAAGGCTAGGGAATGTAACATAAAATAACATTTAAATGCACTTCCGTTTGCGAGGTCTTCTTTTGTATCAGTGTATCACCTTGGTTAGTACAATTATCCATACAATAGTTTCTTTAACATTTTCTAAATGTAACTGTTATATAACCAGTTTCCGATTTTGCTAAAAGACGAATTACATTTTGTAAAACATTATTACATAAAAACACTTCCGTTAGCAAGGTCTTCTATTGTCTCACCTTGGATAAAAGATCATTATCGACACATAGTATTGTCTAAAAGTGTAATGTTACGTAACTAGTTTCCGATTTGGTTAAAAGACGAATAACAATTTGCATAACATTATTTATCCGTAATAATAGTACGAGACTCGTGCCTCCCCAACAGCCCAAACTGCGATCCTCTGCTGAACCTTGGTAGCAGTGCTCTGGTGTTGGGGAGTTACTATATACATCCAACATCCGTGTTCAGGTCTAATACAAGTTTGGATTGCCCTTTCACCTCAATTGAAATTTGGGTCGGTAGGCCCGTCGGTAGGTCGATTAAAAAAATGCCAAAGAATGCCCGAATCACACTGGAATGGGTGTTTTTTTACATTTTGTCGTTTCCAATCCAGTCCAAAACAGGACCTTAGAATAGATGACCCATATTTGGCCCTAAATTACCCACATAATGCCCCTTGTCGACCCACATCATAGCTATGGTAACTCATAACCCAAGATCCTAATTATTGAATTTATTCTGATCAAAAGGACCATTTTCTGCGTAAAATATATACCAACCATTTATTTCGAATTGAGTACATTGTTAATTAAATATGGCATTACGAGCGTTGCCTGTCACCATGATAATGATATAACATAAGGAATAAGTATTTGTATAGTTTATTTTGATTTTGATTATTTTTTTTGTTTTTGTTTTAAATTTGAGTAAAAATGACTACTGCTGCAGTACGTATGCAAGTGGCGTCATAATAAACTAGATGTCGCGGTTCTAGGCGTATGCGGTTTGTGGTTTGCGTTCGTTTAAATGACGCAATATAATGGTTAAGGGGGAAGTTTTTTTAAAAGTTTTGTGAGTGCTGTAATTATTGAACTATGACTCAAATGTATATAAAAGTATACATTTTTTGAAAGGAAATGGATATCAGAGAATCCAAATTGGCAAAGCCATCAAAAATAATTGTGAGTAAAAAATGCCCAAACCGCTTGATGATGATGTAAAGACACTAACTTAGGGCCGGATTTTTTTTTAACCTAATCTAATATTTATGGAAATTTTCACTAAAAAGTACCACAAAAAAAGTTTTCATTTTTTTTTCACTTTTTTTGGCACTTTTTGGTCAAAATATTAGATTAGGTTAAAAAAATAAAACGTCCCTAAGTTAGTGTCTTGACATCAACATCAAGCGATTTGGTAGGTTTTACTCAAAAATCATTTGGTTAGCTTTGTTCAAAAAAAGATGGGTCAAAAAAGTGAATTTTGTGATTTCCTCCAAAAAAAGAAATCAACATTTTTGGTCAAAATTGACGCCAAATTTTGATTTTCTGATCCATTTCCTTTCCAAAAATGTATACTTTTATATGCATTTGATTAATAGTTCAATAATTACAGCAATCACAAAATTCAAAATATAAATTTCCTTGAGACCCCTTAATTAAATTTTAAAAAATTAATATTTTCATTAAATGTATTCTTTTTTTAAATCAGGACCTGAATATTTTGACTCACCCTGTATACACATAGGATGAGCATGAGAATTCCCACTCCCGTAGGTTTAATAAGGTACAGAAACCCTGAAACGCTTATCATTATAGGAAAATGGTTGAACTGATGGCTCTCTATTGATAGACATTAGGGTGCAACGCTATATAGCTGCATCGGGGTGGGGGGGGGGGGGGGGGGGGGGGGGCGGGGTCCCTCCCTGACATGGGGGGGGGGGGGGAGATTTTATTTTCTAAAATTTTCTACCCCATTCTGTTGTTTAGAATAAATCAAACTTTCTGGGTAAATTTCGGAAACAGTTAGAGGTTATATTATGGACATGGTATGAGGTTATTTAGATGACGAATTTGTAATTTGGAAATAAAAAAATTATAAAAACAGTTTTTTAAAAATTATAGCTGAGATACTGTACACATTCATATCGAGAATGCAACCGAGCGTGACTATCTCCATCCTTATAATAACGAGCGTGATATTCAGCCTCGTTTATAGTTCGTAAACGCCGATAGCACTCGTACACTACAACTTCACATTTCAATGTTACGTAAATGTTATAGGTAAGAGACCATCAGTAACGTAAACATGGCAGCCTCCATCTATAATATCTAGAAATACCAAATTGTGTAAGTTTTCGCAAACTCATGACAATACAGGGCCCCGACGTACGGGTGCCCAAAAAGGCATATTTACTTAGCAAGGGACAATAATGAGTGGAAGAATATGCTCTTTGAATACATGCTTCATTGTTTGAATCTCTCAGGTATAAATCATGTCTTTGTTATTTGAATAAATCTTTGCTCCTCCCTATCGGATAATTTCAAAGGATTTAGCATTCCGTGGACAGCTCACAAAATGGTTCTTTTATTCGTCATAATATGACATATAAACATCATTAAGTGTGCTCTTCATTTATATTCTTCATTTTAGCTTTACTTTGAAAGTTCGACATTATTATACCACACATGTTGTATCACTAATATACTTTATTTGTTCATTTTGTCACAGAAATAATCGGGGAGGGGGATGCACGATTCCTGCTATATACAACAATATATACACGTATACACCCTATCATCACCACCATGATCACCCCATCCGCCACTTGGCGGGAGGGGAGGAGCTCTATCACACTAATTAGTAACGAATCGATATTTTGCCGCACCATGAATTAACGGCGTATCGACATTTCAACGCACCAAATTAGCGGCGTATCGACATTTCAACGCACCAAATTAGCGGCGTATGATATAAGCACCAGGAAAGTTGGAGTCTTCAATTTCAAACTGCTGAGTTCTCTTCTAAACTTTCGTTAGTAATAATATGATTTAGTCGTTTTTAATATTATTACTTTATACATGAATCACATTGAATGATGAATAAATGAAGTGATGAATTCATAAATCATTAATTGATTGACTATTGACAGATATAATACTATTGATTGATTGGTTGATTGATTGATTGGTTGATTGGTTGATTGATTGATTGATTGATTGATTGATTGATTGATTGATTGATTGATTGATTGATTGATTGATTGATTGATTGATTGATTGATTGATTGATTGATTGATTGATTGATTGATTGATTGATACTAAAAATAATAAATGAATTCATGAATGCATAGATTAATTAGATAATCATTCAATTGGATTAACATGTCATTTAATTTAATTAATCGATCAATTTTAAAATTCAATGAATAGAAATAGTTAAAGAATGGATAATACATAAATATATAAATAATGTAAACATCCTATCTAGAGCTGAACGGGGTTCGCCGGCGGACAAGTTTAAGACTTAAACTTTCGTCAGGATTAGCTCTGACTTCTTTAGGACCAAATTATTATAATATAATAATCTATCTTACAATCTATTCAATATATTTGTAAAAATCAAAAATCCTATATAGATGTATCCATTCTATTAATATATTTGTAATTAATCAAATGAAGTATGTTCATTTGAGCGCCCATTCCTTTTAAAAGGAATTTTTATTAATAAAGAACCCATTTTCTAGCAATTGTCCAGGGAATGCTAAATGCTATATCTTTTGAAATTATCCGTCTGTTAAGTGAAGAACAACGAATACAGATGAATTCAAAGTATATTTATATCTAGGAGATTTAGACACAGATTAATTAAAGTATGGATAAAATCAATTTTAAGTGATAGAGAGTTATGCCATTTACTAAAAGAACCCATTTTCCAGCTGTCAACGGATTTCTTAATTAAAACTTACTTCATTCTCATTTCAGAAAGAAATTGATTTACACCCTGATTTGAACCTGTACAATAGTAGGCCTATTCCTCACAATATGAAACACGAAATCTGACAAAATAGAAACGTTTCAGTGTTGACTCAATTTTTAGCCACAGTTTATGACAGATTATTGGTTTTATGCATACGAATGATGTACTCTTTTTGCTCCTCAGGCCAGGCGGATTATATATAAACTTTCAGCATTTCGTGGGCAGCTCCTAAGATGGGTTCTTTTTTCATGTTTATTTAAAACAAGCATAACTCTTGATAGCGAGGATTTTGTTTTTGTGATCAACTTCTTTTTGTCTCGCACTGCAATTACATTAATATTGCACTTAATGAATTGATACAAACGTACGCGACGCACATTTTTAGGCCATGTATTAGGCCCAACTTGCATTATTGCTCATATATAAGGGGGACTCTCGGTTTACCGCATATAAATGGATCATTACAAAGGCGGGTTTCAGAGAAAGGTTAGTGTGTAACCCAATTGTTTTCACATGATATTTCGTATTCTATGTTATGAGCGTGTCATAATTTTTTTTACAAATTTTTATGACACGCTCATGACATAACTTAAAAGTTAAAAAGTTAAGTGGGTCTAATGACATAACTTCAATAGAATTTGCCTATGTCATGTATTTCACGAAATTCCGGTATGATGGTATACCATATTTTGAGGATAGATAATTACTATTTTTAGGTTGGTGATGGAACTTTAGATCTATTTGCTGAGATGTTTTATTAATATATCATTATTAACCAGAATTGTGTGACTAGCGGATACAAGGGGGCGAGGGCGGGCGCCCCCCGTAAAATTTGATAATATACCTTTTTGTGTTGTTGCCGATAAGAGCAGCAATCTATAGCGTGACTCCAAAAATATTGGGTCCAAAATGGGTGTGCTGAGTACTTTAAACACTTTCCACGCGGCAGGCGTATGCAGACGACATTCCAAAAATGCACAGAATGTTTCAAAAATGTCACAATTATTGTATTTCATTACCATATTTGGAATCACCATGAAAATTCATTGAAATAAGTACAAACATGCCTAGGCTGGTTCTGTAATCCTTGAGATAGATCTTCAAAGAAAATTACTTGCGCGCTTCGCGCACCTTTTTCTTAACAACATGTTTCAACATTATCAAACAAAATTGGGCTCGACCCCCTCCCTTAAATTGTGTTGCTTCCGTCGCCATACTGCGGCCTAAAGCATGGTAAGGTGTAGTGTGTTGTGAACAGGGTTTTCTTAAGGACATAGGCCTACCTAACATGATAGGCCTACTCAATAGAAATGATAGACAACTAACACACTACCATTTAAAGGTAGATGACCCGATCACATTTTCGTAACACAGAATTATTTCAAACATACGGAGATTTTCATATCATATGAAAGCTCGTATTTTTCTCATCATCATACTGAAATTTGAAGGCCCTAAATCGGTATAATTACGGAGAATCGATGAAATAACGTCGAATTACCGCGAATGGTGGTAACCACCGATATAGTTTGTGTACTACTCAATGGGTACAGTTCACCACATCTTGTGCGTCTAAAAATAAGAACCATTAGAGCTATGCAACTCAAACTTTGGAACACGACTTTTTTAAGGATGACCTTTCATGTAGAATAGAAAACTTCAAGTTGAAAATCGGAACATCTACCTTTAACATGTTCAACTTTATCAATGGTTAATATTTTGATCTGCAATTCTGAGAAAAAAAGTATTTTGAGACTTAAACGATGGCTAAAGATAGTGAACGTCAATGAACTATGAAGGACAATCATCTCACAGCATCTTGATTTTCAAATTACTCAACATTGAGATTTTGAATAGATCCTTTTAAACAACATTTCATTACAGAGTGTCCCCTTAAAAATAATAGTACCGTAATTAATAAGAGTTTACTTAAAAGCCTAACTACGAGGGTCATTCAATAAGTTCTACCTCCTCACTCATAACGTCGCTAATAATATGAATGTCAGCCTCATGACATTTCTCATGATTAGGCTATATATAGCTTTGAATCATAGCTTTGCATTTATAATAAATCATAAATGATACTCTGTTTCACTTTTGTTATGATGTAGTCAAAGCCAGAGAGAGATTTTGGACAACGGAAACGGAAAATCATCTTAAAGAATAAATAGGCCTATACATGTTTTTCTGGGGGTTTTACGTATTGTATAGATATAAGAGCACGAGTTAAGTACTGAAAATGGAAAACAGTGAATGATATCTGAATATATTACAGTATTATCATGTATTGATAATTGATAAGATTGTATGTAATATTAGCTCTAATTGTAGATTTGCAAATAGCGTAATATCAACTCGAATGTATTGCTATGCCTTTGGCATGCTGGAATACTGCATCAGTCAGATTTTCGTTGTTACAAGTCAAGCAGTATAATAGTGATGCCTCGTATGTTAAACTTTATGTCCTTTGTGCAACCTTCATAGTCAATCAGGTAGTCAATGGTTGAAAATTATCTCTTTGAGAGACTTGTAATCCCTTCATTTAGTCCTGTATATTGAAGATCTTTTAGTTCTTATGAAAATCAAATATGACTTATGCAGGGTTCTCTATAGGGGAGGGGTAAACTTAATGGTTGTCCTGATCTAGTTCTTGTTAATCAGAGGGTGTATTCTTAGCCACTGTAATTGTTTCTAGTCTGTTAAAGAGATATCTGACATTTAGAACGATTATTATTGACCAATATCTTTTGTCTCCTAGAATTGGCCAAATGAATAGCACTTTAGGCGATAGTTTGCTGGTTTTTTTTCAAACGTTTCCGTCACGCTAATGGGAAGTTAGGTTTTCAATGCATCTCTAGATAAGTACAAACATTACTCAGATCAATGTACAATGAATTTGTAGCCGGGGTTCCAAGCTACAAGTGTGTAATAAATATTTCATTAGACTGGCTTATATAATAACAAAGTTATGAGGTAGGAGGTAGAACTTATTGAATGACCCTCGTATGAACTGATTTCGTGTCAATGATAGGCCTATAATATTCGATTCTCAGTCCCTCACTTTCTGACATTTGGATGCAGTGATGGCACACGAGGGACCCGGAAAGCCCCCCTAGTCACGATATCCACCCCCCACCCCCCCCCCCCCCCCCCCCCCCCCCCCCCCCCCCCCCCCCCCCCCCCCCCAAGTCAGCTCAAGCCCTGCCCAACCCATTTTGTCCCCAATCAATCGAAAATGTTGACTTTTAATGTCAACAATACTTGAATACGGCTTAAAATTGGTGTGAAATGTCTAATTCAGAACATGTATAATATAGTAATTTCAGGTAATTTTTACAATAAAATGAAAGCCAAATCTATGCGCGCTTCAGCGCGATTTTGCCCCAAATGTGTTTGCCTTGCCCCAAGAGTTGGTCACCCCAAAAATAAATTGATGCTCTTTTCGCCACTGTTTGTTGCTCTCCGGTATTTTTAGTTTGGATGTGGTACAGAACTGAGACTAGTATATTTTGTTTCTGGGACAGAAGATGGGTGTGTATCGATTAGTCTGATCTGTGATAATTTTATCTAGGAAAACTGTAACGTATAGGCGGGCGTATAGGCCTACTTGAAACGGGCAAAACATCGCCTTTGCATCATCATTCAAATAAAAGTCAGCTATATTCTTCATCGTGGCCTATCGTATATATAAGTCACGAATTGTGACTTATATACGATAGGCTATATCTATATTTTTGCAATCAGCTACAACACAAAATGTGAAGAAACAAGAAAGAGGCCGTGACAGTTGAGTTTCAAAAGCTTAATTGACATTTGACTATTCCAATTGATGGGAGACATACGTTAATCTTCCACACAGAGAGTGTAGATTTCAGATGGAGTCACCCTTGCACATGTTGCAGGTAATTGAAATCCATACTTCTTCTCTACATGCTCTGTGGGCAAGATTAAGTATGTCTTCCATTGGCATGATTAGGGGGTGTATGGATTTCAAATGGAATAGCCCAATTTGCCTTATCACTAGTAGTAATGAACCGCGTCTCTCGCTGAAAGTAAACTTATTTGTTTCATTGCCGAGGAATTTCTTTCTTCATGTTCTTGAACCTTCAAAAAATATCCATGTTATTTTGTTAACCATTTGAGCACCTAAAAGGTTCCTAATATACCAAATGGGGATTCCTTTAAGCATGTTAAGAGTATACAATAAAATGTTCTTAAATTTCTAGAGTGTCCCGTTTAAAGCAAATCTCTGTGCCTGTATATATTTTGGGTGGGACACTCTGTATTTAGCCTGTTAGTAGTAGAGAATTATGTTTTCATGTATACCTGTCTTAACACAATAAGCTAAACATATATAACCCGATTGAGTTCGCCAAGGCTAGGGAATGTAACATAAAATAACATTTAAATGCACTTCCGTTTGCGAGGTCTTCTTTTGTATCAGTGTATCACCTTGGATAGAAATACAATTATCCATACAATAGTTTCTTTAATATTTCTAAATGTAACTGTTATATAACCAGTTTCCGATTTTGCTAAAAGACGAATTACATTTTGTAAAACATTATTACATTACATGAATGCACTTCCGTTCGCAAGGTCTTAATCTATTGTCTCACTTTGGATAAAAGATCATTATCGACACAGTAGTATTGTCTAAATGTGTAATGTTACGTAACTAGTTTCCGATTTTGCTAAAAGACGAATAACATTTTGCATAACATTATTTATCCGTAATCAGTACTAGACTCGTGCCTCCCCAAACAGCCCAAACTGCGACCCTTGAACTTGGTAGCAGTGCTCTGGTG